>CM022756.1:37801942-38224442 GCA_012411365.1 Ameiurus melas | reverse complement strand
TCTGATTGTTGTTGCAAAAAAATGCTTCATTTTGCTGTGGCTTTTTTTTTTTTTCTTCAAAATTTGAGATACAACTTGTGGAGGATTCTGTGCCTCTTTTTTTGCAGCAAACAACTTGAATTGGTGAAATTGCATGAAATTGGTTTGCATGGTCAATCACAGTGATATTTGTTGGTAAGTGAGACCTTTAGCTGTACTCACATTCGACACACATGACTTGAAGAGGGCTTTGGCAGAACGTGCATTGTGATGATAATACATCACATCCATACGGTAATACATACTATAGAGACTGTGTCTGTTCCCCGAGCTACAAATATATAGAAAATCTCGGAAAGTCTGTCTTCGTAACCTAATTAACATAAAATGAAATCGTATTGAATGCACAGCCAGCATTTTTGATCTGAAGCTAGGACTATTAAACATTAGATCTCTTATGTCTAAGGCTCTTATTGTCAACGACATCATTACTGACCAGGAATGTAATTTAATGTGTTTAACGGAAACTTGGATTAAACCAAACGAGTACGTAGCATTAAATGAATCCAGTGCTCCTGGATACAGTTATGTACATCAGCCTCGTTCAACTGGTAGAGGAGGAGGTGTTGGTCTTATCCATAGTCAAAATCTAGGCATCACACAAATACCCAGTCATAAATTTAATTCCTTTGAAATTCTTTATACCAGTGTAAGTTATGTAGCCACAAAAAATAAGTCAATTCCTGAATTTCTTAGTGAATTTGCAGACTTTGTCTCAAACCTGGTTGTGTCTGTAGATAAAGCATTAATCATCGGAGATTTTAATATTCATTTTGATAACCTGGAGGACCCTCTGAGAACAGCGGTCGTGTCCATCTTAGATTCAGTAGGGATTAATCAGAACGTAAACGGACCTACTCATAATGGTGGTCACACTCTAGACCTCATACTAACATACGGAATAAGTATAGAAAATATTGTAATTTTTCTGCAGTCTGAAGTTGTCTCAGACCATTATCTTATCTCATTCATAATCCATGTTGATTATAATATTTCCACCTCGCCTCGCTACCGCGTAAAACGTACCTACACATCAGCTACTGCACCGAGCTTCATAAATAACCTCGTAGAAACGTCCATTAGATTTGGATCACCGTCAGATCCCATAGAACTCGATCAGGCGACTGAAAGCTTGGAGTCAACACTCCACTACACACTAGATAGAGTGGCTCCACTCAAAAGAAAAATAATTAGAGAGAAAAAACTAGCACCCTGGTATAACGATCAAACGTGAACCTTAAAACAGAAAACTCGACAATTAGAAAGCAAATGACGTCAAACCAAACCGGTGATATTTCAAATAGCCTGGAAGGAGAGTCTACTGAAATATAGGAAATCTCTTGACGATGCTAGAAAAATCTATTTCTCCACCTTAATAGGAGATAACAAAAACAATTCCTTTTCAACACGGTAGCAAAATTAACTAGGAATAAAACCACTACAGAGAGAAACACCCAATCATTACATAGCAGTGAAGATTTCATGATTTTTTTCATTGATAACCTTGAAAATATTAGACATGAAATAAAGGCCATTAAATTAAAACCGGACAAAACTGTAACAAACCCATTACATAACAACGTAGAAATATCAGATGATTGTTTAGAGTGTTTTGCTCCGCTTAGAGAGACTGAACTAGCTACATTAATCTCTTCAGACAATTCATCAACCTGGATACTAGATCCTGTACCTACATGTTTGTTTAAACAGATTAGTCGAGGAGTAATTAAACCACTTTTAAATATAATCAATTCTTCCCTAAGCACTGGTATGTCCCTAAATCACTTAAATTAGCAGTTGTTAACCCTTGATTAAAAAACCTGACCTTGACCCATCTCAATTGTCCAGCTATAGACCAATATCAAATCTCCCCTTCATCTCTAAGATTTTAGAAAAGATTGTAGCAAAGCAGTTATGCTCGTACTTAGATAGGAACAACATTCATGAAATGTATCAGTCAGGATTTAGACCTCATCATAGCACAGAGACAGCGTTAGTTAAAGTAGTAAATGACCTTCTTCTGACCTCTGATCAGGGTTGTGTCTCGCTGCCTGTGTTACTAGACCTTAGTGCAGCTTTTGATACCATAGATCACACTATTCTCCTTGATAGATTAGAAAATGTTGTCGGTATTAAGGGAACAGTCCTCTCCTGGCTCAGGTCTGATCTGACCGATCGTTATCAGTTCATAGATGTAAATGGTGATTTCTCCATGCGTACTGAGGTTACCTTTGGAGTTCCACAGGGTTCTGTTTTACGCCCACTGCTTTTTACTTTATATATGCTACCACTAGGACAAATTATTCGTAAACATGGAATTATCTTCCACTGTTATGCTGATGATACACAGCTGTATGTGTCAGCGAAGCCAGAGGACAGACAGAAGCTTAGTAAAGTTGAGGATTGTGTAAAGGACATTAGACGTTGGATGTTAACCAACTTCCTCCTACTTAATTCTGATAAAACAGAAATACTTTTATTAGGATCACGTGTAGCTAGAAGTAATCTTCCTGATCACATGGTCACTCTGGATGGTCTTTCTGTTTCATCATGTACAGCAGTTAAAGACCTCGGAGTGATTATTGACTCCAGTCTATCATTTGATGCTCATGTAGATAATATTACTAGGATAGTCTTCTTTCATCTCAGAAATATTTCTAAGATAAGAAACATATTGTCACTACATGATGCAGAAATACTGGTTCATGCATTCGTCACCTCTAGATTAGATTACTGTAATGCCTTACTGTCTGGATGTTCCAGTAAGAATATAAATAAACTCCAGTTAGTCCAGAATGCAGCTGCTAGAGTCCTAACTAGATCTAGAAGATACGACCACATCACCCCGATCTTATCCACACTGCATTGGCTCCCAGTAAAATCTCACATTGACTATAAAATACTTTTATAGTTGTAACTCTGCCCTGGTTCTCCAAACTCCTGTAAAAACAGTTCTGAGAACTGCCTCCTGTTCTCCAGTACCTGGGGTCTCGAGGCTGCTACTCACTGCGCCCATTTTTTCTCTTGGTTTCGGGTCGCACAGGCTGGAGAAGTAAACTTGACAGTCCATCACAAAGTAGTCCGGATAACCGAAAAAGCAGTCATACCGATCAGGCATGTCCTCGAAAGTCCTTTGCAAAAACTGCATAGAATCCAAGGCGGGGATACTGGGTATGGATTCCCGGGTGTGGCGTCCTCTCCATTTGCTTGCTGCATCCATAGTGAGGCGGTTCAATCTGTCACGGGTGTGACGTGAAGGAGATCAGACGAGATGCAATCGCAGACGAATGGTGACTTTTATTTACAGTGATGACAGACAGATCCAAAACACAAGAATCAAAAGAGAAACCAAAACCACTTGAAAAACACCCTGAGCTAAACTAGGCTATGCTAACTTGACTATGGCTAATGCTAATGCTAAGTGTAGCAATGTGGCTCGTCTAGCTCGATTAAGACCATCTACGCCACCCCGAATAAACAGGGAAAAATAACCCAAATAAGGACACGCAAGTACGTTCCACTTAAAACAGGCAAGAGGCATGGGTTTCCATAGATAAACATTTTTATTTCAAGATTAAAAAGAATGGCCTCTTGACTTACAGGTAGAGTTTAATCTTATTTTGACTAAAGAAGCGGAACGCTTACTGTTACGTACTCGTGGTTTATATTATGAACATGGCGATAAGCCGAGTCGTCTACTGGCACATCAGCTACGGCGACAGGCCACTTCCCGTCTCATACCTAGTATTAAAAACACTTATAATATTGTCACTACAGATAACATGTAAATTAATGCTACATTTAAATCTTTTTACTCTTCACTTTATAAATCTGAATCTCCAACAGATAATACTAAAGTGAACGCATTTCTTCAAAACCCTGATACGAATACTGCTATGCAATTGGATTCCCCAATTTCTCTTGAAGAAATTTTAATTTCAGTTAAATCTATGCAATCTAACAAAGCTCCAGGCCCGGACAGGTTTCCAATCGAATTTTTTAAAACGTTTATTGGAACATTAGCTCCATTGCTTTTGGCTATGTTCAACGAATCTTTGGAACGTGGATCTTTGCCTCCAACTCTGACACAAACCACGATAGCTCTGCTCCTAAAGGAGGGTAAGGATCCATCCTCCTGTTGTTCTTATAGACCGCTATCACTGCTGAATGCAGATGTAAAGGTGTTGGTGAAAGTAATGGCATCTCGGTTAGAGAATGTACTTCCTTATATTATATCTGAAGATCAGAAAAGTTTTATAAAGGGACGTCAATTGTTTTTTAATACCCGTACACTCTTTAATATCATTTATTCAAACCATTCAGCTGTTCACCCTGAGATTGTGATTTCATTAGATGCTGAAAAAGCATTCGACAGGGTCGAATGGGAGTATTTGTTTGCAGTCTTGAGGAAGTTTGGATTTGGGGACAAGTTTATTTCTTGGATTAGCCTCCTTTACTCAACCCCTAATGCTAGGGTTCAGACTAACGATATTTATTCAGATTATTTTGCGCTCGGACGAGGGTGTCGCCAAGGTTGTCCTTTATCCCCTCGGCTTTTTGCTGTTGCCATCGAGCCGCTCTCTATTGCACTAAAATCTTCCTCCTTGTTTAATGGAATAGTTCGATATGGTGTAGAATACAAATCGACGCTATATGCTGATGATTTGTTATTGTATGTAACTGATCCTACCGCCTCTATGCCTTCTGTTGGATGTTCTGGAATCTTTTGCTGTTGTCTCTAGTTATAAAATTAATTTAGATAAAAGCGACTGTTTTCCTGGTTTTAAATACCTAGGTATCAACATGACACATTCTCTATTTAATCTTCTATCAGTTAACTTTACTCCCCTTATCTCAAAGATTAAATCTAACATTCAGAGTTGGGGTAACTTGCCCCTTTCCCTAATTGGCAAGATCAGTGTCGTCAAAATGAATATATTACCGAAGTTTCTTTTCTTGTTCCAACAAGTGCCTAATTCTCTCCCAAAATCGTTCTTTGATTCATTGGATAAGATAATTAGTACATTTATTTGGGGAGGGAAGCCACCAAGTGTTAGTAAATCTTTATTGCAGAAATGTAAACTTAGTGGAGGACTTACATTACCCAATTTTTAATTCTATTACTGGGCTGCGCACATCCATAAACTTTGTTACTGGGTTCAATCTCCTGGATCTTCTTGTAGGGACTCCCCTTTACCTACAAAACTTTCCCAATATACTGATAACCCTGTTGTCCTCAGCACACTTAGGACCCATCGTGTATGGACTCCTCATTTTCAGTGTGGTATGACAAAGGTATTAAACAAGTTAGAAATTTATATTCTGATGGTGTGTTTGATAGCTTTGCCTATTTGGCATCCACTTACGATCTCCCCTTGATGCATTTCTTTCAGTACTTTCAAATACGGAATTTCGTTTATAGATGTTTTCCTAATTTACCTTCTGCTCCTCCTGAACAGGCTTGGGAAGACCTGTTTTCAAATAACCCGCATCAGAGAGGAATGATTTCTAAGATTTATGATTTTATTTTGACGCTAGGTAGTGGCAGGAGTAACAAAATTAGGAATGCGTGGGAAACAGAGTTAGGAGTACAGATAAGTGAGGAGTGTTGGGAACATGCTATAGGGAGGGTACAGACTACCACTTCTTGCGCTCGTCTTGGACTTATACAGTTCAAAGTTTTAAATAGAGTCCATCTGTCCAAGTCGAGATTGTCTGTGATGTATCCGGACGTTGAGGACAAGTGTGATAAATGCCATGGCTCTCCCTGTCATCTTGGCCATATGTTTTTCTTCTGCCCTGATCTCCATGGTTTTTGGTCTGGTTTTTTTACCATCATGTCCACTATTCTCAGGGTAGATTTAAAGCCTTGTCCACTGATTGCGATATTTGGGATTCCTCAACCTTCAATTCCTTTGAGCTCGATACAAAAGGATGTTATTGCTTTCACGTCCCTTATAGCAAGACGTTCCCTACTGTTACATTGGAAGTCTGCTAAATACCCATCTACAGTATCTCCCAGTGGATAAAGGACGTGATTTTTCTGAAACTTGAGAAAATAAGATATAAGATGAATGGTTGTACTGATTAGTTTTTTCATAAATGGCATCCCTTTATTGTATACTTTATGGAGTTACAGACACTACCCACTTAATGGTTAGTGCCTGTTGTTGAATTTTATAATATCTTTATAACCAGTGACCGTTAATGGGTAGCCATGGTGAGCCGGAGGGGTTGGTTGTGGGTTCAATTTTGTTTTCCTTTGTATAAAAAGAAAAAAATCTGTGAATATTTACTGCTGTTGCTCAATTTGTTTTTATTTTTGGGAAAGAGTGGGGAGGACAGAACAGAAAATGTGATTTAGATAGGCTTAGCAGTTCAACAGAAATGTTTAGAAGAAAGGTTATTAGAAATGTTAGCAGAAATGGTTCATCAGAAGGTCAGCAAAAATATTCAATAAAAATGAAACGTTCAGTAGAAATGTTCAGCAGAAATGTTCTGTAGAATTGTTCTGTAGAAATTTTCAATAAAAATGAAACTTAAAAAAAAAAGAATGGCCAATAACTATTTTAAAAAGGAGCAGCCAACACAATCAAGCATTGGTTAAATAAAACAATCACAAAAGGGATTTAACAAATGATCCTAGGAGGACTGAGGCTTCCTGTGTGAAGGGCAGGCTAGTACAGAAGCTCCTGCTTTACAAAAGGGAAAGTCACCCCACTAATCAGAATCATACCCACATAAGTCACTGCAAATAAACACAGCACTAATAACGACCCTTAATTAAGTACAGCCCAAGGTGCAGAAAAGGACCTCCTCCAGCTTCAGGAAGCACTCAGTTCCTACAAGGAGAAAAAAACCAAAAAGACAAAATCAATTATAATCTGCTCAAAGCAGACAAACAAAAGAACACAAAACAGAAACATGTACTGTCGCAAAATCACAGATAACTCACTCTCAAACTGATTACAAGTTTACCAAAGTTGACCAAAATCACTACTACCACATAGCAATATCAGTATGACTGATAAAACAGTTACAGTACCGTTGAGTTAAAGGAAACTGATCTCAGTGACAGTAACCAACACAAACATAACCACATCAAAACAAAAAGTAGCAAAAAACAGTCCAAAAGCAGCAGAGTAGAACCCAACAGCAGAACCAAACAGCAACGTGGCTCCGTGAGTGAGGGGGAGGCGCTATACTGAAATGACCGCATCTCACTCAGCCCGCCTTAACGCATGCCAAATCAAGGACCCTAAGAACAGACTGGTGTTACAACCTCGATTTGGAAAGCATGCAAGATAGTTTAGCTCAAGTACCAGAACTAAATGATTTACTTACCGTGATCCGATGACATGATACTCACCATGGTACATACGAAAGCCATGACAATGTCTTTAATACTTGTGCTCCGACCGGAGCTAAGTTAAATTACCATGCTACACAGTTGGGAGCACAGCGTACTGATTATGAGCAGCATATCATGCTCACACACAGTCTCAGTAGCCCAACGTCACACTAAAATAAAACTCATGGTAAATAGACAACACTAGCATCACACAGCTAAGCAACAAAGCTAAAAACACAGACCTCTGTAGTCTGTATCAACCAAAGGAATGGGGCGGGTTTTCGACCATGACGCATTCTAAGAGGCCTTAATGACCATTCATATACTGTTTTAGGGAGAGAGCCCATTAGTCACGTAGTTAATAAGGGTGACATTTTGACCACGACACACACCCCACAACATAAGGCTACGGCATAAACATGACATGAAACGAAACGAAGATGGTCGCACTCTAGTTTAACATGGGATATATTCATTCACATATACATACGTCGATATATTGAATCGCATCGTGTGAAGCGCGGCACACGGTTTATATAGACATACCAGTCATTAGCCCGCAACCGCTAACAGCTGCGGGCAATTCCAAAACACACGTGACCCTTGATGAGGCGAGACGAAGACATGACGTCAACACGGAAGAAGCAGGCGCATGCGCGCTGCTTCACGGGGGAATCATGACAGTTGCTTTGTGACAGTGATGATGATTAAACGTGCTAGACAAATACAATTCAATCATTATAACTGTTGAACTGATAGGAAGGTGCTATCTAAATGCAACATATTCTCTATCACTCATTTTAAATAAGTTAAATACAGGAAGGAATTATTTTTGCTAACGCATGCACACATACACTTGCATGCGTCTAACTGCTAAGCTCGCTGAGTGAGACTTTCACTTTTTCGATTCCTTGGTCCATGAGTTCAAAGAGTGCAAGATGGAAATTAACAGGCTCCATTGGTCCTGAAAGATAAGGCGTATTGTCAGGCACTGCAGGAGTAATGAGAATAGAATGTCATAAGGACCAAGCAATCCCATGCTGCAGGAAAGCAAGAGGGAGAATCAGACCGAGGCCACATTCACTTCTTCAGCCTCTTTTTCAAGGCATTTGCACATTAACCTGTGCAAATGGGGGTTATGCAGCTACTCCTTCTGCCTCATCGTGCCCTCCTGTTGGAAGATAATACTTACCCTGCCTACCAGGCAGCACAGCTCAGGGCAGGACACATTAGAGTGATTGAGTCTCCTAGGAGGGGTTTTCCCCTTTTCCTTTTTTCTCTCAGTTGAGAAACAAGACCTTTAACTATGTGGTGGCCTGGCTACTCCACCTGCAGCTCAACTCTTTCAAAATGTTTTCGCTTGTTTTTTTGTTACCTGAGATTTCTTAAGGACCAGATTTTATTTTTATTTTTTTCGAGAACTTCTCTATAGTATACCAATTTACAACATTTCTCTGTGTATAAGTAAAGAACATATACTGCGGACTGGTGAAGGATTGCCAGTCATCATCATTACAAAGTCAAGAACGTCATACCTTAATAACTGTCGTTTTCATATTATCAAATGATGGGTTCAGTTGCTTTTTTGTGGTGTTTTCTATCAACTCAGTGCACACACAGACCCAAGTGCACACATGCACTCAGTGTGAGCAAGCTGCACTGAAAAGCTTCATGCTGTTATATGTATTTACTATTGCATCATGAAGAGAAATGTGTGCTAAAAACCACCTAAAGAGAAAAGTGGGATATTTGAGAAAACACTTTCTCTACATCTTGTGGTGCTGGCTCTGTGCTTTAATTAAGAGCTTTGTTAATTGAGTCTCCTCAGCAACCAGAATGATGGAGTGCCATTCTATTCAAAGGCCAAGAATGTCAGATGGTGCAAAGACCTGATAATTTCCCATCAGCCTCTAGTTTGAATAGAGCTTTGTGTGTGAGGTTTGCTTTGTCCCAAACCCTTGGACTCCAGTTGTTATTCCTACTCGAATTTAATATATGGAGTATTATATATTATACTGTATATCCATATATAAATACAGTCCCATCTGAAAGTATTGGAACAGCAAGGCCAGTTCTATTTTTTTCGCTATTTCGATTTGCTTGTATTTTTCTCATTTGTAAGTCGCTTTGGAGAAAAGCATCTGCTAAGTGAATAAATGTCAATGTAAACGTATTCACTCAAGACGTTTGAGTTTGAGATCAAACAACAAATCTGAGATGATAGATCAGAATTTCAGCTTTCAGTTCCTGATTTTTACATCTAGATGTGTAAAGCAACTTAGAACATGGCATCTTTGGTGGCAGACCAGCCACTTTTTAGGTGAGCAAACTATAGGAACAGATAGTCTTAAAGTAAATTAAAGTACATAACACGTAACATTTGGTTGCATATCCTTTGCTGGCAATAACTGCATCAAGATGGTTCTTTTGGATGCTTTTCCAGTCTTTTACTGCAGTCGTTTTTGCAGTCGTTTTGGGGGGCTGCCTCGCTTCAGTCTCCTCTTCAGGAGGTAAAAATGCATGCTCAATCAGGTTAAGGACTAGTGGTTGACTTGGCCAGTCTAAAACCTTTCACTAGTTATTTGATGTGTTGCCAGTGCTTTTTGAATCATTGTTTTGCTGCATGATGAAGTTCCTCCCAAATAAATTGGAAACTGTAAATTGGAAGACAGATTGTTTCTGTAGATTTCTGAATTTGTTATGCTGCTGTCATCATAAGTTACCTCATCAATAAAAATCAGTGAGCCTGTTCCAGAAGCAATGCAAGCCAAAGCCATAACACTACCTCCACTATGCTCGACTGATGAGCCTCTATGTTTTAGATCATGAGCAAATCCTTTTTCTCTCCACACTTTGGCCTTTCCAGCACTTTGGTAGAGGTTAATCTTGGTTCCAGAACATTTGTGGCTCATCTCTATTTCTTTGAGAATTCCAATCTGGCTTTCTAAATCTTACTGCTGATGAGTGGTTCGCATCTTGTGGTATCACCTCTATATTTCTGCACTTGAAGTCTTCTCTGAAGGGTGGATTGTGATACCTTTCCTCCTGCCCTGTGAAAGTTGCTGTTGATGTCACTAACTGTTGTTTGGGGTTTTTCTTCACAGCTCTCACAATGATTCTGTCATCAACTACTGTTGTTTTCCTTGTCCAACCTTTCCCATGTCTGGTTGTTAGTACACTGGTGGTTCCTTTCTTTGTCTGGACATTCCGAATTGTTGTTTTGGCTGTGCACAATGCTTTGGCATTGCCTCTTTTCCCTGTTTCCTTGATTTCCCCTGTTTTCTCAGTTTCAAAATGGCTTGTTTTTCTTCCACAGACAGCTCTCAGGCCTTCATGTTGGTTGATCCTTTTTTAACAACAAATGCAGTTTTCACAGGTGAAACCCTAGGACTCACACCAAGAGTAGACATTCAGAGCTATTCATTATTTAAACAATTTAATTTAATTTAATTTAACGGTAAACAGTTTAACAGTTCAGAGTTGGACAATACGCAACACATCAGTCACATGGTTCACATGTCCAACGTTTGATCACCTGGGAAAATTTGTGAGTTCAAACAAAAAGGTTCTATGTTCTAAGTTTTAACACCTAGATGCAAATATGAGGAAATAAAAGTTGAAATATTCATCTATTGTCTTATATTCATCTTTTGATCTCAAACCCAAATGTCTTCAATGTATAGCAAGAACAGTAGAATTGGTCTTGCTGTTCCAATAATTTGAGGGTTGTATGAAGTGTTCACAGGGATTTTGTTATAACTATTACAGTTTAATTTATGTATTTCCTGGCAATACTATGTTACTGCAAAGAAGCGGTTTCATTGGTGAATAATACATATTTGTTGGGGCATTAGCACTGACAGTTTTGTAAATCTGGTATGAATCCATTCAATAAATTCAGTTGAATATATGTAGCAGCTCTACAGAAACCTATATGTAGATTTCATCTTGAAATAAAATCTAAATCACTATCACAGAGGTGACAGTGGCAAGGAAAAAACTCCCTGAGATAACATGAGGACGAAATCTTTTGAGGAACCAGACTCAGAAGGGAACCCATCCTTTTCTAAATAGTGAGAATATTAATCATTACTGTTCCACAGTTTTATCCTGTAAAGTGAAACAGTATTAACTGTTGAGATGATTTTCAAGCACCATATTCTGTATGATTACAGCAGAAGTTTTTAGGTACAAATCTAAAGATTCTTGGCAATAAGCTGTTTTTGGGGTCATCCACAATGTGTCAGGATCACGCACTGGCGTCACATCAGGCACATGGTGGTGCTAGAACATTCAATGCTTCTATTAGTAGTATTTTATAATCAATGTGAACTTTTACTGTGGCTAAGGTAGGGTTTATATGATCCAACTTTCTGATTCCTGCACCTCAGTGAAGTGCAGGAAGTGCACGTATTAGTATATTACTGTTGGCTAAAACCAAACCAGTATTTAATTTTCATGTCCATATTAGGGGCAGAATGTTTTAGGGGTGCTTCCCTGAATGGACTCTGACTCCACCATGACCTTGACCAAATTAAAGTGGTTACTGAAGAATGAATGAATGAATCTTATGATTCATTTATAATTACAGATAAGTCATATTTATTTTACAGGGAGTAGTTATAACCAAAGTAGGCGCTATAACAATTACAGCAAATTATATCGCCTGGTATGAGCAATATTACAGTTGCGCAATTCAAGAAAGAATGATTTGACAAACTTTACTTTGACGGTTTTGTTAAATCTATGCTGGAGGCAGAGTGTCACTTGTGCACATGCTGTAACTGCAGATGGGCAGGAAGGAGGGACTCTCCAGATACCAGATGAATGATAACTAGTCTCCGCATAGGACAGCAGGAGCTATTCTCAGGGGTCTCATCACAGAAAACGAGTCCACCATCTCTGTAACAATTAAAAGTTTCAGTGTGCTTCCTGTCTTCTGAAATCTCGGAGTACAATTCATCCATATCTTTCTCAACATTAGAAGATTTTAAAAGGAAGACAAGGTGTGCCAAGTATGCATGTATAAGCCCTTTATTTAGTTTAGCATTTTCTTTGTTCATAATGCTTTTGTGCTTAATCTTTTACATTTATTCATTTAGCAGTTGCTTTTATCCAAGGTGACTTACAAATGAGGAACACGCGGTGTTCATATAGTCAGCAACTTCAGTCTCATTCTGGGGGAGTCAGTATTTGCTTTATACTCATTATTGAGATTTAAATGTATGCCAGTGTAGAGGACCCTAAAAGAGCAATTCAGTCCTTGCTGCCTGACCTTGGGTTCTTCCAATGACATTCCATTGACAAACTCTCAGTCATGCCTGTAGGCAGGTCTGCTCACTCACACACACACACACACACACACACACACACACACACAGCTGTCAAAGCACTGACCATGAATGCCTAGTCTAACCCCCTTTTATGTAGGACAACCGCTGGGCTTGTTCCTTCATTGTAATAGTTAGATAGGCGGAATCGGGTTGTTTGCTGTCCACTTAAGCGAGTACTGGAGATAAAAAGTATAAAATAATTAATTGATTCTTAAGACGAGAAAGAACTAGGCCGAAAAAATAGCCGAACTTAGTAGAGTGCAAGACAAATGGGGTCATTGTAAGCATGTTGATGAAGTGAGTAGACATATTATAGTTTATAGATTAACTGAAAAAGGGGGGTGGATACACAATGCAGGTCAATGCTTAAGTTTCTTTGCTAGTGACAAAATGGTTTTGAGTTCATACCGCAGGGTGCAATACCCTAGACCCTCAACTACACAATGGAATTTCCTCAGTCATATATTATTTTAAGTAAAGGCATGTATGAAGTGAATAAGTGCATAGTGTGTATTTCAGTGAAAAAGGTTATCTCTCTACGGCCACTGCACTTAGGAGCAGTCCTTTCATTCGAAAATTTCAAAGATATTTTATGGAAATCAGTCCAGGATCTGTATTCTCACAGACCAGTGCTCGGCGTCTGAAGCACTGAATCTTATACACAGAAATAATGTACTTGTGTTTCATACTTTTGAATAGACTCGATAATAATAAAAAAAGTGTGTTGTGTTCTAATCCCCCCCCCCACACACACCCCTTCCTTTTCCATTCACAGTACAAGCAGTTCACAGTATACCATCTACTCTGTGATGGCCTTTTTTCTTAAACTCACTATTTTAGTTTTCTGTTTCAGTTCTGTTTGGGATTAGGTGGATTGTTGGGACTGGGATGAGTGATGACCTATGCAAGGCATTAATGCTGCTCTTCTCAGCAGTGTGCGTGTGTGTGTGTGTGTGTGTGTTCAGTGTCAATACATCTACCTCAAGGGCAAAATGCGAGAGTGCACAGGAGCCACCCCCACACCATCACTGCAGAGTCCTGGTGGCACATTAATTACTGTCTGCATGATTTCAATGAGATGAGCCATGTTGCCCTCCTTCATTGTGCTCTTGATGTCATCTCCCTTTCACTTGCTGTTTTCCTGCTGCCACAGACAGATTTTGGAGTCATTATGGACATGTTGATATCATCCGAAAAGTGCAGCAAAATGTTAAAATTGAAATGCTGGCCACTTTTCTTGCTAAAATATGTATTTCACTGGTTAATTAATTATTCGAACTGGCTTAGTCTTCAGTATATTTGATTGTAACACAAATTATCTTGACTTGTGAAGAGTTCGTAACCAGGGTCAGAGGTCTGACAGAGTAGGTCTTCCAAGAAAAATCCATGCTCATAAATCATGTAAACCAACTGGGGTGACCAGAAATGACTTAACATGAAAGATACTAAAGGATAAAGACTAAACTGAATTAAAGACAGTAACTCAGTTTTATGAGTGTTTTCATGTGTTATGAGTGTGTACACATGAATGTCTTGAAAACTTTGTGATGATGGTCACTGAGGACCTGAATATGTAATTGTTGGCAGGCCTACTAGATGCACTATTCATGCCAGCATCAAGCAAATGGGGGAAAAAAAAACCTAACCAAAATCCCTGATAGAGAGATGTTTAGATTGGGCTTTTCCTATCTTACAAGACATAGGCATCAGTCTGTGATCCCAGCAGTTCATGCCCTCCCTAGCCATTTGTAAGCCTCCGGCTATGGCCCTGGGCACTCAAGCTCAAGTCTCTTGCTACTTCCCAAGTTGCCTGATGCATTGCTAGCTCCCAATCCACATGCTTCAATGATATCTAGTCTATTGCTGGTCCCCACGAAAACTACTAAGCTGACAGCCTCTGAGAAACCAACTCTGTCACCAACCACCAAAATTCCTCCACGGCCAAAATCCTCCATGAATGAATATACTGTGTCTGATCATGTTTAGGTGAGTGGAATTATGTTGTCTGTGGATCACACCCTGGAGTAATATATTTTTGCTAATAGAATATGGTGCCTATGCCTCAGGTGGGGTTTCTTGTTGGGGTTTCTAATGTAGAACCTGCCTCACTTCTGAGAAACTTTTAGCCTCACCTCATAATAGGACAGATTTGATGATCTGCTGCAAAACCATTCACACATTTCCTCATGACTGCTGTATGGGTTCTAACCAGGTAACCTTGTCAGAGGTCATATCTCTATTGCTACTCTGATGTCTGACAATTATTCCGTTAATCCAGCAGTTACGTCTGACCAATTCTTCAGTTATTTTAGTTTTCTTATTCAGTTATGGCGGCAATGTTGCATTCTATGGTGGTAAAGCAAGAGCTTATATTGCAGATTAAGCTGTCTGTTTACTGGCCAATCTATGCCCCAATGCTGACCTGTGGTCACCAGATGTGGATAGGGTCCGAAAGAATAAGGTTGCAAGTTCAGGTGGCAAAAATGAGGTTCATCTGCAGGGATGCAGATGGACACCATGGTAGGGTGAAGATCTTGGTAATCCAGGAGAGCTTTGCAGTAGAGCCAGTTGAGGTGGTTCAGGGAACTTAAAGAATGTCCTCAGCCAGCTACTGTTAGACAAGTACCACGTATGTCCCACTGGATGGAGACCCTGGGGAAGACCCAAGACCTGCTACAGAAACTACATTTCACAGATGGCTTGGGAACATCTGTGAGTAACCCAGGAGAAGCTGGGATACAGTTCCCAGCTTCTCCTTGGTGACTCACAGATAAATAGAGAAGCCTAGACTTATCGCCAAAACCCAAGAGCAGCAGAATGAAAATTATTATTATTTTAAAGAATTTACTTAGATGAACAATTATGTGCAAATATACAGGTATACAGGTATTACATCTGATATAAATGCCAATACACTTTAATGTTTTTCCTGGTAAAGCCAGTGTTGTTTCACTGATATTCAATTGTGTGGACAGAAAATATGGCATGAGATTTGATCATAAAATGTGTGCTTCGAGGTGAAGCATTGTGACAGAGTGATATGGGAAACATATGTAAGGATTCATGATGAGATTCATGATGAGAGTCAAATAAAATGTATTCAGAGTTCTCTGCCAATGAATTAGTTGTTATATGGCGATACGTTTTTGAGAACATGTATTGCAAGTGCTGATAAAAGGATAGCACCATTAGGAACTATTTTTTTCAAAACTTAAATTAGAAGTCAATTGAAACCATTAGATTTGACACTTTGAAAAGACTCGATTTAATTTTAGCTCCCCTGTGGCTAAACATGCTCCAGTGCTCATAGCAGCAAATCCCGAGTGACTATAGTAAATCTAGAACCTATCGATTTAAAACATTCAGTGAGCCACAGTACACCCTGAGTTTAATTTTAGTATGTAGGCATAAGCACTGTCTCAACACCTTCTTCTTCTAAAAAAAGGGGGTTTGTTGAAATAAAATAAGTCAACTTATTTGGTTAGAGCCAGTCAATGAATAAATTAAATAAATTAAACAAATGTTGTCCAGAATTTGTGCGTTCTACTTGATAAAATGTGAAAGCATAAATGCAAAGCATTATGGGAGCTCAAAATAACAATGCCACTACAAGCATAGCCACCAATAACCCTGTGCCTAGCATGCGATGTACGGTGAATAATGTTATAATTTCTACTGAATACATAACTGCGATCAGTTTTCAGGTTTAAACAAGTTAAATGGTAAAGGCACAATGTTTTGCCCAAACGTCCTGTGGAGCACCTTAACAAACAGTTAGAAAATAGCAAAGTCCGACTCTCAACATGATGCATTTACCACTATGTAAGAATTCACTGTAAGAATGCCTTTCTCCGGGTGATGTGCAATGTTTTGTGCCACGGCCAAAAAGTTGAGAATCTTTTAACATCTGTTTGCTGCATCTCAACCATGCCTCTTGGCAAACTCCAAACATGATTTCATATGGTTTGTCACTCTTCCATAAAGCCCAGCTTTGTGGCGTGTCCAGGCTGGTGTTGTCCTCTCAACAGCGTCCCTTATATGAGCTGTGGATATCTCTAGCTCCTGCAGAGTTACCCCTGCCTTCTTAAATTTATTCCAACTGTAAATAACATATTTAACTGTAAATAACATAATATTGGTAAATGTTTAAAAGGTTGTTGAGCTCTACGAAATGAGAAATGGCTATAAGAAAATAACACAAGCATTGATAATGCCTATTTCCACCGTCAGGGAAATAATTAAAAGTGCCAGTCCACTGGAAATGTTATGAATCAACTTGGACGTGTGTCTATATCGTCTCAAAGCACTGTGAAGAGGATGGTTCGAGTGATCAAAATAATCTCCAAGGATCACAGCTGAAGAATTGCAGAAGTTTCCAAAACTACTTGAAAAAATCCTCTACTCTCATCCAAAACAGACACTACTGGAACTTCAAATGGGATCAGATTCTATGGTCAGATGAAACCAAAATAGAGCTTTTTGGCAGTAAACACCAGACGTGATTTTGGTGTACACAGAGAGGTAGCCATTTGGAAAAGTACCTCGTGCCCACAGTTAAATATGGTGGTAGATCTTTAATGTTTTGGGGCTGTTTATGCGGGCAGCTATGGCTCAGGCGGTAGAGCAGGTTGTCCACTAATCATAGGGTTTGATTCCCAGCCCATGTGACTCCACATGCCGAAGTGTCCTTGGGCAAGACACTGAATCCCAAGTTGCTCTCAATGGCAAGTTAGCGCCTTTCATGGCAGCTCTGCTACCACTGGAATGTGGTGAATGAGAACCAGTTTAAGCGCTTTGGAACCGCTAAGGTTAAAAAAAAGCACTATATAAGTGTAGACCATTTACCATTACCATCTGTATTTCTACCAGAGGACCTGGACATTTTGTTAGGATACATGTCATCATGGACTCTATCAAATATCAACAGATATTAAATGAAAACCTGACGGCCTCTGCCAGAAAGCTTAACATGGGCCGTGGTTGGATCTTCCAGCAGGACAATGATCCAAAACATACATAAACATCAACACAACAATGGTTTACTGACCACTTATGCCACACACACCAGACATGGAGAAGATGTGTGGAAATGCTGGAGCAGGTAGAATATCTTGAATAGTTTCGGAATGCATACGGAACTACATGGTCAATAACTCTAATTGTATCCATGTGGCATTGTTTGGAAACCTTAATGGAGTTTGAGATATGACCCCTTCTCCTTTGATAAATTTTTAGGCATGACTTTTTAAGCAAGTACTTTAAAACATAATAAAACAGCAATCTGTTTAAGCGTTTGCAGTGTGCAGCTTTTATTCATAGTTCCTTCTCTATTTTGGATGCTTTTTTTTTTTAAATTTATAGACTTTTTAGGTGCCTTGACTTATTTGAGACTATACTGTTACACAAGAATAACATGCAAAACCAACTTGGTAGTCTGACCATACATTCAATTGGCATCCAGCAAATTTAAATGCAACAATACATACAGTATAAATTCCCAACAGTCTCCATATGCAAGTCTGCAGTAGTGGAGAATATGTCCAATATCTTGTATACAATTGCAAAATTGTCGTTTCAGACCATGCCTGTGTTTCTGGGTAGTTCTGCAAGAGCCATTGGCAGAGTTGGTAAATATTAATGTTGGAAGTTCACAGTTATCAGCCTTGTTGAATGTTGGAAGTCAGTTGCGATTAGCTTCTCTGTGCTATCTTGCATCAGAATGTCATGAAGCAGCCAGATGGACGAAAATGCAAGCTTACTATTTTTATTAAAACTAGTGTAGCAAACAAATAAAAGAGCTTGGCAGTAATCAGAAACGTGGGGCAGTCTAATAGTGATCAACAAACAGCCACAAACTAGACAGGACTAAATCCCTGAAGTGTAGAAGGCTATAGTCAAGATACCTATGTCGAGACACATATGCTGGGGTGAGACTTCACAAAGCAACGGTCACAAACAGGGTCATTTCACAAGTAATCAGGTGACTGTAAGCAGGGTTAGGAACTTTACTGCAGATCGTGTGATGAGGATCATGGGAGTTGTAGTTTGCAACATTTCATGAGGGCATTACAAACAATTGGTTCAGAATCAGGAGACTTAACACACTGGAAAGCAGTTCATGACATAAAAAAAAAAAAAGATTTAAACTGACTCTAGATTTTAAGTGGCATACCTTTAGAAAGTCGGGTTTTTTTTTATTGAGGTACATTCAGAGGACATCTTTCTAGGTGTTGCTGCAAGCTTTTCAAACAATAGCAGTTTTTTTTTTCTCCCAGATACTGCTCTAGTTATAAAACATCCCATGAATAAAATGTAGCTTTAATGACAGAAGTACTCTGAGTTAGATGTGATTTTATTCATGGAATGTTTCATATTCTTTTTGATAAAATATATTAGAACATATGACTTACAAGTGTTTTTTTTTTTTTTTGCCCAGATGTGCCCTGTTTAACTAATTGTTTAAATAATTAATAACTGAATGTCTTCTCTTGGTTTGAGCCATGGATTTCACCTGTGAAGACTGCATTTGTTGTTAAAAAGCATGAACCAACACAAAGAAAAGAGAGCTGTCTATGGGAGAAAAGCAAGGAATTTTGTAGCTGAGAAAACAGAGAAATGTGATCACAGCCATTGAATATAGGATTGAATATAACCAATACAACAGGTTAGACTGTCCTGAAAAAAAGATAGAAACCACTAATGTTCTAACAACCAGACATCGAACAGGTCGGCCAAGGAAAAACAACAGCAGTTGGTGACAGAAACATTGTGAGAGCTGTCAAAGAAAACCTGAAAACAACTGTCACCTGTAACCTGGTCTGTTGAATCACGATTTCTGTTGAAGCACACAGATGGTAGGGTCAGAATTAATCCGTGGACTCAAACAGACTTGTGTCAACAGTCCAGGCTGGTGGAGGTGCTGTAATGGTGTGGGGAATGTTTCCTTGGTACATGTTGGATCTGTTAATACCAATCAACCATTTATTTTAATATTGTTGCTGATCATATGCGTACCTTCATGACCACAATTTCCCATCTTCTAATGGCTATTTCAAGCATGACAGTACACCAGGTGACAAAACAAAAAGCCATCTCAAAATGTTTTTATGAACTTGACAACAAGTTCAATGTTCTTTAGTGGCCTTCCCAGTCACCGGATTTGAATCCAGTAGAACACCTTTGGGATGTGGTAGAATGGGAGATTCGCAGCACAAAAACGCACCTAACAAATCTGCAGGTATTGCGTGATGTCAACATGGACCAGAATCTCGAAGGCACATCGAAGGAACGTCTGCACTATTGAAAATAGAAACAAATTCTGCAGTGTATTTTCAGATTCGATGGTGGTCCAGATGAGAACTGTAAGCATACATAGCTGCAATGATTCGTTAACATAATCAATTATGACAAAAATTATTAATATGATTTTATCGCCAACACTTTCTTTGCCAATAGCATAATCATATTATAATGTAAATGTGCATATGCCTCTGTTCCTGTGTAGAAATAATACAATATTGAAGCCCTTTGAGGCAGCAGCAGTGCTCCTACTATTGCACCAAATAACACTGTGCACAAAACTGTTTTGAGTCAACACCCAATACTGTTAAGAAATGTGAATAACGGAGGCATTGAAAGAAAAAAAAAAAAAACAATACCTAAATCACTGGTTCAGTCAGAAAAGTAAAAGCATGGTGCAATGCGTTATGAGCAAATAACAGCACATCAATGCACAAACATTACAAACTACAGCACCCTTTAAAATTCCTGATTAATAAGCAAAATATACTAAATGGTTGATACTATAGCAACAAAATAGCATCAAATTATGTTGTGGTAGAAGCTTAATATTTTTTGCTATGAAAGTAAAATATGAAAGTAAAAGATTTCGCAGAGTTTTCTTGTGATTGTTGCGTTCAAAAACGCCTGGATTTCCCGGCAGTTATTTCAAATTTTGCGACGTAACTTGTGCAGGTTTTGTGTTTTTTATTATTTTTTTCTTCAGAAAACTATTTGCATTTGTGAAATTGCAGTTGCACGAAATTGTTTTGCATGTTCTTTCACAGTGATGTTTGCTGGTAAATGAGACCTTTTAGCTGCACTCATGTTCGATGCACATACATCGAAGAGGGCTTTGGCTGAATGTGCATTGTGATGATGTCACATGATGCGTCTTGGCCCAAATCTGTGGAAAATCTGCGGTCATTTTGAAAAATTACAAGCTGAATATTGCAGAGTTTGCTTGATTTTGCGTGAAATTCTGGAGGGACTGAGCTATTATTTGGTGAATAGTTCACAATAATAATTTAAACACTACAATGGGAGACAGCTGGGAGGCAGAGATAGCAGATCAAAGAGCTCCTGTGCAGTGATGGCAAGCACAAGAGGGAAACCCACCAAGACACAAAAGTCTTTTATCATTTTAGAAAACTGGCAAAAAAGTACAATATTGTTGTTTTATTGGTGTACCAAGAGACCACATTATTATCCCTCACACCAAAACTGGATGAGAGATGTGTCCCAGGGTAGCTCCTGTGAAATTAACAGTCAATAATGAAAGATTTTTGTCACTGAATAGAGTGTAGGAATTTGCTGAAGAAATTTTTGCCCCAACATTTTTGTCCCCACAGTCCCAATCTGCTTGGCCACTGCTGAAGGCCCAAATGTTTTTTTTTTTTTCAGTTAATCTGATTATTATAGGCTGTAATGAAGCAGAGGTCAGAGTGGCACCCTTTCTGACAGAGGTGCTCTAGCCACCTGTGCATGTCATGAAATGCAAATGGAACTACTGAATTATTTAGGCTGACAGAATAATTACTCTATAGCCACAGGGGTCAAAGACAGCCACGTAAAAGCAAAAAAGAAAAAAAAAGTTGCATTAAAATGTCTGAAATAGTATCAGTGCCCTCTTTTGACCTTAAAATGATTACTAATATATTTGTTGTCATTGCTTGATTGAGGGGTTAAAGCAGCAACCACATCTGCATTTCACCTTTAATAGAAATGAGAAAAAAAAAATCTGTCGTATTTTATATTAAAGGCAATGTTTTTCTTAAATAGTTTTGCCCAGCAATCTTCTGTTTAAAGGCAAACAGGAAAAATGGTTCCCATCACAGATCTTATCATAAACTTAATGAAACTAAATGAAATGAAATAAAGTGCAGCTGAATGTTTCAAATGTATGAAAATGAACAGTGTGGTGTTGAGGTTTTACAATTATTCCTCAACTGTCACTATTTGATTTAGTTACTGATACTATTTCAGCCCAAACGATGAAAGGTTTTTGGGACACCCTGTCGTTGGGAGTGTTTTAATCTCTCTACACTGGATAAAAGCCCTTTACTTCTTTTAGAGCAAAATATATATAACATAACAAGTGTGTGTCAGATATAAACTCCTGGCAACTTTATTAGGAACACCTGCTTATTCATGTAATTATCCAATGAGCCAAGCGATAGCACAATGCATGAAAGCAAGCATATACAGGTCAAGAGCTTTAGTTAATGTTCACATCAAACATCAGAATGGGGAAAAACATGATCTCAGCAGCTTAGACAGTGGTTGTTGGTGGCAGATTGGCTGGTTTGAGTATTCAGTAACTACTGATGTCCTGGGTGCGATTTTCACACACAATGGTCTCTAGAGTTTACAAAAAACTGTGCAAAAACTAAAATAAAATAAAAATCGGTGAGTGGTAGTTCTGTGGGCAGAAACACCTTGTCTCAACAGGTCAAAGGAGAATCAGCCAGACCAATTCCAGCTAACAATTCTATGAAATGGGGTCTAAGGATCTAAGATTGGCTACAGCAGCAGAAGACCACATCAGGTTCCAAACGTCTCAGCCAAGAATAAGAATCTAAGCACACAGGCTCATAGACATTGAGCGATTGAAGATGAAAAAAGTTGCTTGGTCTGATTATTCTTTGCTGAAACACAAAGGTGGTAGTTTCAGATACGATTTTTTTTTCAGATTTTTGATAGTTATGTTAATTTAACTGTTACATGCCTTGATGCAGTCCAGAATTCAATTAAAATACAATTCACCATATATTTTTTTTCTTAATGTTTTATTAAAGCTATGAAAAACTAAGATTTTTATTGAATCTAATATAGATCCAATAGAGAGACCCAATAAAGAAAAATGTAAGCAAAACTACCATAATTGTGTTTCATTGAATAAAAACAAATATGGTGTGCTTAAATCATGCAATACATACAAGAATTTATTAAGTGAATACAGAGTGTATGAACGGGTGTGTGAGTGTGTATGTGATTGTGCCCTGTGATGGACTGGCACCCTGTCCAGGGTGTACCCCGCCTTGTGCCCCATGCTACCTGGGATAGGCTCCAGGTTCTCCGTGACCCTGAAAAGGATTAAGCGGTAGAGGATGGATGGATGGATGGATGGATGGAGAGCCTACATTATGGAAGAGTGGTGAGGTGAAAACCACTGCTAACCCAGAAGAACATTAAGGCTTGTCTGAATTTTGCCAAAAACACGTCCTGATGATCCTCAAACCTTTTGGGAGAATATTCTTTGGATTGATGAGTTGGAATTGGAACTCTTTTGAAGACAGGGGTCTCGATACATCTGCCGTAAAACAAAACACAGAATTCCACAAAAAGAACATCATACCTACGGTCAAACATGGTGGTGGTAGTGTGATGGTCTGGGGATGCTTTGCTGCTTCAGGGCCTGGGCAACTTATAATAATTGAGGGAAACATGAATTCTGCCCTCTACCAGAAAATGCTAAAGGAGAATGTCCGGTCTTCAGTCTGTAAGTTGAAACTCGAGCGCAATTGATCATACAGCAACACAACGATCCAAAGCGTAGGAGTTCGTCTTAGTATTAGAAGTTTGTGAAAGTCTCATCTCCAGTTATCAGAAGCATTTGCTTGCAGTTATTACTGCTAAAGGTGGCACAATAAGATTTTAAGTTTAAGGGGGCAAACAGTTTTTCACATTGGTGATAGGTGTTGGACAACTTTTTTGTTTCAATAAAAAAAAAGGATTGCGTGTTTAGTCATGTTGCCTTTGTTTATGTTGTATTTTATTTGAAGATCTACAACTGTTTATATGAGATATACACAAAAACAGCACTGTATAATGTTTTATTTCCTGTTGTGCTAATGATTGGTTAATGTATTAATTCATCATTATGAAAGCATTAATACATACTGTATACATGTGTTTTTTTTTTTTGTGGACCTTATAGTAAAATGTTGCCAACGTTTTTAACCCCGGCCCTCAAACCCTCCGCCCCTTTTGGGACAGCCACGGTGGATCAACCATTTACATATTGATTCTGGCTGACCTTCCTGACGCAACCCTTTCCATTTTCCAGGCTTGGTACCGGGACCGAGAGTGTACTGACTTGATCCAGTGGCTGGGCTTGGTTCCCTGACCAAAAATGAAACTCAGGCCGTGGCAATGAGAGTGACGCATACTAGCCATTAGTCCACCAGGGAACCATTAATGTTTCTAAGATACTGAGTAAAAATAACATATAAAAGTCTATGCATTAATGTACAAGCTATCAACCCTGATTCTGGAGTACTCTCTGTGCTGCACATTTTTATTTAAATACAAACAATACATTGAATAATATGTCAAACATTTTGAAGTGTTACCATATTCCTGTTATATTTTATTTATTCTTGCTGTTTCGAGGCGCTGCAAATGCAAAGCATATTTTTGGACACAATTAAGTACATAATTAAGATAATTGGATAATACATTTATGTACTTCACATTTCTTTGATTGTGCCTTTGCATGTAAAACAGGACAAAATGGCTTCATATTTAACAGGTGACCATAGTGTGTCCATCCAATAATGTTGAGTTTGACAGCAAGGTCTTTTTGCCAGTAGAATGTATATGCAAATATGTAACCACCATACATATTAGTTCATCCCAACAAAAATCCATGCCAGCAAACAACAACCTTCGTTCCTTCCTCTTTGAGTTCTGAGTTTGATTTTGGTGCAGTCCCTTTGATGTTACCCATGTGGCTATGCTCTAAAAAAGAGAGGTAGGAGAGTTAAGGACATAAAATAACATCATTGAATATCTTGCCAGTCTTAATTTTACAGATCAAATATTTAATTTTACAAGCATGCAAGAAACAAAATGATAAAACTCTTTCCTATACAACATGTAATGCTGTGATGAGCATCAAGACTATTTTAATAACACATGACCTCTTTATTTTATAAACCTTTTTTGTTTTGCCTTCATCACTGTAATCGTTATTGCCTTTTATGAACCAGGTGGGTTACATGTAACTTTCTGAAAAAATGGATATGTATCGGATATGGCACTTTGTGGCAACTTAATGATTTTATTGTGATTGACAGTAGTGCTACATCATTACCTCATCACCATTCAATTTTCAACTCAATATTCCCTGTATCTCCAACTCGTTCTCCTAACCATATTATTTTTGTGGATGCAATTGCAAATGGATTATTGACACTGAAAGACCTGCATCTGAAACAGTATTACTTCTTTCTCAAATTGTTTTCATTGGCTGGAGGCTATAATCTCACTGCAGTTGTGAGTTTGCTTATCGACATTTACCTGGGGATGGGGGAAGAGATTTGGGGAGTGGGGTTGCCGTGTGTGTGTGTGTGTGTGTATGTATGTGTGGGGAGGGGACCACCAACTTGATACAGAGCATGTTTTGTGTCTTCAGGTGGAGGAGGATTGGTCCAGTTTTGGCTTTATATGAGAGCATCAGTATTTTAAATCTGATGCAGACAGATATAAGGAGCCAGTGAAGGGAACGTAACTGGATGCTGCTGATTTTGTAAACCAATATTGCATCAGGCTAGCTACAAGAGCGGATACTGACCACTGGTTGCCAATAGTTAGGTATGTCAAATGGTGTTATCAAACAGTTCACCAGCCAAATGAAGATCTTGACATAGGAATGTTTCTCTAGGGGTATTTGACCGTTCAGTGTTGCTAGGAGATGAGCTACCATCCACAATAGGATGTCCATGAGGCATGCTCAGATCAAAGTGAAAACATTAGTGTCTGAGGGAGGAAAGAGAGGATAAGTTGTGTGCAATCAACATATCAGAAGCCGTGGCAAGATGCTAACTAAGAGAGCAGATGTAGAAGTAAAATAGAAGAGGAAGAGTTGAAGAGATGAGTGTGCATCTTAATAAGGTAATGTGAATGGGCTCTGGTTAAATGTTTTGTCATTGAACGTGCAAATTTGTGGAGAATACACAGTCCCCTCTGAAACATGGAACAGCAAGACCATTTTTTTTTTGTTTTGCTATATTCTTTGCTATCGTATTTTTGGTTTGAGAAAAAAAATAATAATATGAGATGATAGATCAGAATTTCAGTTTTAATTTCCTGATATTTACGTCTAGATTAACAACATAGAACATCACACCTTTGATAGCAGACACCCACTTTTATATGAGCAGAAGTATAGGAACAGATAGTCTTAATAGTCTTAAAGTAAAACCCTTAATATTTGGATGAATACAGCATTCCTGGCATGCAATAACTTGCCAGATGAGCTTGTATGTTTTGGATTGTTGCAGTTCAGATGTTTTCTGTACCACCCCTTTTGTTCACTTTCGCTTTCTCTGTCATGTCCTCCCATCTATGCTACTTCGGGATTGGAGGAGAGAGCCAATTAAGGGGAAATGATAAATATGTATATCTAAGGGCGAGGTTTAGAGACTGAATGGGGCATCCACATGTATCCTTGTTACGTATCTCTAAGGGGTCCGGGTTTTTCTATTTTTCTGCTGCCTTAAACTTTTCCTTAACTCTTTCCTCTGTCTGTTGTCTCACAACATTATTTGCATAATATTTTTTTTTACAGTTATACTATAGGGTCTATTACCTTTTCTAGCAGTTACTTCCTTATGTTGATTTATTTAAACCTCGGATGAGCACCAGATTTTTCTCTTGTCATGGGTGAGGGAGCATTCTAATGATCTGCACAGTAGAGTTGTTCCTCTTTTTGATATTTACTCTGTACAGCCATCTCCTCTTTTTTAGGGTCAGACTTGTGCTTGCAACTTATTCTATATCTTTATGCATTCTTCTAACTTAAACATATGGTGAAACATTCAATTCAATTCAGTTTTATTTGTATAACGCTTTTTACAACAGACATTGTCTCAAAGCAGCTTTACAGAAATATAAACACGGTATACAGATATTAACGGTGTGAATTTATCCCAACTGAGCAAGACACTGAGTGGCGACAGTGGTGAGGAAAAACTCCCTAAGATGTTTAAAGAGGAAGAAACCTTAAGAGGAACCCGACTCAGAAGGGAACCCATCCTCATCTGGGTAACAACCGATAGTTGAAAAAGTTCATTATGGATTTATAAGAAGTCTGTCTGGTCTTAGGAGCAGCCGTAGTCCCAGTAGTCTGGAATTGGAGAAGATTTGAGCTGAATCCAGCGGCAGAAAGGATCTGGATCTCCAGTATCTCCATAAATTCATGTGTGGCTCGGCCGAAGGAGAGAGTTAGAGAAAAGATTATTAGGACTGGGGATTAGTATAATAGAAAGTCTAGTCGGGGTAGGCTTGAGTAAACAAATACGTTTTAATCCTAGACTTAAACACTGAGACTGTGTCTGAGTCCCGAACACTAATAGGAAGACTGTTCCATAACTGTGGGGCTCTATAAGAGAACGCTCTTCCCCCTGCTGTAGACTTCACTATTCGAGGTACCGTCAAATAGCCTGCATCTTTTGATCTGAGTAGGCGTGTAGGATCATATACAACCAAAAGGTCACTTAGATATTGTGGCGCGAGACCGTTTAGTGCTTTATAGGTTAATAAAAGTATTTTATAGTTAATGTGAGATTTTACAGGGAGACAATGCAGTGTGGATAAGATCGGGGTGATATGGTCGTATCTTCTAGTTCTAGTAAGGACTCTAGCAGCTGCATTCTGGACTAAGTGGAGTTTGTTTATATTCCTACTGGAACATCCAGACAGTAAGGCATTACAGTAATCTAATCTAGAGGTGACGAATGCATGAACCAGTATTTCTGCATCATGTAGTGACAATATGTTTCTTATCTTAGAAATATTTCTGAGATGAAAGAAGGCTATCCTAGTAATATTATCTACATGAGCATCAAATGATAGACTGGAGTCAATAATCACTCCGAGGTCTTTAACTGCTGTACATGATGAAACAGAAAGACCATCCAGAGTTACTGTGTAGTCAGGAAGATTACTTCTAGCTGCACGTGGTGCTAATAAAAGTATTTCTGTTTTATTAGAATTAAGTAAAAGGAAGTTAGTTAACATCCAACGTCTAATGTCCTTTACACAATCCTCAACTTTACTAAGCTTCTGTCTGTCCTCTGGCTTCACTGAAACATACAGCTGTGTATCATCAGCGTAACAGTGGAAGATAATTCCATGTTTACGAATAGTTTGTCCTAGGGGTAGCATATATAAAGTAAACAGCAGTGGGCCTAAAACAGAACCTTGTGGAAATCCAAAGATAATCTACAGACACAACCAGGTTTGAGACAAAGTCTGCAAATTCACTAAGAAGATCAGTATATGGCCCTGGGGGTCTGTAAATAATAATTAGAGGAATTTACTTCTTTTTTGTGGCTACATAACTTATAGTGGTATAAAGAATTTCAAAATAATTACATTTAGAACAGGTTTCTGTGTGACAACACAAATGGATGAGACATAGTAACATCTACCCTTCTGAGGTGAACCCTGATCCTTCCACACAAACCCACTCTTTCCCCAGATGCCCTCAGTCTCAGTTGCACCTAATCACACGCGAACTTCATAGAACCAATATGACATACTGTGAAATTTTATTCTGTAAAAAGCAAAGAGTAATGTTTATTTTTTGTTAATGTTAATGTTCTTTTGGATATATTCTCTTAATAAACAAGACTATCATATGCAACCACCACATCATCTAATGTCAAAATCCAGCTGTCTTAGGTTTAACATTTCAGTTGACCCTTCAATACTAATTATTCATATTTTATTCATTAGTTTATATGCTTTATTTCTTATTTTATCCTAACTTTCCTACAGGCCTTATTGGACTCGGAGGAATCTGGGACCTTTGAGTTACCACGTAGCATTGGAAACCATTTAGTACCACCCCTTTTGCCCACTTTCACTTTCTCTGTCATGTCTTCTATGATATATCAGAATTGGAGGAGAACACCAATTAAGGGGAAATAGTAAGTGTACATATAGGGGTGAGATTTAGAGACTCAATGGGGCATGTTCACCTGACCAGAAATGTTGGTTTTCAAGGCAGTCCCTGCGAGTGGCGACTGCCTCATTGTCAAGGAGTTCTGCACTGTACTTCCAAAACCGGTGGCTTCATGGAGCAGTTCAAATTAAATGATCAAGAAGGGCGGTCACTCTCAGCCACTCATTCTGCCAGCTTGGTCAGTGGTTTCATATACATGTCCACAGACATACCTGCCATTCCTACACATACACACTCATATCCACTACTGCACATTCGAATGAGTTTGCATAACCAAGATCCTGTTTGCAATGAGTTTTTGTTTATAAAATATTTAAGAGCTATTTTGGAACAGTTTTCACACTTCCCAGGTTCCTGAATTTATGTTTTCTTATTATTATTATTATTTTTAGTTTTCTTGTTATTTGCTATTTCACGCATGCTGAGAATCAGCCGAGTGGAAGGTGAGAATTTGTTTACTTGACACTGTGTTAGGTGAATGAGATTCTATGTTAAATGAAGTGTTTGTGTTGGCTTTTTTTTTATTATTATTCTTTCAAAGCTGAACTGTGGTCCTTAGTGACTTAAAAACTTTCAAGTGCTATAATAAGTCATTTAAAAAGACAAAGATTGCATACAATCTTATGTAGCTTTTCCTTTGTTTGTGTTCCCCTTTGAATGTAAGGGGTGGTTTATTTAACTATCCAGGTTGAATATGTAAATCTCTCTGACGGTTATACACCTGTCTGGCACATGAATATACTAAACTGTGTTTTTTGGGGGGACAAGGAGTTGATGTAAGACTGAGGGCAACTACAGTGAAGGAAAAAAGTATTTGATCCCCTGCTGATTTTGTTCGTTTTCCCACTGACAAAGAAATGATCAGTCTATAAATCCCAACAAGGGTTTTTCCACCAAGTACTAAGTCATGTTTTGCAGAGGGGGTCAAATACTTATTTCCCTCATTAAAATGTAAATCAATTTATAACATTTGTGACATGTGTTTTTGTTGTTATTCTGTCTCTCACTGTTCAAATAAATCTACCATTAAAATTATAGACTGATCATTTCTTTATCAGTGTTCCCTTTATTTTTTTGAGCAGTATATTTCTTTGTGTGTTTGAAGATCATTATTTATTTGTTTGTGGGTACCACCATTACAGGATCATGAGCAGATCCTTTCCATCACATTGGTAGAGGTTATTCTTGGCTCTAGAACTTTTGTATTTCTTTGCAAATTCCAATCTGGCTGTCTGATTCTTGCTGTTGATGAGTGGTTCGCATCTTATGGTATGGCCTCTATATTTCTGCTCTTGGAGTCTTCTTTGAATAGATTCAAACAAACGAAGCTATAGTGTTTAAAGCATCTAGATGTAAATATCAAGAAATCAGAGCTGAAATTCTGACCTATCGTCTCACATTTATCTTTTGTTCTCAAACTCAAAAGTCCTCAGTGTATAGCAACATCAAAAAAGTAAGAGTTTTGAGAAAGTTTCTGATTATTTTACTAGGCATAATTTAGACCAATGCCTCTTCCAACATTATATATTATATTAGCCATTCCACAAATGTTAATGGTTAAAAAATTCACAACATTTTAAATACTGTTGAAATACTAATTACTTCATTTGAACAACCTACAATATAATGGTGATGTTTGATTGAATTACTTACCTTTCAAGATGACGTCCAATCATGGGGCAGAATGAATATTTCATTTAGCTCCATAGAGTTATTATTGCACCTCATACAACAAGCACTATTAGAAACCCACTGAGAAAAGAATCACACTGCCCCATGCTGCTGGACAGGAAAATGAATGAGAGAGTTGCCAGAGTTACAGATTTTATGCCATATTGAGCACCAAGAACTTGTTTTGTAGCAAATGATTGGCATGAAATCTAATAAATGTATACATTTCAGAAAAGAAACACAGGTCTAAGTGCTTACATTGTATCTTTATACAGACACGAAAAAAAAATTCTATTGTAAGATATATTGCAAAGACTGGGAGAGGGAGTCTGGATGACTCTTGTTAATGTTATTAACTCTCAGCTGCCTATTATAGGGTTAGTCTAAAAAAATTCACTAGATAGTAGTCTATAATACGTGTGATAGAATCTCGATTAAATTTTATTTAAGGCTATACTGTACGTTATTACTACATGATTTAGATGAACTTTCTCATTATTAAAACTTAATAACTGGTATCATTTTGTCAACTTGAGGAAATAGGTTTACACAAATACAATACATGCTTTCTGGGTGTATTCATTTTTTGTATGCAATCATCTTGAATCATCGTGAACAGCTAATAGATGCAAGGTACAAGCAAGATCCCAAAACTTGCTTGTCTCTGCCCAGTGGTTAATACTTGGCCATGAATAAATCCTTCAACAAGACAACAAGGGTGTGCTTGCAGCGATGCAATATGAATGTTTTTCACTGGATTTGCTTATTCCCAAACTCAGCAGTCTTTTTATTAGGGTAAAGCCAATCCAGACAGACCCTGCCTGCCCCTTACCAAAAATAGTTCATGCTCTAGTCTCATCCATTATTCAGTGGATTATCTAATCTGCATATTGTAGAACTGTACCTATGAACTGCTGCTGTAATCATAAAGAATAAGATGCTTATACAGAGCATCCATTAAACATAGTACAGTTTTGAATTGAACGGTTATTGAATATGATTTTATATCACTTTTTTGATTCTGGTTCCTCTCTAGGTTTCTTCCTCATGTTGTCTCATGGAGTTTTTCCTTGCTTCGTCTCTGGCTTGCCCATCAGGGATCTAAATCCAGATTTCTGTGATGCTGCTTTGTGTCTATGATTAAAAGCAGTATACAAATAAAATTGAATCAAACTATATAGACATTGTACATACTGTGTGTGTGTATATATATATATATATATATTTGTGTGTGTGTGTGTGTGTGTGTGTGTGTACTGATGGATCAAACTATAGGATGGCATACAGTAGGAGTTTTAGGTGTACATAGTCCAGGAATACAGTATTTTGTTAAGCACCATTAATAATTATCCTTTATGAAGACAGCTCCTAATAGTTATGAATGATAAATAATTCATGGACACATTACAATGCAGTTTCAGTAAAGGTCCAGCTTTCATAATACTGAAGCATTCCATAAAGAACTGTGTAAGCATACTCATTATAATAATATTGTTGTGTCGTGTTTATGCTAACCTTTTATGTATGTACAGTTGTGTGAAAATATTAAATGTATAGAAAGATAAAGGATAGAAACCCTCAGGGAGTATTGCTCTAGGAATCATTGTGGGACAAATTTGACCAGTTATTATTAGACAGTGGAGCAATCTCAGCACAGCAGTGGCACTGAGAAGGTGGTGGCATGGGTGTATGGTGTGTGTGAGTGAGTGCGCTGTATATGTCTGTATATGTGTGGGACTCTAATACTAATGTAGTCTGTGTATGACCTTTGACTGTTTTCTTCATTTTATCCATTCTAAATTCATTTTATTTGCTAATAAACTCGGTATTTGAATCCTATTTTTTTTTCTCCTGAGCATTTCCACAGCTGGCTTCCTGCTGACTTAACACTACATGTATGATTAATTATTAATTACAGTACAGGTAGTAGGGTAGTAGAAAATGGTCTCATGTGTGCACAACAGACACTATATCATTGTCTGTGAGGATAGAACAACAAAAATATTTCCTTACAGTAAAATAAGCAACTGTACAGTCGTGGTAAATGTAGTGACACTATATGCTGTGTACGGTAGAAAATTGGAACATAAGCTTTAAGTTGTTGGTATTTACTGTATATCAATATGGACTGGAATTCCACCATGTCTCTATATGTCCTAACACCATCCCATTACACAGGTATAGTAGATCTCAGCTAAAAATTATTTACATATTCTTCTATTTTTACTTTGAAGTTATTTGTTACAGATTATTGTGTAAAATGTAAATATTTTCAAATATTTTGGTCATTATACATTTTTATTTTTACAATCTGTTGACATTTCCCTCCAAGGCTTTTATTATATATAATATAACACCCTTCCAAAGTGCCATTAACACATCTTTTCTTGTGCCAGAAGAAATGTAAAACAAATAAAGGTAAAAAGTTAATTATTCATACTAAGGTAAAAGAGTGACAGTATTCAATTTGAAAGCAATGACGTTTGTGAATTACAATATATGACATACGATATATGACAGCAGTTTCCACTGTGTCCAAAAAAAACCCCCTGTTCACTCTGTCATTCAGAGTTGTATATTTCCAGAGTATATGGCTTAAACTATGAATATGGATTTCATCTAACAGAGATTGAGAGGCAGAGCTTAGCATAGGTGGAATAGGCAAAAGTTAGGGGTATCATCTATCCATAGCGGCACCAAAATGAGTGAGTGTGAATGTTAGGGAATGTTGGAAAGACTGTTCAGGTGTTGTTTGGGGAATCACCTGACCTATAACATTAATCATTTAGAAAAATATACCTTTTCTTAAGTGTGCCGCTGCATGAACTGTCTGCCTCAAGAAACCAGGCATGAGCCTACATTTCATCTTAGCTAGCCAATGTTAGCCCTGCTTGTAAAAGTAAAATAAAAATGTTTTTTTTTTCTTTTCCATCACCTTTTGGAATTAATAGTTGTAAGCCTTTGCTTTTTCATTATTAGCTAATTAGTCTTCTGTGTATTATAGCAAACAGCATGCTAGAGATAAGCTCACTGAATGCATGTTTTGTGCATGAATATTAGTTGTAATTACTCTTGACATTAATGTTTAGGCTATAAAGTGGCTTGAGTACTTTTACTGTATATTGTTTCACCATCAGCAGCTGTTTTATTAATATCATGTAACAACCATATATTCCCGTTCTCTCTTCGGCCGCACTTCTGAAATCTTTGAATCCCAACCCTGCAAATCCTGGGCCACCTGCAGACACCTTCTCTACCTCAGTACAGCCCATCGATGCAGCATCAAGTGGTTTTTTTTTTTTCTAAAATAAAGAAAATCTCTAAGCCATAAAAAATGCAGTTTCTGTGTGAGTGTGTGAACACAATGATCGGTGGTTGAATTGGCTGCAATGCAAAGAGCATCAGCTAAAATCTTGCCTAGGGCACCAGATTGGTCAGGGCCAGCCCTGCTGAGAGGGAAGCAAGTGCAGGTAAAAACGCTAGGCAGAATCTAGATCACAAAACAGGCAAAGTTCAGACGATTAGCAACCCCAATAAACTAGGTAAAGACAATAGATGTGTATTAAGAAACTGTACAAGGACAAACCAGAATAACAAACACAGTATAACAGGCTGAGTACTGTCAGATGTCCAGACACATATATAATATGTCTATAATATGTATACTGTGGCAAGAAAAAGTATGTGAACCTTTTGGAATTTCATGGTTTTCTGCATAAATTTGTCATAAAATGTAATCTGATAAAATGTAATCAGGGGTATTGACAAATATGATGTGCCTAAAATTATAACACAAAATATATTCTGATTTTTCATGTCTTTATTGAGAACAACCAAGAAAAAAAATCATAGTGCTTGTGGAAAAAGTATGTGAACCCTTGAGTTAATGACCTCAAAAAAGTTCATTGGAGTCAGGTTTTTCCACACCTGGAGTCTGGTTAAGAAAATGAGTTTGGAGGTGTGGACTACAGCGACTCTGACTGATAAAAACCCCTCAAAATTTTGGAGTTTGCTCTGCACAAGAAGTGCACGCTTATGTGAGCCATGCCTCGCCAAAAAGAGCTTTCAGAGGATCTACGATCAAGAATAGTTGATTTACATAAAGCTGGCAAGGGCCACAAAGTGATTTCAAAGACTTTAGAACTTCACCAGTCTACAGTTAGGGAAACATTCTACAAATGGAGACACTTTGGGACTGTTGCTACTCTACCAAGAATTTGCGCCCAGTCAAAGAGCACATCGAAGACTCATCAATGAGGTTAAGAAACAACCTCGAATGACAGCCAAAGATTTGAAGGCATCATTGGAACTGGCTAACATCTCTGTTCATGAGTCTACAATACGTAAAACATTAAACAAGTAGGGTCTCTACAGCAGGACACCATGAAGGAGGCCACCGCTTACTAAAAAGAACATTGCTGCAAGCCTGAAGTTTGTAAAAGAGCACAGTGACACTCCACAGCGGTACGGGCAAAATGTTCTGTGGACTGATGAAACTAAGATTGAACTATTTGGAAAAACCACACAGCACTACATCTGGTGTAGAAAGGGCACGGCATATCATCATGAAAATATCATCCCAACCGTAAAGTATGGTGGAGGAAACCTCATGATTTGGGTCTGCTTTGCTGCATCAGGACCTGGCCAGCTTGTAGTCATTGAGGGGAAGATGAATTCCCAAGTGTATCAGACAATTCTTCAGGATAATGTGAGAACGTCTGTACGTCTGCTGAAACTGTGTAGAAGTTGGGTGATGCAACAGGACAACGACCCAAAACACCGGAGCGAGTCCACAACAGAACGGCTTCAGAAAAACAAAATCCGCCTTTTGGAGTGTCCGAGTCAGAGTCCAGACCTCAACCCAATAGAGATGCTGTGGAATGACTTGAAGAGAGACATACACATGAGACGTCCAAAGAATATGACCGAGCTAAAGCAGTTCTGTCAGGAAGAATGGGCTAAAATTCCTCCTGAACGATGTGCAGGTCTGATCCCCAGCTACAGGAAGCACCTGGTAGAGGTTATTGCCGCCAAGGGGCGGGGTCAACCAGTTATTAATTCTAAGGGTTCACTTACTTTTTCCACTGCCATTTTGAATATTGAATGAGTGTGTTCAATAGAGACATGAAAGATGAGAATTTATTTTGTGTTGATATTTTACGCACATCATATTTGTCAGTACCCCTGACTTAGATGAAGATCAGATCACATTTTATGACCAATTTATTTAGAAAACCATGAAATTCCAAAGGGTTCACATACCTTTTCTTGCCACTGTATATGTATAATAATATGTATATGTGTATAATATAATTAAATATGCTGCATATATATTTCATGTGTGTGTGTGTGAGTGATACAGAACAGGTGTACTCACTCAAAAGTCCAGTGATTGTGAACATGGCAGAGAGTGTGAGTTCCAAGGAGTGTAGTCCATGTTTATAGGCCGAGGTGTGTGTTGGGAAGTGGAGCGTGCTGACTGGGTTGCCCTGACAATGGAGCAGCAATTTGCATTGCATTAATGTAATGTAGGTATCCCAGGGAGAGTTTATTTCTGTACTTTCAGTCAGTAATGGACATTAGATTATTAGCAACATGTTTTACCACTGTATTTATCAAATAATGTTCTCGTAATGGTAGTCCAGTAATACTTTTACTGCTATGCTCAACAATAAAGGTGACATTCTTTTTTTTTTAGTCATTTTAGTCCATTCAGTTCTGTTCATTCAGTTCCATGGTTTGCCCAAATTTGCAACCTGCTAATGCAGTTATCGTAGGCAGACAAACAGACAAGCTTGTGTTATTTTATTACATGTCCATGTTTGACAAAATGATCATTTTTATACCAAGAAATATACTGCTCTGAATGACCTGAACAGGTCTCTTTGGAGAAATTTTGGCTGTAAAGATTTGTGAAGAAGCATGCAACAGGAATAATATTGGTACTGGTGTCCTCCGTTTGTATTTGTTCACTTTAAACTGACTTATACATTTATGCATTTCTTTCTTTTAGCCACGATGTGGACCTACCACACAGGCGATGGCACTGATTGCACTTTATCTCTCTGTCACTCTATCGTGACAGACAGTCAATAGGTCAGAGAGATAGAGAGAGAGAGAGAGAGAGAGAGAGAGAGAGAGGAAGGATTCACCTTTCCAGTTTCTCTGTCTCTCTCTCCCACTCTTTCTTTATCTTTCTTAAAAGATGAAGTCTGGAAAGGCTACTGGAACACCCACTAGAGGCTGCATGAGGAGAGACCGCTACGATGAGGCAAAGAGAGAACAAGAGCGGGGTGGGGGGCAGAGAATCAAGTGGGTGAGAGGAGGGAAGAGACGAATGATGTCAATGAGAGGGAGAGTGAGAGAGCCCCTCACTGGAGAGGAAGACCGAGATAGTGTATGAGGGGGAGGAGAGTGATAGAGAAAAGGAGAGAGAGAAGCAAGGTGCACACATTGCTCAGCTTGCACATTGCAATCACGGCAGGCAGGCTGAGAGGAGCTTGCATCTGAACCTTGTGAACAAAAGACTAAATGACATTTCAATACTCCTGTCAGATTGATACTTCATCACTGGACAAGGCAATACCAGAAACAGAGGCATTTTGGGACCACGGTGGAGAAGAAAATTAATAAGACAGCAGTGAAGAGTCTGACATCACTAGCTCGGTTTCTTTAAGTGGGTAAGCTCAGCATCACTACTCATATGTTTTATTTATTTATTTATTTATTTATTTATTTTCTAATCTCGGAACATTGCATGTATGGCTTTGGGGTTACTTGAAAATTATGTGGTTTATTGTCAAGGCTATCAGGTAAAATTAGATTGCAAGCTCAGTATCAATCTAAACATTATCATTGAACACTTAGTTCCACATACTGAATGCTTTACTGAGCTGAAACTACTCAGCATTCCTTGCATTTTACTTAAGGTACATATATATATATATATAGCTTAATATTAAATATAGCTCCCAGGTTGTTTCCTGCATAGATAAAGGTAAATGGTGGGAAATTTATTATTATTATTATTATTATTATTATTATTATTATTATACCAGCAGTTTTGGTTTGAACACAGGGTGTGTTTAAATATGATGAGCAAATATGATAGAATATTTTAAAATGACAAAGTGCTATATAAATGCTATATGATAAGTCAAAAAAGTAATTTAAAAAAAAAAAAAATACCTCTATGAATTTATAATAATTTATTCCTCCATTTTCAACCACTCACTTTTCCCAACTGATTAACCCCAGTATGTTTAGTCATTAAATTATTTCCTATTTTATTCACACAACATATCCTAATCTCCTTACTACTTATATGATAATGAGAGGGGCGTGTCCAAACATACCCAGGTGTCAGATTGATTCAAGGGGTTTGAATCTATCATTGATTGTAATGAAGTCTGGAGAAAATAAAAGTGACTGTGTTCACCATCCTGTTGATTGGGATGGATTTTGATAGCTTCTAACGTTTCTAATGATTTTATCAACAACATTTTAAGACACCTCAAATATTTTCAGAATGTTTACAAACAATATGTCATGACACATTAGACATTACCCCTCTAATTTGTAGCCTTAAAGGGGCAGGCTGGGAAATGATTTTTATTGAAATACTTCCTTTGCAATACATTTAAGTTCACTTGTAATAGTTTTTTTTGTATTTTCATGGGTGTTTTGGACAGAATGATGACATCTAGTTGTCTTTTGTGTCAAATCAATGACTAATAATGCACAGTGCTTACTTTATATACACTCCGTGGCCAAAAGTATGTGGACGCCCAACCATCACACACATATGTGCACCATCCTCAAAATGCTGCAACAATGTTAAAAGCACACGAGTGTCTAGAATGTCTTTGTTTGCCGTAGCATTAAGATTCCCCTTCATTGGAAGCCCAGATCTGTTCCAGCATGACAGTGCCCTGTGTACAAAGCAAGGTCCATAAACACAGGGTTTGCTTAGGTTGCAGTGGAAAACCTCGTGTGCTGCACAGAGCCCTGACCGCAATCACACTGAACACCTTTTGGGATGAACTGGAATACCAACCATGCACCAGGCCTTTTCATCCAAAGGGCTACTTTGGAATGGGAAATTCAACAAGCACATATGGTTGTGATAGTCAGGCGTCCACAAACCTTGGCCCATATGTGTATGTAAGTATTTTGGCTTACCTGCACTGGACCTACGCCTGTATAATGTCTGCAACATTATGAAGTGTAGTGTTCTATTAATGCTGTGATATTGCTAGCAATGTGGTGTGATACCTACTTCATTTAAACTATATCCACAGTGCCCTCCACTAATATTGGCAACCTTGGTAAGTATGAGCAAAAAAGGCTGTGAAAAATGTCTTTATTGTTTAACCATTTGATCTTTTGTTATAAAAAAAATAATAAATCACAAAAAATACTCTGCACTCGTGGATATCAAGCAATTGCAAACAAAACACAGGTTTATATATATATATATATATATATATATGTTAAATGTTGGCGTACAAAAATTATTGGCACCCTTTTAGTCAATACTTTGTGCTACCTCCCTTTGCTAAGATAACAGCTCTGAGTCTTCTCCTACAATGCCTGATGAGGTCGGAGAATACATGGCGAGGGATCTGAGAGTGTTCCTCCATACAGAATCTCTCCAGATCCTTCACATTTCGAGGTCCACGCTGGTGGACTCTCCTTTTCAGTTCACTCCACAGGTTTTCTATGGGGTTCAGGTCAGGGGACTGGGATGGCCATGGCAGGACTTTGATTCTAATGTATGCTTTGGATCACTGCTGGAAGATCCAACCACCGTCCATTTGAATCTTTCTGGCAGAGACAGTCAGGTTTTCATTTAATATCTGTTGATATTTGATGGAGTCCATGATGTCATGTATCCTAACAAAATGTCCAGGTCCTCTGGCAGAAAAACAGCCAAAACATTAAAGATCCACCTCCATATTTAACTGTGGACATGTGGTCCTTTTCCATATGGCTACCTCTCTGTGTGCTCTAAAACCACCTCTGGTGTTTATTGAGATAACACTCTATGTTGGTTTCATCTGACCATAGAACCCGATCCCATTAGTAGTTCCAGTAGTGTCGGGCACACTGAAGACGCCCGAGTTTGTTTTTGGATGAGAGTAGAGGCTTTTTTTCTTGAAACCCTTCCAAACTACTTGTGGTGATGTAGGTGACTTCAGAGTGTAGTTTTGGAGATTTTCTGACCCCAAGACACAACTGACTTCTACAATTCTCCAGCTGTGATCCTTGGAGATTTTTTGTTCACTCGATCCATCCTTTTCACGATGCTCTGAAACAATATAGATCCATGTCCTCTTCCTTGTTGATTGATAACATTTCCAGTTGACTGGAACTTCTTAATTATTACCCTGATGGTGGGAATGGGCATTATCAGTGCTTTACTATTTTCTTGTAGACACTTCCCATTTTGTGAAGCTCAACAACCTTTTGCTGCACATTCCAGCTATATTCTTTGGTCTTACCCAGTGTTATGAATGACTAAGGGACTTAGTTGAACAATTTCCTGTTCTTAGTCACCCAGGTGTACTTAAATTCTTTCAAATATCAATGGGAATATATGTCAAACTTATTTTTCTCATGAACTCATAGGGGTGCCAGTAATTGTTGCACACCTATATTTAATAAAGTGGGTTTTTTTTTGTTTTTTTTTAGAAGCCTATGTTGTGTTTGCAATTGTTTGATATCCATGAGACCATTTTGTGAGACGTATTTTTGCTCATTTTTTTGAACAAAAGGTTAAATGATAAAGAAAAGAATTCACAGCCTTCTTTGCTCATATTTACCAAGGGTGCTAATATTAGTGGAGGGCACTGTAGATAAGCAGGACGCTGAACAGAACTGAACACAAGAAGTATTATAGGGCATTATTAATAAGTGGCTCGATGTACTTGGCTTGAGCTGTGGCTCCACAGTTTGCTCACAATCATGGTGAAAGAACTGCTGTGTTGTGTTATGCTTTATAAATGCTCTGGGGGTACTAACAATTAAAAATGCACCATTTAATTGTGCACTGTAGTATTTAAGTTACGCACATGCTTTAGGGTCAGTATCTTGGTGTGCAGTCTTTTTGAGTTTTATTCTCCTACCTTTGTGCTCTTGATGATGAAATGTCTCTCAGCTAGTAAACCGTCCTAAAATACATGCACCCAGCTATAGTCTCACTGGCATTTAATATGGCTTTTATGAACAGTAATAGTCAAGCACTGCTTGTACAAAATAATTAGTTAAAATAATCAATTACTACATTATCACGGAAGAGATATGAGGCGAGGTGAAGAGATTAGAAAATGCTGTGCGAGTAAATTGTGTAAGTTATAAATGAACATGTGCTGAAATTGCTAAAAAAAAAAAAAGTGAGAAAAAAAGTGAGAAATTTATAAAATAAAAGGAAGAGCAAATGTGGTAATATAAAGATATGTTGAACTGATTTGAGCATTACAGTACTTGCTACAGTAATTGGTTCAATTTAATGAAAATGATACTGATTTAGTTTATGATTTAATGATATAATTGAGAATAATTAAATCATAGTACTTTGACTTTTTAAAAAAATATATGCATATACTAAAAAGTTTGTTCAGCTTTGCTAAATTGATTACAATTACAGAGTAAAAAATAAATAAATATTAAAGCATTTAAGCCTGGGAGATTGAAAAACCAACAACAAGACAACATGTGCAAATTTTAAATCATTCAGTGTTGAGACTTTATATAAATTTATATTTATATTTAAATAAAGCAGTGTCCTTTTGAAATTCAACACTTCAGGCACTAATTGCTTACTTAGTCATACTTTGGCCAAAAGTATGTAGACACCTGACCATCGTTCCCATGTACTGTATGCTTGTTGATCATCCCATTTATAACCTCCACTCTTCGGGGAAGGCTTTCCACTAGATTTTTTAATGTGGCAATAATATTTGGATGTTACCTTTCTTTATATACTGACGATAAGAGGTGGTGTTTATTACAGCATAGCTCACATGGTTAGTTAACATAATTGTTCAAAAGTGTATTCCTCATATATAGAACATTTTTGGATCTGTTATGTCAGTTATATAACATATAAAATAGTAATCTGTGAAGTAATTGCTCAAGTAGGTTTATTTATTTTTATTTATTTTTTTATAACCAGACAACTTTCATATAATTTCATTGATCACTTCTTTCGTTTCTACTCATGGGAATTGTTAATACAGCAGCAGTACTTTTGTACTCTTTCCACCACTGCTGTCGGACCCATGTCCGTTTTCTCGCACATGTATTCTTTTTCTTCTTCTTCTTTTTTTTTTTTTTAATTGGGGGTTGGATTAGAACTCACAACCTGCCAAATATTAGGCCAAAACCGTAGGACCACTGCCTTAACCACTGTGCCCTCTATCGCACATGATATGAGTGAAAGGCTATTCATTTTGTAATTAACAGAAATATTACTGTACTGTAATCAGCTCAAATGAAATTACTCTAATATTGAATTCATGGCCTGCTTGTGAGAAAGTGTTGCATGGCCACACTCATCCTACCAGAGATATAATCTAGAAACTATTTGTATAATAGCATTGCTGCAGTGATGCTCACGTCAGATCCCCCTCAAATGGTGAGCGAAAGCTTGTGTCCTCCCTGCAATTGTCTTTTTAATGTTTAAATGTTTTAGAAATATTGATTCTGAGTTGGATCCTCAATCCTACTCACGTATACTCCTATTCACACGCATGGTCAGACTACTATGTTTTTGAGCATTGTACTTTTTTTTTATCATACTTGAACACACATATTTTATAACTGCAGTTACAAAACGGATGTAAAATTCTGGACCCACACGGCAAGGCTTCTGAGAGAACTGCCTATATTTCCATATTAATATCAGATAACCCAACTTCATTAACCATTTAAACTTGCTTTATAGATGGGCATCCGTGCACTATTTATGTCACTGTTTGCCATTAAATCTGAGTTTAGATGAGTGTGGACAGAAAAATAGACTCATGCACAAACATAAGATTAGAGCACAAAGTGTGTCAAATTTGAAATTGGTTGTTTCTAACTGAAATGGGAAAACTTCCCATCCGCACTATCTGAAAGCCAATTAAAGGATGGTGAGGGGGTGTCATTGGTTGACTGCTCAGAAATAATGTCTTTATTGCAAATTCTTCATCCCGGCTGTATTATTTATTATTTATTAAAAAAAAACGAAGAAAAAAAAAAACGTTTAGATGACAATCAGATGAGGTTATTAACTATGAGCACAAAATTGGGTATTGGCACGTTGCTTAAAAAATGGTGCAAGATGTCTTGTGCCGTATAAAACCCTAACAGCTCTGCAATTTGAGCTTGTTTCTTCTCCCATGTCTAAATGCTGTCATACAGTGTAATATAAGAGCTTGGGGGCTCTACTGTAATCTTGTTGTAGGTATATCACACCTCTCCACTGCTCAGTCCTCCCTCCCCCTTGTTCCTTCTCCAGTCTAAGGCATTAGTCTTAGGCATAGATTCAAAGCTCCAAAATGTGATCTAAGGCCCAGGTAATATCCTCTCTGTCCTGCCAAGAAGCAGTCCCATCTATTAATGCACACCATATAGAAAAGCCTTACACGGAAATTTATGCAAATACAGATCAATAATTTGGCGGACAGACATTAGATGTGAAAAGCTCCACTCTTGCTAAAACAGCAAATGTCCCATTCACAAGCAACAGAAGCACAAGTGGTGTTAGAGTACGTTAGAAAAAAGTCTTGAATTCAAATATACATGAATAATTCCTATTTAACCCTGTGCTAGCATTCAGGAAAACAACTAAATTCAATGTTTTAATTACTAATTTACCTCATGTTTATCATAGTGCACGACAGTAATTCAGTTATACAAGGATTTTTTTTTTTTTTACTTATACCTGTCACATATATGGTGTAATTGAACCACGATCAGACTCATGACACTGATTGGAACAGGGATATGGACTAACAAGGACCAACATCACTCAAATGAAACAACTGGCTAACTGACTATTTATGTGTAGTTATTAGATCTTTCATTACATTTGGGAGATGTGGCTGGAGTCTGTGCTAATCATATTTGAATGGCATTAACAGTGTACACTTATTTATTCAATACACTGTTTTAACATAGTATTATTTGACACATTATTTTAACCATAATAAATAACACGTCTCTCTCTGGAAGCAGTGGGATTTGCGCTCGCACCTTTATGGTAATCAGTGCAGTACTGAAGCTCCTGTTGCAATATAGATACATGGTCATGTGAAAAAAAAATAAGTACGCCCCATGGAAATGGTTGGCTTTTTTGACATGGTTGACAAGCAAATATTTGGTCATCTTTGAAACAGTGATTATTAATAAAGTTTATATACTTGAAAACAAACTTTTTCAATTATTTATTCAACTGAAATACCATTAGATGTGATATTCTTCTGTGGAAAAAGTAAGTACACCCTTGGCCTCAGAAGATAGTATTGCTCCATTTAGCAGAAATAACTTCTTGTAGGCGTTTTGTTTAATTGCCCACCAGGCTTACTGGAATTTTTGACCACTCTTCCATGCAATATTCTTTCAGTTGCAAGAACTTTGCAGGTTTTCTGCCCATTTCAACACCCACCGCCCAACACAACATTTCATTCATCCCTCCATCCATCTTCTATACCGCTTTATTCTTTTCAGGGTCATGGGCAAGCTGGAGCCTATCCCTGGAGCATCGGGCACAAGGCGGGGTACACCCTGGACAGGGTGCCAATCCATCGCAGGGCACAATCACATACACACTCACACACACATTCATACACTACGCATGCATGTCTTTGGACTGGGGGAGGAACCCGGAGTACCAGGAGGAAACCTCCTGTGAGGCGAACCGTGCACCCCCATCTCAAATATTCCTCACTCAAATTCAAAACTGGCAACTTTTTCCATCTTAACTCAAGCAGTATTGGGTAGAATTGAATTTTTTTTGAGGTACAGTATATGAAGAAATCCAGTTGTTAGGATAGAGTTTGGTGCCAGCGCTCTTCAAAATGATACACATTATATAATCTGTTTCTTTTTTGTTGGCCTTACATGGCTAAACACCCATGCTCTGCTCTGTTATAGGGTTTGATAAGTGTTTGAACAGATTGAGCCAGTCACATTTCTATGCATGTTTAGCTGCACCCTTATTCCACCTTGACTTAATCTCTCAGGCACAATATTTGTTACAGTACTACACACCCAGAATATTTCATTTGTATGTAAGAAAACATGGAAAATGCTGGAGATTAAAACTAACATGTAATTCCTAAATAATTCATAAATTATTTTTTTTTGTTATTTGGCTGAGGCTGAAAAAGTTTGGAATATAGATAAAGACATAGGGGGTAATGTGCAAGATGACCTAGGCAACATGACATTTTTGTGTGGGGACATCATTGTCTGTGGCAGTTTAGCATCACTTTTTATACTAGAATAAAGCAGTTGTAGAAAGAAATAGCACTGCAGCTGAGTTCACCATAATGGTGTGCATTAACAAGATTTGTTAATTAGGCTTAGTAAGTAGACACTGCCTCTTCTGTTGTGGGATTATGGACTTAAAATACAGACTATGACCCTGTTCAAGACATCTGCATTTGGCTTCAATAGAGTCATAAGACTGACTCATAAAATGTTGTCACAGTGTATGTAACAAGTAATAGCATTGCTTTGTGCTCTGTGTGTGTGTGTGTGTGTGTGTGTGTGTGTGTGTGTGTGTGTGTGTGTGTGTGTGTGTGTGTGTGTGTGTGTGTGTGTGTGTGCGCAAGCAAATCAAAGCAAGAGAGATGGTTGATAAGATAAATTCCAAACTGCCCATGGCTTTGAAAAACACTGTTGGGCAAAGAAAATCCTCAAGGACTGAGGGCAAGAACTCCCTGTTATATACTACGCAGTGACAAAGAACATTTGTCTTATCAGCTGGCGTTTGATCGGGATGCGGATCAACAGGGCAAATTGATTGCTCAGTAATGCTGTAGAAATGGAGGAAGGGAATAAATCAAAAGAGGTTTACAGACATTCAGACAATAGCCCAGATTATTCTTGACCCTTTCGAATTGGGATGGTGAGGTACTGAATTATGTATTCACCCAAATAAGGGAGAGAGAAAAGCAGGAGAGAGGACAGCAGGAGAACTAGCAGTCCCAAGGATAGCTCCTGCCATATCTGATGAACCAAGTCGACAAGCTGTAATAACTATCAGGGTAGTGCTGTTTTGGCATTTACAGAAGGGCTACAGGCACCTATCAATCAGTCATGTCAAAGTCAAATGTCAAGCAGTCACACTGGAAAACTTGCTGACATCCACAAAATGTTTAAGTGCATCTGAAATAAATGTTAGCGTGGACACTTATACACTATAGTAATGTGCTTATGTGGATGCTTCCTAATTAGTAATGAATTCTAGGCTGTTGCACAAGAGCTCATACTTCATTTGAAGGAAAACTCCTCATACAGATCGTTTCAAATCAAAAGAGCCTGTATTAAATTATTTAGTCTGAGAGATGGCTTGAAAGTAAGCTTTGTAGGTGAAACAATTAGTCTGGATAATCCAAACGTGGGACGCTGCTGAGATCCCAAAGGAGGGAATTACGCTCTGTTACAAATATCCCTTAATTACCTTTCAGAGATGTGTGCTGGCGATGCCTTCATCCATTTCTACTGTTCAAGCCATCCAACCATAATGCCAGCACTGTTATATCCTCAAAATATGGTATAGGATTTTTTTTTTCTTCAACACATCCCATGCATTTGTCAGGCTTTAAGTGCCAAGCTATAAGTGAGTTTGATAGGCATTGGTCCCTTGTGGCAGCTCCTGAGAAGTGGTTGTATAAAGGTTAAGTCCAGAGGCCCTGAGCTACATCAGATTTGTTGCTTTAAACAAAGAGATGGCAGATCAGCGGAAATGAAAGAAAAGGACTGGATAATTTGGTTATTTCTGGCCAAAGGTATAGTGCTTTAATATTTGAACGTTTATTCAAGTCTATGAGAGTCTTAGCATGTGTTAATTAATTTCTAATTAAGGGGTGAAACAACTGTTTTCTCCGAACATTCCATCTGTCTGAAATTGGAGGAGCTGTATCCATAATATGGCAAGTTCTATTTATGGGCAATCATTCTAACCCTCCAATTACTGCAGAGGTGAAATTAAAGCATAAAAATTACCTGAAATTCTCCATATGCACACTGCCAGTAAGTGGGAAATTATTCCTTTTGATATAATGCCCTTGTCAAATTCAGCTGATAAGCCATCTGCTAGAAGATGAATAGACTTTTAGTCTGTGAGTGCTTAGTGTTCTATTCCAATCTGACCAGCTTGTGCTCCTGAACTGACCCACATGCTCGAAACAGCAATGTTTATGGTAGCATTTTAAAATGGTAGAATAGAGAACTGGTTAACGATACAGAGACATTCATTTCTTTGACAGATTTTAGTATACATCTGCACGACTAATGAAAACCAAGTTTATTGATCACAAAGTGATTGCACATTCAGAAAATATCAGATAGCTGACCTTACTTCTTACAGAATTGTCATTCAGTGTAATTCTATCATGTCACAGAAATGACATGAATTACAACCAGGAAAATGATTGATTAATGATTGCTTTCACAGTCATTTTGGCTGCTTTTCAGTGTCTGCTTTCCTGTGTTTGATTAATTAATTAATTAATGATCTAAGGATATCTTTATTTGCTCAGAATGGAAACATGGCTCACCAGTATTTATAAACTAAATCTTTATGTCTGCTTTTATGACCTATTTCAGTTATCCCATAAATAGAACTGTAAACACAATTTCTACCTGATTTCGGCTTTAAGCAGTTTATAAAAACAGAGCACACATTTTATTGGCGGCAACCTCAGACTTAGCTTCAGTGAAACTACAGTATCTCACAAAAGTGAGTATACCTGTTATGCCACGGCCAGCAGATGGCACTGCGGCACGGCTGCTGAGCGGTCACGTGACATTGTTTTGGTTCGCTCGCTTCCTGCTTGAGCATTTAGTTTAGTTTAAGTGTCTTTAATTTGCTTCAGGTGTCGATGCTTTAGTTTGATTATGTTCGCTATTTAAACCCCTCGGTTACTGAGCACTACGCTAAGTATTATAGTTTGTATAGTTTGCATAGTTCGCATGGTTGGTAACCCAAAGTCTTGTGTATTTAGTGTTTATGTTTGAACACAGTAGCGAATGCGGTAGCATACTAAGTGGTCTTGTTTCATGTCCTGCTCTCGTTTCATGCCACGATCCCAGTTTCTCGTTTTCCCGTGAAGACCATGTTTTCTTTGTTTATTGAGTTACGTGTACAATAAAAACTTTGATCTGAACCTGCATCTGCCTCCAGTCCTGTTCTGTAACAACACTCCTCACATTTTTGTAAATATTTGATGATATATTTTCATGTGACAACACTCAAGAAATGACACTCTGCTACAATGTAAAGTAGTGAGTGTACAGCTTGTGTAACAGTGTAAATTTTCTGTCCCCTCAAAATAACTCAACACACAGCAATTAGTATCTAAACTGCTGGCAACAAAAGTGAGTACACCCCTAAGTGAAAATGTACAAATTGGACCCAATTAGCCAATTTCCCTCCCCGGTGTCATGTGACTTGTTAGTGTTACAAGGTCTCAGGTGTGAATGGGGAGCAGGTGTGTTAAATTTGTTGTCATCGCTCTCACACTCCCTCATACTGGTCACTGGAAGTTCAACATGGCATCTCATGGGAAAGAACTCTCTGAGGATCTGAAAAAAAGAATTGTTGCTCTACATAAAGATGGCCTAGGCTAGAAGAAGATCGCCAAGACCCTGACACTGAGCTGCAGCACGGTGGCCAAGACCATACAGCGGTTTAACAGGACAGGTTCCACTCAGAACAGGCCACGCCATGGTCCACCAAAGAAGTTGAGTGCACGTGCTCAGCGTCATATCCAGAGGTTGTCTTTGGGAAATAGATGTATGAGTGCTACCAGCGTTGCTGCAGAGGTTGAAGGGGTGGTGGGTCAGTCTGTCAGTGCTCAGACCATCCGCCGCACACTGCATCAAATTGGTCTACATGGCTGTCGTCCCAGAAGGAAGCCTCTTCTAAAGATGATGCACAAGAAAGCCCGCAAACAGTTTGCTGAAGACAACCATGTCCTGTGGCCTGATGAGACCAAGATAAACTTATTTGGTTCAGATGGTGTCAAGCATGTGTGAGGAGTACAAAGACAAGTGTTTCTTGCCTACAGTCAAGCATGGTGGTGAGAGCGTCATGGTCGGGGGCTGCATGAGTGCTGCTGGCACTGGGGAGCTACAGTTCATTGAGGGAACCATGAATGCCAACACGTACTGTGACATACTAAAGAAAAACAGGATCAGGAGGCACTATACCACAAAAAAAACACACAAAAAAAAAAACCAAAAAACACCCACGCTCTGCAAAAAAAAAAAGGGGAAGGGGAGGGGGGGGGGGGGGGGAAAGAAAAAAAAAAAAAAAAAACGGAGGGGCGGGGGGGGGGAGGGGCAAAAGGAAAAGGGAAGAGGAAAAGGGAGAAAAAAAAAATAATGGGGGGGTGGAAGGAGGGAAAAAAAAAGAGGGGGGGGCTGGCGGAGGTTGGGGGGGCGGCCAGCACACCCCCCCCAGAGGGGGGGGGAGGGCAAAAATAATGGTGGCCACACGAAATATTGACACTTTGGGCCCAATTTGGACATTTTCACTTAGGGGTGTACTCACTTTTGTTGTCAGCGGTTTAGACATTAATGGCTGTGTGTTGAGTTATTTTGAGGGGACAGTAAATGTACACTGTTACACAAGCTGTACACTCACTACTTTACATTGTAGCAAAGTGTCATTTCTTCAGTGTTGTCACATGAAAAGATCTCATCAAATATTTACAAAAATGTGAGGGGTGTACTCACTTTTGTGAGATACTGTACTGTAACATTTCTCAGTTTCCTTGAACGTTCCTTGGATCTTTGATAGTCTAGCTGAATGCTTCTCTTTTATTTCCTGAATGTAGCAACACCTCCATAAATTAGGGCCCACTTAATATAAATGAAATGAAGGCTACTGTATATGAGGGTAATTTGGGATGTGTTATGTGCATGTGACATTTAAATAAGTGGGTGGGAGCTTGCATCCATGCAGCTGAAGATGATTAATTCATCATTTAAATCACTGCGTTGTATGAAGATTTCATGAATCAGATTCAGATTTGTTCATACATCAATCTATGCTCAAATCTGGGCTTTTTCTACACTTATTTGAAGGGTAAATGTCAGAAATCTCACCAAACATGACACCCATGATCCGAGAATTAAATTCCAACTGAGATTAATATCTGCCCGCCTGAATGTATTACTAATGCCAAATTGGATTGATATACAGGACATGTGAATTGCAATATGACTGCACAGACTGAGATTGCATTACCACATATCATGTCATATCTGTGTCAAACATGCAAGTGGTGACACCTTGTGTAAATATTGTATAGTTCAGAAAGAATTAATAGAGCCGGTATTAATTAATTTAGATTATATCTTGATAAAAATGATTTTTTAAATTACTTATGGGCAGTGGTAGTAATTATAGCAGTGGCACTGATTGGATTAAACAAAAACCATTGATTTCCCACTGAGAAAGCCCAGAAGTCAAAGCCAGATTACCAAACTCCCACAATGCATTTCTCCATGCCTGTTCCACCTGCAGCAATAGGCCAATCAGATAAATTCAATTTGTGAAATGAACAAGCAGTCAATTCCAGTTAGCTAATGGTCAGGTCAAAATAATGTCTGGTGCTTTGTTAAAATGAGATTTTCCCCCCTCATGATAATAGAAGATCAGGGTCCGTTGATAAGGAGTGCAGTTTAATGAAAACTTGTCTAGTATCCATCCCTGTTTTATTATAGTGGGATTTAAAATAAAAGAGGCTCATAACTAAGACATGGTGATGTTTCAACAGTGAGTTCTTCACATGTAGCACTGTTCCGCAACCATTTCCACCCATTCTGCTTTGTAATTAAATGTTTATTGATTTTTGTAGGACAAAGTCTATTTATTATGCCTTTTAGTTCATATTTTTAAACTAGTTCAGATGTCAATGTTTCACACATCACATGAATGTTAATTGTGCTAATATTTCAATAGCATTTAAACTGTAGTATTTCAATAGAAGAAACTGCAGGTTCTTGTTACATTTGAGCATGCGAGCCTAGTGAGGATACACAATGAGGTTTTTTTTTTTCTGGGACACTGGACAAGCCTGTTATGAGGAGGCGGATGGAACTGTCAAGCGACTTGTGTTCTAATAGGCTATTTTTTGGGCAGACTCCAGCACACTGAACAGCTCAAAGCCTGCAACTGCTCTCACTCCCAGCTGCTCACCCAGATCATTTATGGTTTAAATGAAAGACTCATTCTGCCCATTTTGGAGGAACAAAAGGAAAAGGGTATTTGAGAGACGGACAAAGTAGTTTAACTCATGCATATCGGAATAAATGAAGACCAGAGAATTCTGTATTTATGATTATGGCAGAATGTTGCTTAGCTAACGATGTTAAAACACAAGTGGCATATTCTCTAGGAAGCAGATTTGTTCAGCGCTAAGCAAAAGAGTTGCAGTAACAAGATTTTACAGTCAACCTAGCAAATACTTTGAGACAGTTTATTTTATTTTATTTATTTATTTATTTTCCAAGACAGAGCAGAGTGCTTCTCTGCAGGATAGAAATCCACAGCCATAATAATAGAGAAGCCATTGATGGTTCTTGATAATTTAAGCTTAATACTTGAAAAACCAAACATTTCACTGAGAACTGAACAAGATATGGAGGGGTTTTTTTTAAGAGCACTTTTTCAAACTCTTCACACATTTCCTTATTTTTTAGATTTAGGTGGAAGAGATGTAGAGTTTGTGTTAATGATTTTTTTTTTTCTTCTTACTACCAAGCAAGCTGAAATCAATAATTACAATACTAACTCAAATAAAGAAAATGTATCATTAAATCACTATGTAAAATCAATGTATATGATATAGTACAGAGAATGAAAGTTTTGACCAATTGTCACTGGTTGTGAGTGTTTGATTGACAAAGTGTTCTTGTTAGAAGAGAGCGGTGTTGGTTGTTTTGAACTATTTAAAAAGGGTTCAGTTTGACACATATTTTGTGTTGTTTTGTTACATGTAGTGCATCTTGGTCATGAAATGAACCAATACGCCAATATGTGTTTTTGTGCAGAGAAATGTATGAAGAGTTTTGAAAGCGTGAACTTGTGAATGATTAATGCATGTTAGCTATTCTTAAAAACTGTCATGTCTTTTTAATTAACAGTATCAACAAACTAAACTCACCATTCAAACTGGGTCAAACAAGGAATGGCTCTACACCATTGCTGTACGCTTTGTATTCCTGATAGAGCCTGTGTGGATATAAAGTCCTAACAAAAGATCAAATGAATGTGTGATGTACATTTTTACATCGCTAAAATCGAGTGGAATCACATATTCAGGTGAACATTTTGGATTCTGTCAGTGCACAGCCACTCACCTTGTCCATATACCATTTGTTTTATACCACTAAAATGGATACTAATAGTATTCACCTAGGATAATTCAAAGGTCAACACTTTTCAAGTCATGTTAATGTAATATAGGTTTATGCTGCACTGCTGAAGAGAAAGAGAATGAAACAGTAAAAAAAGGAGATAGGAGTCATTTTATTCATATCTTTTAAAAATCCATTTTAAAGAGCCTGAATCAGTACAGGTCACTCTACAATGAGTTTATTATTATTATTATTATTATTATTATTATTAATTGGTTTGTCACTAGACAAGGAACTTTACAACTGCAATCATCTGGTCATAATTCCTTTCCTTAAAGTGTTCGGATCATAACACAGTGACTAATCTACAAGTAGTGATGTTACTAGCTACAATTTGAGACATGTGACGATAGTTGAGCCATTTTCAAAATAAGGTGCTGGTCCTGATTGGTGTAATGTACAGTAGAATGGAAGGACATAAGACACTGAACATAAAGAACCAGATAAAGATGTGTAGGACACCATAAGAAGTGGTAGGGCAGTATAGGTAACTACATAGTAAATACTACCCATGTAAACACTCCCCAAAGTGAATTCTGCATTAGTCACATAATCATCTCAATATCACAAACATCTCAGCATCAAATGTACATTTCTGTAGCTTATATTATTATTATTATTATTTGTTTTTCCAGTTAGTTCCTGCGGAAGTGGCCCAAAGCTACATCATTTGAAATGCAACCAAGCCTGTGTCACTGCTCCACTTTTACTGCCAGGCAAAAGTCTAATGCCAGTTTACATATCACAGACTCTTTCAAAAGTGGAACAAACAGCATTCCCTGATTTACAATAATCTTTGTCATGTATTGTCACTGTTTCAACATTTACAGAGAAATAATTCCTGTGATTATTAATGCAATTATTTATCTGCGATTTACATTTCTGATTATATATTCTATCTGTATATGTATAATATCTGTAATTGGAAAGTTATTTGAATAATAATAATAATCATCATCATCATCATCATCATCAGTACAATCATATTAATCATAATAAGAGAATACACTCGTGCATCTTTGTCAGTTTCTTTTGAGTCAGAGTAAAAACAGGGGTGAATCTAGAATGAATAAATTGAGTTTGTCATTAGGGAGAAAACTAGCACAGAATACAGGGTGAGCTGCGAAGAGCCAGATTTTGAAACAAAAAGCACTTGGCTATGTCTGGTCCTGCATAAGTAGTTTGCTTTTATTCCCTTCATGTCAGATGCCTCTCGTTTGTGACCCCTGCAACCTCTCTTTTCCTGCTGGCATGGTTGCCAGGGAAACAGTGTAATAGAGAGAAAGGGTGGTGGAGGTGGAGAGGGTCTCTCAGGTCTGCCTCTCCCCTATGTCTCTTATTTGGCATGGCCTGCTGATTTTGTTAGGTCTAATCATAAACAGAATCTATAGAGCTTAGAGTTATGGTGCTGAGACAACCTGAATGTGAATGAGCTGACTGAGCAGAAAAAAACATGTAACAATAAAAATGGTACGGAACTATTCCCTCTTTGCCTACAGGGCAGTTGCACTACATGAGTGTCCAATTGCTATCTTTGCTGAAACAGTGTGTGTGCCGTGTTGGTACCTACGACTGAATGACCCACCACCTGCCTCATCACGTCACATAGATGCAGTTTCACTCCAACAGTCAAGGGCACTTGCTTTTCAAGGGATGTGAGCAATGGCCAACCCCAGTGTCAGACACAGAAAGAAAGGATAACTTCAGGTTTAGATGCATTATGAGAAAAATGTTGTGTTTCAGCTCCAGGATATTGGCTGCTGCTGTTCCTTATTGGTATCATACTGAGGACAGTACTGACCACCTATAACTTTACAGAAGTGAAACTGATCATTTGTGCCACACCACTGAGTGCCGTCCTTCCTTTATTTTAAGAGTTTAAAATAAAGGAAGTTTAAGAGCACATGCATGTCTTGCGTTTCCTCTATCATGGACAGAGCAACAGCTTTGTGGGCAATGTTACCTTGTCAAAATATATCACAAGCTCCTCCAGAGTAATTTTCTTGTTTCTTTGTTTTCTTGTTTTCTTTTCTTTTTACCCCTGAAGACTATCCAAGATGGGCAATCCCTTTACTTGAAGAGTAGGTTTTGTATCATATCTCCAGAGTGCACTGAAGGGCTGGTGTGTGAGGTGCAGCTGCTGTGTAAATCCACATGAGTGTATCTCCCTTAGCACCTTCTGGCCCTTCTCATTTGGGGCTCTCCATCTCAGCTTTAATTTGCCTCTCCTTCCCTTTTATTAAAATAGGAAAGGGTTGCCATACGCCTCCTACAGACAGAACTCATTGGTGTCCTAATACCCAACATCGATAAAGCAGGAAGCTCTTTTAAAGTAGGACATTCATGCAATTTTAACCCATTAGATGCCAATTCTGTAGGAGTTGTGCTGATGTGTGAAGGGAGCATGGTTGGTGATAAATTGCCGTGAGAGCTGTGAAATTTGCTTTGTTAATTGCGTGGGTGGCTGCAGGAATAGCACACCGAGATGGCCTATCTCATAAGCAGCCCCCATTCGACTGCTTCACTGAGCAAATTTTATGGCCATCGATATAAGTCCATGGACTGTGCCACGTACTTTCGGCAAGCAATTAGCAATAGCTAGTTAGAATCACTGTTAGCTGGCAGGGAAATAAATAACACTAAATGTACAGTCCAGCACTCATTTATCAAGACTATGTGACTCCTCTAGCCATGTATGTATACATTCATCAGCTCATTCGTTACAGAAATCGTAGCCGTATTATAGTTTTCAATTGTTCACAAGCATTATCCAAACAAGTACTACTAAATTCAATTTTACAATACACAGTGTCTGTACCAAACACATTTCAAACAAGCTAGCACAAAAATCCTCTAACAACTGGTGTCATTACAGTAGCTGGACTCTGTATATATATATTGATGCGGTGAAGTTGTCCTGTCCCCTTAGCAGAAAATGTTTGATGGTGTTGATGGTGTTCTTGGGGTCATAGGCAGCATTCCTTCTCCTCCAAACACGGTGAGTTGAGTTGATGCCAAAGAGCTCCATTTTGGTCTCATCTGACCACAACACTTTCCCTCAGGTGGTCAGATGAGACCAAAATGGAGATCTTTGGCATCAACTCAACTCACCGTGTTTGGAGGAGAAGGAATGCTGCCTATGACCCCAAGAACAGCATCCCCACCCCCATTTTCTGCTAAGGGGACAGGACAACTTCACCGCATCAAAGGGACGATGGACGGGGCCATGTACCGTCAAATCTTGGGTGAGAACCTCCTTCCCTCAGCCAGGGCATTGAAAATGAAGAGTAATTACTAAGTCATTACCAAGTACTAAGTCATGTTTTTCAGAGGGGGTCAAATACTTATTTCCCTCATTAAAATGCAAATCAATTCATAACATTTTTGACATGCGTTTTTCTGGATTTTGTTGTTATTCTGTCTCTCACTGTTCAAATAAACCTACCATTAAAATTATAGACTGATCATTTCTTTATCAGTGGGCAAACGTACAAAATCAGCAGGGGATCAAATACTTTTTTCCCTCACTGTATATATATATATATATATATATATGTGTGTGTGTGTGTGTGTGTGTGTGTGTGTGTGTGTGTGTGTGTGTGTTTATGAACCTGTGTTTTGTTTGCAATTGTTTGATATCCTTGAGAGAAGAGTATTTTTGTGATTTTCTTTTTAAACAAAAGATCAGAAGGTTAAACAATAAAGACAATTTTTCACAGCTTTCTTTGCTCATATTTACCAAGGGTGCCAATATTAGTGGAGGGCACTGTATGTAAATATGAGTGAAGAAAGACATGCTTCACTGAAGTTTATTTTTTATTTTTTGTATTTTATTTATTTATTTATTTATTTATTTTAAGTGCCTTATCTTGGCCAGTGTTGGTATGGACCTGCTGTCTGTCCTGGGAACGTTGGATGGGACACTAGTCCATGTAGGGCACCATACACACCATACCTGGACCATACCTTACATGCTCAAACACGGGAAGATAATATCTCTACACAGACAGTAATCCGAGCTCAGGACTGAACCAGAAATGGAGACTTTTTAGTTTGTTTGTAATGCATATCTCAGAATGCTATGTTTTGAAGAGAGTACTAGAATTTACTTCATGAACCCCATAAAATCAAATTATGACCCCATGTCAACAACCAGAGAGAAAAATATTGCTCTTGTATTTCATATTTTATTAGCATCATTTTTGAGAGTGCCCATGGCAAGATTTGTGCTTACAACGTGAGTGCCATGGTCGGATCTCGACTCAATGAATTTTTGTCCCTTAAAGTATCAGTGACATTTTGGATGCAAAAAAATGATCTCCAGCTACACTGTGATTAATTACAAGGTCACCATAAACAAAAAAGGAACAGTTGCTCTGATCCCTGATGCATTCCTTGGCCAGCTTTTTGATATGTTTTTCAACTAATAGTGGGCGAAGGCTGTAGTTTACAAATATCAACCAATTATAATATATTCAATATCTATCTATCTATCTATCTATCTATCTATCTATCTATCTATCTATCTATCTATCTATCTATCTATCTATCTATCTATCTATCTATCTATATATATATATAAGTCAATCTATCTTATTTATTTATTATTTAATCTGATGACTACACAGCATGAGCAACTACAATGCTTTTTGATCCATAAAAGCCATTTACAGTATCTCACAAAAGTAAGTACACCCCTCACATATTTTAAATATTTTATTTTGTCTTTTCATGTGACGACACTGAAGAAATGACACTTTGCTACAATGTAAAGTAGTGAGTGTACAGCTTGTGTAACAGTGTACATTTACTGTCCCTCAAAATAACTCAACACACAGACATTAATGTCTAAACCGCTGACAACAAAAGTGAGTACACCCCTAAGTGAAAATGTCCAAATTGGGCCCAAAGTGTCAATATTTTGTGTGGGGACCATTATTTTCCAGCACTGCCTTAACCCTCTTGGGCATGGAGTTCACCAGAGCTTCACAGGTTGCCGCTGGAGGTCTCTTCCACTCCTCCATGATGACATCATGGAGCTGGTGGATGTTAGAGACCTTGTGCTCCTCCACCTTCTGTTTGTGGATGCCCCACAGATGCTCAATAAAAGTTTTCCTCCAAAAGGAAAAAGGTCCTCACAAGGACAGTAAGACGTGTGTGTGTGTGTGTGTGTGTGTGTGTGTGTGTGTGTGTGTGTGTGTGTGTGTGTGTGTGTGTGTGTGTGTGTGTGTGTGTGTGTGTGTGTGTGTGTGTTTGTGTGTGTGCCTGCAGGTACATGGGGGTTATTCATTACTAAGCAGGATCTTTTCTGGTACCAAGACATTAGCAGCAAATCCTTTAAGTCCTGTAAATTTCAAAAGTGGGGCCTCATGGATCAGCCTTGTTTGTGCAGAGGTCCCCGATTGTATTGAAATCTGGGAATTTAAAAAAAAGTCAAAACCTTGAGCACCTTGTGATGTTCCTCAAACCATTCCTGAACACTTTTTTTAGGGTGCATTATCCTGCTGAAAGAGGCCACTCCCATTAGGGAATACTGCTGCCATGAAGGCTGTACTTGGCCTAAAACAATGTTTAGGTAGGTGGTACGTGTCAAAGTAGCATCCACATGAAGGCTAGGACTCAAAGATTTGCAGCAGAACATTGCCCAGAGCATCACACTTCCTCCACCAGCTTTCCTTCTTCCCATAGTGCAGCCTGGTGCCATCTTGTCCCCAGGCAAGCGACGGACACACACCCAACCATCCACATAATGTAAAAGAAAACACGATTCATCAGACCAGGCCACCTTCTTCCATTGCTCCCTGTTCCAGTTCTGATGCTCACATGCCCATTGTATGTGCTTTTGGCAGAGGACACCGGTCACCCTTGGCACTCTGGTCTGCAGCTACGCAGCCCCATACACAATAAGCTACGACACACTGTGTGTTCTGACGCCTTTCTACCATAACCAGCATTAACTCTTTCAGCAATGTTTGCTACAGGACCTCCTCTGTGGGATCAGACCAGATGGACTGACCTTCACTCTCCATGCGTCAACGAGCCTTGGGCACTCATGAACCTGTCGCTGGTTCTCCAGTTGGCTTTCCTTGGAAAACCTTTGGTAGGTACTAACCACTGAATACCAGGAACACCCACCAAAACCTGCTGTTCTGGAGATGCTGTGACTCAGTTGTCTAGCCATCACAGTTTGCCCCTTGACAAAGTTGCTCAGATCTTTACGTTTGCCCATTTTTCCTGCTTCCAACACATCAACTTCAAGAACTAACTGACTGTTCACTAGCTGCCTAATAAATCCCACCCCTTGACATGTGCCATTGTAATGAGATAATCACTTAATGTTATTCACTCCAGCTATATATGAATGTTTTACTACTATTTTAAATATTATACTCTTCATATAGCTTGCAGCACCAGGGGGCATAGTTGCCTTTGATTATTTTGATGCTCTTTCCCCAAACTTCACTTAGTGTAAGTCTGTGAGGTTTCAGTGTTTGAAACAAAGAGGAGGCTGCCACAGCCAATACCAGGGTAATTCACTGTACATACGTAGAGGTCTTTGCCTACCTGAATAAAGAGATGGACTTCCCTTTCCTTCTCAGTTAACATGGTCTCACAGTCTAAAATAACGGTACTTCTTCAGCAACCTGAATGATGTGGTTTGAGGTTGTGCGTGATGAGGTTGTAGGAGCAGCACACAACATGCAACTGCTATAAGAGCCACTCCTGCTATTTGATTGATTACAGTTTTCAGCCTCTAATCAATTTGTTGTCATCTAATGGAAATGAAAATCTAATGGTTTAGCTTTTTCACTGAAGATTCATTTGGCTCATATAAAGGAAAGCATATATTATGGAAAGTGTTCCCCTACTGATATGGGTCAGTTAATGTATATAATTTACCAATAGGTTATATATGAAAGTACCATATATGCTTCATTCCTTCTGTTTCCGAGAAATATCTTCCTTTTTGTTTCTGTGAAGATTCTCTGTTATTTTTTTATTAAGTGAAACGCTTTCATCTATAAACGTGCTTAACACTGATTCTTCACATGGGGTTTGAACTGACATACCTTTGATGGAGAACCTTAGGATTAAACGCTTCAGAGAGCAGATTCTTCATGGTTGCTTCTTGTTTCCTCCAAGAAATGGGTCATGTAAGAGCTTATACAGTATATGCCTCCATCCTTTCCCAACTGTACTCACAGCACTGCATGTGTGCTTTTGTAAATGAAATAACGCTGACTGTATGACCTGTCTTTTCTTTTCCATCAGTGCGTCTTTCAATAAAGGATGCAATACTGTATTAGGCATCTGTTGTTTATACAGTGGAATTAATTAACATGGATCAGTTACCTAAACTCAAACCAGATACATAATAATGAAGGTTCTAATAATGAACTTTCCACATTGATTTTGTGGAGAAGAGCTTCTACATATTAAGTATTGGTTCAATTAAAATAAATAAATAAATAATTGGTGTTGCTTTAACATAGCCGTTGAATTTCTAAAATAATCATTTTTTTTTTTTCTGCTATGCTTCTTGAATTTGATTAAATTATACTCTATAAGCTTGGGATGGTCATTAAAATGTGGAGTGAAATAGCACAGATTATTTAAACAGAAAACTGGGCTTGACATTTGCATCATGTCTCTTGTGTAGCTGTGCATGTGATACTGGCATCGGAATTCGATTAATCTCTCTGTGATGTAAGCCGTTAAAAGCCATTTTAACCTGAGGACAGCTCAAGTGTAGCTGCGAGGGAATAAACAAACTAAATAAATAAATAATTGCATCGAATTACAATAAATCCCCAGAAACATGTAATTGGCACCGCTGTGTCGCGCATTTGCATAAGCATTTTTTAAAAATAAGGCCTGGCCTTCACTGTTGTTAGTAAGATTTAAATTAAATGAGAAAAAAAAATGAAATAAAATACAGGAAAATAACAGAAAACAGAAGTAGTAAATGACGGAGTACAGTCAATTTTCATTGTGATTTTCTCATGTGTTCGCAGTAAGGAGTATTAGACCTTACCAGAACTTACCTACTTATCAACATTCTGTATAGGCTGCTATTTAGGTTTAACATTGCACAGTTCTTAGGCTACATGTAGTCTGCACTTGTACTGCGCAGCAATTTAACACAGTATTTAGACGAGATGACACGTATATGAACTATATCAGAATAATAGAGCTGTTTTGAGATCAGCTCTGTACACCTACATAGTGATGTTCATAGGAAGATTAACAGTCGGAGAGAAAGATATTTCGGTTTACGCAGTAGGTGTGGAATAGCACGTGATGTATATCAATTATCTGTGCACTTTTTTTTTTTTTAGAACAAATAAAAGGATCATATATCAATATGGATTGGTATTACTGAAGAAATCAAGATACCAATGTGCGAGAAAGTGTCAGTCACCAAAGAAAGGAAGCTGAAGAATGTAGCATTTCCAAAAATGACTTGGAGACTAGCCATAACAAGTAATGTTTCTTTTTCTTCAGATCATATTTGACATAGGGGTTGCAGATGGAAAAGTTAGACTTTAATTTGTCGTTTGCTCAGCGTGGGTCAAAAATAGAGTGTCTGCACAGAGATACAGCCTGTTTACATTATATAATACCTGAGTGGTTCATAAATATTAATCCTGCTTCCACAAAGGAGGTAGAATTGACAATCTAAGAGCTCTTGGCTCCTTGAGCTGAAAGATATAAGACAGGCAAACAGAGTAGGATAGATGTATAGGGTAGGGGTTTATGATCAATACTTATCTACACTTGTAAATAGAGAGAGGGAGGAAATGTAGATGTGGCGTGTGTTTTTAAATCAATTTTCTTCTGGAAGGTTTGCAGAAGCTTCTACTCAATGCTGTTTTTTCTTACTCTATATGGTACAATGCTATATGTCCATGAGCCACCAGAAGAGCTTTAATGCGCATTGACAGATTCTACGCATCTCTGGATCTGCACTGGAGCGATGAACACTATTCTTCTAAAACATATATTCTCTCAATTGGTGTTAGTGATGGAAAGCACCGTGTAACGATAAATAAATAATAAGAGTTGCACAATAAGATAGACCCTCCCATAAGGATAGGAATGCTTCATCATAGGACAAAGGCGATCAGTCAAAATGACTTTGTATTGATTTGCAATGATTGTTTCCTCGAAGAGGACAAATGCACCCAAACTATGTCAGCAGAATGCCTTACACAGCGCGAGAGCCACCCGATTTTTTTCTTGACTTCATTATTTTTTGTAAGTTTAATATTAGATGTGTCGAGTACAATGTCACTGTAAAGGAGCGAAACCAAACTTGTGAGCATAGCAATAAAAACGTAGCGATAGAGTGGTCTGTGAATGAATAATGGCCTCAGTAATAAATACAAATCTACATATTAAACAAAACAAGTTTATTTCAGCGTGTGTTCACCTATCACCAAGGCCAGATGGATGTATGGAAAGGATGGATAGATAGAATTTTGTATTGTCATGATTATTATTTTGACACAAATTAATAACCACTTCTGTTTGTATATACCAGTGTTCACAGTTAATGGAAAGGGTATAGTACAATTTTTTTTAATGTGAAGTCAAGCTTTCTTTACACATTTAATGACTATTAAATGCTGACAACAAGCCCTTTAAACAACAAAAACTGTGCAGCATTCCAGTACAGGACAGCACAGTTAATAGCATAGATATTACAGTAACGTTATAAGGTTGTTACAACTCATTATCACCAGCAGAGACTATTAAAGTGCAGTGTATTGTCACGAATTCGGGTTGAGGCAGAAGCAAGTGCAGATAATAATTTAATAATTTAATAAACAAACGAACAACTAACAAAGACACTAAGACAATATGGCATGAAACTGTGGCAAGAAACAAAACACCGAGACATAAACAGACATTAACAAAACATGAATCAGGTGCAGGTGGTCATGTGACTGGTGGTGCAGTGCAGTGGCTGATGGGAAATGGAGTCCAGAGTTTCTAGATACGTGACATGTATACAATACTTTTTTTTTTATGTGAAATGTAACGTCTCTCTCAGAAAGTGACTTGGTAAATTAGGTAAGATCAAATAAAAAACGAGGAACTGTGGAAGCAGGTCAGTCAGCAGGTCGAACATGCAGCTCAGTTAAGAAGTCTTAACTACGATGACCTGAGGGAAGGCGCTGTTCATAAATCTGGAAGATATTGATATGGATGCTATGTCATTTTATACAGATGGATGGTTAGTGAAAAGATCATTGGTTGTATGAAAACCAGCTACTGTATCTTGATTCTGCGGACTTTCCTTATACACCTACCGTTTTAGAGACATTGTTCTTTATAGCAGGACAATTTGGAATGGAGAGCCTTCCGTTCCTGACTGCCTGATACAGAACATTGATCCCAGAAAGCTCTGCACAGTTTCTCCTGTCATATTACCCATGCGCGGAGGGGTGTGAGCCAGACAAGGAGACAGACTTGAACTCAGACTTGAACTCGACTGACTCTAAGTTGAGACTGAAGACTTGTAAAAGTTCAGCCTCGATAAAAACTTGAACAAGCTAATAAATTAGGATCACCAGCATAACTCAGGAAATTCATTAAATTGCCCTGCACAGTTTATTGCACTGCTATTTGATTGCAGCTCATAGCGGTGAAGCTTAACACACACACACACACACACACACACACACACAAAATCAAGCAGTACTGTTTTTATAGTGCGGTCCCCATAAGTCAAGTCAGAAAAACAGGTATCCTTCCTCATACAGTAGATCATTAGAAAAGCTAAAACTATATCCAAAATGCGCTACACACAGAGGGGTTTGGTTTATCCTACAAAAATGATTATTATTCTCTGTCCAAGACAGTGTGGGAACCATCCAGATGTGTCATAATAGAAATTATTAACAAATAATCATTATCTTGATCCACATTAAAAAAATAATAATAATAAAAAATAAAAAAACCCTACTATGTAAATGCTTGAGTCTGTTGCAGACTTTTATATGTTGTTTTTACGTTTTATGTATTGTTTAGTAAAGCAGTGCAAGAGTTGAAATGACTTCTATTAACTCGTACTACAGTTTGACCTTTTTAAACAACGGGACATAAGTGCGTTTTAGTTTAAGAGAATAAAGAGCAGAAAACATGGTATATTATTTTGATGTTCAGCCCAGCTGCTGATTGTTGCTGCTAATGGTTTTGCAAATGCAGAATGCATTGTGGGCAGTCAAAGCATTTACTATGAGGACAATCACAACAGCTTTCTTGTCATAGGCAGGTGCCACTCAGTGTGGAAAAGCCCACTGATCATACTGATCAATAGAGCCCGTGAAGCAGCAGAGGACATGAGGTGTGGATTCAGTTGGTTGATTTACCTCTGAGCTCCCACTGCATGCTCAATATTCAGGGGCCAAACCAACAGACTACATGGGAGTAAGAGATTGCTGATGTGCAGCCAGCTTATTTACTTGAATCTCAAAATCCTGATTTTGAGATTTGGTAGAGTTTACACAGTGACACAGTGCAAATAATCTGTCAGATGTCATTCTTTATTTTTATTTGATTAAATATAGTAATTTGGAACAGCAGGATGCTTAGTGGCTGTTGATAATGTGGGTTAAGTCAAACGATGCATTAAATGTAAACAGTTTGTGCGAATGAAGGATGAGGAGTGAAGTAATGTGACAGCTACCTCTTGTTCTTCTTTTTAAGCCAACGATAGTAAATAAATGTAAAGAGTCTGCCCATTCCTGGTTCCCAGATATGTAACATTGTAATACATGTTCTAAAGGTGAGTTTAAAACATCTAGACTATTCTTTTCAATAATACTATATATATATATATATACATTAGTGGTTAGTACGTTCACCTCACACTTGATTTTTTGATTCCCGCCACAACCCTGTGTGTGTGCGGAGTTTGCATGTTCTCCCCGTGCTGCGGGGGTTTCCTCCAGGTTTCCTCCCCCAGTCCAATGACATGCATGGTAGGCTGATTGGCGTGTCTAAAGTGTCCGTAGTGTATGAATGGGTGTGTGAGTGTGTATGTGATTGTGCCCTGCGATGGACTGGCACCCTGTCCAGGGTGTACCCCGCCTCGTGCCCGATGCTTCCTGGGATACGCTCCAGGTTCCCCGCGACCCTGTAGGATAAGTGGTATAGAAGACGGATGGATGGATGGATGGATATATAAATAAGAATATTTAAGACTGTATACTTAAACATGTTACTTGCAAACAATACCTTGATTTATTGATGGATGTGTCTTTTATTTCTTCAGACATAATTCCATATGTTTACAATGTCCTTCATAAAGAAGACCTGACAAAATGCAATTCAGTACCTGCAATCCATCAATTCAGAGAGCTGTCAATGAAGAAGGAACAGCATTATACACTCCTCTGTCAAACGCCACTGTAACTAATTATTGTAGTGTATGAACTTTGCCAGTGATATAGACTTGGGGGTTATACATGTACTTTGGATGGACAAGCCTCAAGTTACGTATTAATACAGATACAGATATTACGTAATACAGATATTAAAACAGGACAGACATTTGTTTTCTGCAACAATTTCTACTGTCATATGCCCCGTATAGCTCACATGATAGTCACAGCATCCTATGTCATTAAAAATTTTTAATAACTGCATGCTTAATGAATACATGATGCTTTTTTATGCACACCCAAGGACATTTTAATGGACAATTCATCAAATAGCAGCTAATATAAAAGCAGAAATTTAACAGATCTCTATTCATCAACATCCAGTTTAGAACTCTAACTCGTTCTGATCCCTTGTTGATCTCGGTCAGTTTCTACACAGGTTTCTATATACATCAAAATGGGGGGCGAGGAGTAATTCAGCTGGGAATAAAAAGAGGGGTGAGGATGACATTAGAGCATTGCTTGTCTTCTCTTAATCTCCTGGTCTGCACTTTTGTGTGCCTCTCACTGAATTGCTGGAGCTGCACTGAGTAATCATTACCCTCCAGAAGCAGTGCATGTGCATTTCTAAATGTTCAGCCAAATGCACTTTGATGGACAGGAGCCATGTACAGGTGCAGCTCAAAAATTTGGAATATCGTAATTTAATACAAAAAGTGGAATTTTCAAATATTCTAGATTCATTACACATGAAGTGATGTATTTCAACTTTTTTTTTTTTAATCTCGATGATTACGACTTACAGCTCACGGAATTCAAAAATCCAGTACAAAACACCTGTACAGGTTTCCTGAGGCTTTAATCTCTCAGTCTGGTTCAGTACACAAACACAATCATGGGGAAGATGGAAGTAAATGTTGCATTTCATTTGGAAATCAAGGTTCCAGAGTCTGGAGGAAGTGTGGAGAGGAACAGAATCCAAGTTTCTTGAAGTCTATTGTGAAGTTTAGTTTCTCATGGAGAAACTATGAGAGAGACCAGACCCAACAATACAGACGAGCTGAAGGCCACAGTCAAAGCAACCTGGGCTTCCGTAACAAATATCTCAGCAGTGCCACAGGCTGATTGCCTCCATGCCACGCCGCACTGATGCAGTATTTCGTGCATAACGATTAAAGCCTTTACTTTTCAGAAGGTCGATATTTCTGTATTATAAATTCTTTATTCTAATATTTTGAGATACTGGATTTTTAATTTATATGAGCTGTAATCATCATCATTTAAAAAAAAAAAGGTTTAAAATATTTCACGTTATTTGTAATGAATCTAGAATATATGAAAGTTCCACTTCTTGAATTAAATTACAGAAAGAATGAAAAACCTTTTCTACAATATTCACATTTTTGTGGATGCAACTGTATGTTTTGGTTCTCCAAAAGTGCTCTACGCATAGTGGTGCCCCCCAGCAGGGCATTGCAACACAGTGGACAAAACTGCAATTTCATAAATAATATTTATATAGCTTTACCAGCTCTGTGAGCCCAACGGGAATAAAACATCAGACCATGTTCTGGGGTAATTTATCACTGTCTGTCATATGATGTTGAAGGGAGACAAAATAGAAATATCATCTGTACCTATCTTTGAGCTGTTTATTTAAAAAATAAAAAAATAAAAAAGTTTTTTTTAAATATTACTATGCAATGGAGGAACAATAGGACCTTGTACAAGCATTACAACTAAAGTATTTGCATATGCATACCCCCTCACCCTTAATATAAAAAAAAAAACATTAAATCTAACACAGTTAAGATTTATTAGCACATTATTAGTGCCGTTAGCACCTGGGAGCTCCGGGGTTGCAGGACCATGCATTGGCTGCATAACAGTTGATCAGGCAATACAAAAATCTTGTATTAGGGCAAAAATCTTAGAGCTTTGGAGTCCATGAATTGAATCTTCTCATTAGTGTCATAGGCCTATACACAGAGATGAGATCTGAGAATTAGCCTGCTTTGCTAACACAAACCCTTGCAACACTAGGCTTGTAGAAACTTCAACAGGTCCTTGGGACAAAAAAAAATTGCTTTGGGTGACAAGCAGGAAAAACATACCTATTATTATTATTATTATTATTATTATTATTATTATTATTATTATTATTATTATTATTATTATTATTAGTAGTAGTAGTAGTAGTAGTAGTAGTATTTAAAATTATTATTATTGTTATTATTATTATTATTATTAGTAGTAGTAGTAGTAGTAGTAGTAGTAGTAGTAGTTGTAGTAGTAGTAGTAGTAGTAATATTTAAAATTATTATTATTATTATTATTATTATTATTATTATTATTATTGTAAAACAGTAAAATGGGTTATTAGCAGTTATTAACTATTAGCAGGGATGAGCAGTCTGGCAATATTGAGCCTATTATTTAATGTGGTAAACAGGTATATTGTTGTGTTTACTGCTCATAACAACAAAATGTGATAATGCTTCCCAATGTTTCCTTGCATAAAATCAATATAATGTAGCCTGCCAGCAGAGTGATGACCAGGGAAAGAGCTTCCCAAAATCCTTAAATAATAGCTTGATTTTAAACCTTTTTATTTATTTATTTATTATATTTTTTTGATAAGTGCTAAAGAGTTGTTGAGACAGTTGTCAAAACATCCAGAGGAGGGTCAGAGTAAACAGAACACCTGTCATAGAATAAGTGTCAGAACATAGCACAACAATAACCTTGTCTGCAGTGAGAGAGGGAGAACGTATAAATTCGGTGCTGTGTGCACCAATCAATGAACCCTTCTGCTTATTCAAACCTTTGATAAAGCAGTCTCTTTTTAAAATGTTTATTAGGCTTGGCTTGGCTACAGTGAAGCTATTTGTTATGTTCAAACAATAGGTCTGAGCCACCAATGAGAGTTATTTTAGCTGCTGGACCGCTGTTTTTTAAAGGAAGGGAAGAGGAGTGTGAGCTTCTCATTGTGCACTTCTTGGTCTTCACATTTCTTTGGGCTGTTTTATTGTTAATCATCATGTTCAAATTATTTATTTATTTAGCCGACATTTAAGAGGACAGTGTTCAGAGGCCCATTGGTGGTTCTCTGGCCGTTTTGGGATTTGAACTTGCGAGCATTTGCTCACTAGCACAAGGCACTTCAAGAGACACAACACAAGAATGGGTGAAAAGGACATTTTGACCTTTTTTAAATTCTCAGATTGAACTTAGGAAATAAAACGTTTATGTCTACAGATGACTGACTTTTATTAAAATGTTACATATTTTCACCTGCGATCAATATCACAAAGCGCATACAGATTCTGAGGTTATACCTTCTTAAACTATAGCAGTCATTTAGTATACAGTGGCGCTTGAATGTTTGTGAACCTTCAGAATTTTCTATACAGCTTCATAAATATGACCTAAAGTATGTGAACCTTTGCTTTAGGTATCTGGTGTGACCTCCTTGTGCACCAAAAACTGCAACTAAACATTTCCAGTAACTGGAATTTTAGCCCATTCCTCAGTACAGAACAGCTTCTTCACCTCTGGGATTTTTGGTGTGTTTCCTCACATGAATTGCGTGCTTCAGATCCTACTACAACATTTCTTTTGGAGTTAGGTCAAGACTTTCCAGAACATTATCCTTATTCTGCTTTAACGACTTGTGTGTTTAGAGTTGTTATCTTCCTGCATGCCCCACTTTCTTTTGAGATTCAGATCACGGACAAATGACCAGAAATGTCCCTTTACAGTTCACTGTTCCAATTCAGAATTCATTGTTCCATCAATGAATGTTGAGTTGTCCTGGCCCAGATGCAGCAAAACAGGCCCAAAGCATGATACTGCCACCACCATCACAGATGGAACACTTGATCTATCTATCTATCTATCTATCTATCTATCTATCTATCTATCTATCTATCTATCTATCTATCTATCTATCTATCTATCTATCTATCTATCTATCTATCTATCTATCTATCTATCTATCTACATACTAAAGAACATACTAAATCAATTGTTAAGCATTACATTATTTCCATTCAGTACCAGGCTGTGGGATTAAACTTCATATGTAATGATAGAAAGCATGTCCATAGCAGTCTTTTGACCTTGCAGTAAATTAAAAATCAAATGGAGATATACATTTACGTTTATTCACCTGGCAGACGCTTTTATCCAAAGCGACTTACAAATAATCAAAGCGATATATCAAGCAGAGAACAATACAAGTAGTGCTACTATACAAGATCCAGTAATTGAGTTCTAGAGGAAGCAAAGTGCACAAGCCTTGAACTTGATGCGTGCAGCTACAGGAAGCCAGTGGAGGGTGATGAAGATGGGTGTGACATGGGTTGTCTTGGGCTGGTTGACGACGAGGCGCGCTGCAGCATTCCGAATCATCTGGAGGGGTTTGATGGAGCTGGCTGGGAGGCCTGAAAGTAGTGAGTTGCAGTAGTCCAGTTTAGAGATGACAAGAGTCTGGACTAGCATCTGTGTAATGAACACAGGGCGGAGGCGGGATTCAAACCCCCAACCCCGGAGTCAGCCATTGCACTACTTTTACAAAACCTCCCTAGGGAAGAAAGCTTGATCAGAGCAGTGTTTCTATTAGCGAAAACACTGATCGTTACTAAAACAGTTGCATATTAGGGAGACAGCGGTTATGCAGGATAAGCCTCTGCTAATCAATAGTTAAAATGCAGGAGCTATAAAGATGCTAAAAAGGCAGATGCATGGTAGATAAAACAGGAAGCTTTAAAAACATATCCTCATCTTTGCTTTTTCAGCCCTGATTGAATGGTTCATTTACCAAAACCCTTACTCCTAGAACAGAGCTGAACAGCTTCTCGTAATCACATTTCTCCCCCATAGAGAGGCAAGCTGCTGTTAAGACGGTTGAATCTCCGGGGCACCTTTGCCTCTCAGCAATGACATTTTTAATTATCACCTGGAAGCCAATCTTTATGCCTCCCCATGGCATGGCTGAGAAAAGGAATATACTGTAAAAAAAATAAAAAATAAAAAATTAAATAAACAAAATCTTGCATCCTTACAGTATCTACTAGCAACAGAGTTGTCGAGTTGTTACGGTAATTAATATATACAGCAAATTTACTGTGATGTTTGTTAATGACCATGGCACATTATACTGACTGCAAAATTGGTAGAAGTGTATTATTGTAAAAAATAAATAAATAAACACTGCTGCATTGTTTTCTTTAATTGCCAAATAAACATATTGATTCAATTTGAAATAGTCAAACATATTTGATAAAAAAAAAAAAAACGTGTTTATTAAAGCAATAATTTCAGTTCACATTAGAAGCAAATATAAAATTTTATATTACACTGTAAGATTGGACTTCTATCCAGGGCTGTGATAGAATCAGTGGGATGTAGTCCTGAACACCACAGAAAAAGACACAATTGAAAGCAAGCTACATGGCCTGGTATTTAAAATATCCGGCAGGAAGCAGATGTTAGTTACCTCGCTAGACTAGCATCACCCACGTTCTCTAAAGTGGCTTTGCCTGCACTAGGTGGATATTATTTGCCATTTACCTTCACTAAATTGTTTCTCCGTCTGTTTTTTAAACCCGTTGTTATACTTCGTTCACATAGCACTGCTTATGTCCCCCACCGAGCTGGTCCTATGTTTTCACCTTTAGAGTGTTCAATATACAGTGGTGTGAAAAAGTGTTTGCCCCCTTCCTCATTTCCTGTTCCTTTGCATGTTTGTCACACTTAAGTGTTTCGGAACATCAAACCAATTTAAACAATAGTCAAGGACAACACAAGTAAACACAAAATGCAATTTGTAAATGAAGGTGTTTATTATTAAAGGTGAAAAAAAATCCAAACCATCATGGCCCTGTGTGAAAAAGTGATTGCCCCCCTTGTTAAAACATACTATAACTGTGGTTGTCCACACCTGAGTTCAATTTCTCTAGCCACACCCAGGCCTGATTATTGCCACACCTGTTCACAATCAAGGCATCACTTAAATAGGAGCTGCTTGACACAGTAAGGTCCACCAGAAGATCCTTAAAAGCTACACATCATGCCGAGACCCAAAGAAATTCAGGAACAATTGAGAAAGAAAGTAATTGAGATCTATCAGTCTGGAAAGGGTTATAAAGCCATTTCCAAAGCTTTGGGAATCCAGCGAACCACAGTGAGAGCCATTATCCACAAATGGCAAAGACATGGAACAGTGGTGAACCTTCCCAGGAGTGGCCGGCCGCCCAAAATTACCCCAAGAGCGCAGCGACGACTCATCCAAGAGGTCACAAAAGACCCCACAACAACGTCCAAAGAACTGCAGGCCTCACTTGCCTCAGTTAAGGTCAGCGTTCATGCCTCCACCATCAGGAAAAAGACTGGGCGAAAATGGCCTGCATGGCAGAGTTCCAAGGAGAAAACCACTGCTGAGCAAAAAGAACATCAAAGCTCATCTCAATTTCTCCACAACACATCTTGATGATCCCCAAGACTTTTGGGACAACATTCTGTGGACTGATGAGACAAAAGTGGAACTCTTTGGAAGGTGTGTGTCCAAGTATATCTGGCGTAGAAGGAACACTGCATTTCATAAAAAGAACATTATACCAACAGTAAAATATGGTGGTGGTAGTGTGATGGTCTGGGGCTGTTTTGCTGCTTCAGGACCTGGAAGACTTACCGTGATAAAAGGAACTATGAATTCTGCTGTCTACCAAGAGATCCTGAAGGAGAATGTCCGACCATCTGTTCGTGTACTCAAGCTGAAACGAACTTGGGTTCTGCAGCAGGACAATGATCCTAAACACACCAGCAAGTCCACCACCGAATGGCTGAAGAAAAACAAAATGAAGACTTTGGAGTGGCCTAGCCAAAGTCCTGACCTGAATCCTATTGAGATGTTGTGGTATGACCTTAAAAAGGCCGTTCATGCTCGAAAACCCTCTAATGTAACTGAATTAGGACAATTCTGCAAAGATGAGTGGGCCAAAATTCCTCCAGGACGCTGTAAAAGCCTCATTGCACGTTATCGCAAACGCTTGGTTGCAGTTGTTGCTGCTAAGGGTGGCCCAACCAGTTATTAGGTTTAGGGGGCCAATCACTTTTTCACACAGGGCCATGATGGTTTGGATTTTTTTCACCTTTAATAATAAACACCTTCATTTACAAATTGCATTTTGTGTTTACTTGTGTTGTCCTTGACTATTGTTTAAATTGGTTTGATGTTCCGAAACACTTAAGTGTGACAAACATGCAAAGGAACAGGAAATGAGGAAGGGGGCAAACACTTTTTCACATCACTGTAGTGTTCACCCTTATAGTGTTCGAATGGACCTTGTGGCTAATACGAGCTGCTAAGCATCATAAAGTTTGTACTCCATCTACATGCCATGCCAATGTTTACTGCTATTATTAGGAGAAATTCCCCACTAATTTGGCACTCTTTATTTTTTAGTGGGTATTCCCTCTACACTGATGTGTACTTTCCTAAGCTTGGTGGGGGGAGGGGGGGTGCTCTAAAATGTAATGAGTAGGCAGTCACTGCTAACAATGCTACAGGGTTGTGCTCATGCAGAAATGTCTGTATCTACATTCACAGCATTTAGTAGATGCCCTTATCCAGATGACTTACAGAAGTGCTGCGTAGTCACTATCAAAAACACATCCTGATGCTACTTCACTAGGTCAGGGACTAAGAGTACCATTCATCTAAAACCGTTACAGCCACAGGAAGCCAATAGCATGGCAAAGGGGTGGTGTGGAAATCTCTTGGAAAACACGTATCCTGCAGTTGATAGTCCCTTTACATACCAAGCAATGTTAACTACTGAGTCTGTTTTTCTTACCTGTAATGCTCCTCGTTTTGTAGTGGGTATTCTCTCCACATGCACATGCCTGCTTTACTAAACTTGAGTTGTTTTGATAACTCAATAATCCACATTGCAATGAGAAGGGTGCTGACCATGCAACAGTGTCTGAATTTTTTGGAAAATTGCCATGGCAGTGACCCTCTGAAGGACACGTTGACATTTGTTGGATTGACTGAGCATAAATGTCATTGCTGACACACACACACACACACACTCACTTGGTAGCTCAAAGGTGTGACACAGTTACATGTGACTCCAACTTTTTATTGTGCAATATTGGTTTAGTTAGGAACACTATTAAGTCCAAGCTGTAACTACAATATGCCTCTCTGAAATTCACGTTTTGGGCTGTAAATCCACCCAAACTTTATGGAATGCCGTTTGAGGGCAATTTTAAATACATAAATAAGACACTATTCATTTAATTGTACAATCTCCATAGAACCCCCAATGTAGGAGAACACAAGATAAAGAATCTTCAGCTTACAACTTACCTTGAGAAATGAATTTTATTTGGATAAAACAATTAACTTCAGCTGCTTTAGTAATTCCACTAATAATTTGTTCTCTTGTGGACAAATGTTTAGCAGAAATGTCCTCTTGTGGTCCCTGGACCCGATTTGAGAACAATGGCACCAGATAGTGCAACCATTCATTCTTATAGCAGAGTAAAGCATTTGTAGCAGAAAGAATCAAGATGTTACCCAATGGAGAGTGATAATCACAATAAATGCTTCAGGCTCACCGACTGACGGCTGCCTGATACCATAGGGGTACTGGGGCAGTTAGTTCCCCAGTGCAAGGTACATCAATCAGCTGGAGTAGACGGTGGTCCATCTGGCCCTGAATCCCATTTTGCCAGTTCCTGGACATTGCCATGTTCATGTCTGCTCAGACAAAATGGTGGCAATCATATAGATTGTGTTATATTAGCTATCAAGGCAGGATGAGGTGAATGGCTTTCTTCCTTCTGCACAGAATATCCTCAGGTGAGCCTAACTACAACTGTGGATGCCATGGGATATATATCATAGGACATATTTCCACAGGAGTGATGTCTACCACTGATTCTTCCCAATCTGTGATGGACTCAACAAACCTCAAATAAAGGAAAATGCTATAATATTCCTCATTATGAGAGTATTATATAACAAATATACGATGAGTAAGCCTTAATTTAAATAATTCAATTGTTTTATTCTATTGGCAGTTCATTTTAATTATTTGTAGAAAAACACAGGAAATAAGCAAAAAAAATTAATAAATGCCAACAGGAAAGGAAAATATCAAGCTTGAAATATGTAAAAAGAAAACCTAGAAATTGGCTTAATAATCTTACATTAAAGATTAGTTGAATTTGCCCATATTCAGCATATTTTTTGCAGTGATAGAAGCCTTGAAAAGGTTGTGTAAACCTTGGTTTTCACAGCTTGTTGGAACACCCTTGCACCTTTCATCTTGGGCAGGTCTAATGGCCTAGAGGAATGGCGAGATTTGGAATCCCTGACCAGGTCACCTGTGGGTTTGATCTCCGGAAACCCTGAGGACTATGAACTTCCAGGAAGCATTTCTAAATGCAAGAGCCCCTAACACACGGGTTATGTATGCCCTTAGGTGGAAATTGTTATGTGATCTGTTTCCTGTTCCTTGACCTTTGCAAGGGATTACACACACACACACACACACACACACAATTATATAGATACACGCCAACAGCTTTGGGTATGTTTCACATCAACCATCAGAATGGGAAAAAATGTGATTTCAGTGATTTTGACTGTGGCATGATTGTTGGTGCCCAACAGGCTGGTTTGAGTATTTCTATAACTGCTGATCTCCTGGGAGCAGCAGTTCTTTGGACGGAACGACCTTGTTGCTCAGAGAGGTAACTCAGATTGTACCTCTTTGTACAAATGTGGTGAGCAGAAAAACATCTCAGAAATGTACAACACGTTGAACACTGAGGCGGATGAGCTACAACAGCAGAAGGTAATGTTGGATTCCGCTTCTGTCAGCCAAGAACAGAAAGCTGAGGCTGCAGTCGGTATAGACTCACCACCGTTGTGGAAAACTAGAAAAACACAGCCTGGTCTGGTGAATCTTCCTTTCTCCTGAGGGACACAGAGGGTAGGGTCAGAATTTGGTGCCAACAGCACGAATTCATGGACCCAACCTGCCTTGTGCCAACAGTCCAGGCTGTTGGAGGTATTATAATGGTGTGGAGAATGTTTTTTTGGCACACTTACTATTAGTATAGTAGTATTAGTATAGTGTTCCCAATAAAGTGATTGGTGTGTGTGTGTGTGTGTGTATATTACTTCAAGACTACACAGGAAGCCTAGCTTCCCCTAAAATTTCATTAAAATGTGGCAGTGTTTACCAAAGTGTCTATATTATTCTTCAGTCTTGGCTGAATTCAATATTTTATTGAATCAAATATCTCACTGCAATATTGTGCTGTTTGATCATTTATCTCAAACATTTCGGAAGACAGTGCAACCTGCATGAAGCCCCTGACACGGAGGTAATAGACAGCTATAGATGCAGGTGTGCCAATTAGTGTGTTAGGTGTTTGTTTACTCGCAGTTTTAATGGGAAGAAACATTAATACTCATTGGAGAACAAGCTTTTAACACGTCATTGTGGGTCCTGCACGGACACACTGCTTCCCTGGGAATGAAAAGATTGTCAGTGGGTGCATTTTGCACAGAAAAAAAAAACCCTCAAAATTTATTGGACAATGCACTCTTCGTTTGTCCGCCTGGATGCATTAGAACTTAAACATCTCTGAACCAGATGGAATTGCTTGGAGGCTACAGTAGGTATAGTTTTACAGAAATTAATCTAATGTTAGACTAGAAGCACTGATATATGCATTTATTTTTCATAATTTAATGGTAGAACATAATCATGTATGAGGTATGTAGACAAGTAGTTTAGCTATGCAACGTCTCGCTCCCTTCTCAGGGAACAGGGTTACATGCGTAACCCCAACATTGTTTTGTCTGAAAAGTGTCTCTTACTACTTAATATGCTGCTTTCTTTTGAGTAAAAGACTGAGTGAAAGAGTCTAAGTATCAGTGATCAAGTTATTAGTGACTACGTTTACGTGGACAGCAGTAATCTAATTATCAACCTTATTCTGAATAAGACAATATTCTGATTAAGGGGTTTACATGAGTCGCTTTTAGAATATTCCTTTCATGTTCAAGTTTTACATGTTCTAGAATATAGATGGATTAACGTCACACGTCATTACGTCCCCACACCACGTCGTCCGACGTCCCTCCAGAATTTCACGTATCGACATACAGTTGGTCTTCGTTATGGTACCGGATACAGTTTTGGATGTTGTTATTTTTTACTTTTACAAATGCTTCAAGTGCAGTTGATTATTAGTCATGGTATACGTGCAAATAGACGACTGCTTGAAGCGTTGGCTGCGTCCCAAACCGCATACTTACCTACTATATAGTAGCTGATATACATGCATTTCACCTTTCGGACGCAGCCATGCTCTCTTGTTTGCCGTAAAACGGTTGACCACCATGTGTGATTGTGTCCTGTCGCAAAATGCGGTGAAAACTCCCACACAAGGTTAATAGTGTGATTAAGGTGTGTACGTGTCTGTAATACACCTCAATAAAGCAACTAAAATAGGAAAACTCCAAACGTCTTAATTCGATTTGTGTTTACTTCGAGTATGACTTTAGCCAGACTAATTTAGTCAATAATCGCTGTTTACATGCGTGTTTCGTAATCAGAGTATCGTCTTAATCGGGTTAAAATCAGATTATTGTCCATATAAAGGTACTGACTGTTACATCATTAGCTATGGAGCAGGGGGTCTGATCTTATATATATATATATATATAATGTGTGAAACAGACTATAGTTTATTCCATCCATCCATCCATCTTCAACCGCTTATTCCTGCTTCAGGGTCACGGGGAACCTGGAGTCTATCCCAGGAAGCATCGGGCACAAGGCGGGGTACACCCTGGCCAGGGTGCCAGTCCATCGCAGGGCACAATCACATACACACTCACACACCCATTCATACACTACGGACAATTTACCAAGCTGCCGTAACTCAATATATCCTTGTGCTAGGGGCACTGAGTAGTGCAAACAGTAGAGATGGAAGTTTCCAAAGCATAGTAAACAGAAAGGCACCGATAGACTGCTGAACAAAACGTGGAACCAAGCAATAACTTTTTTGTTTTATCCCAACCACCTCCAGCTCTCTATAGAGGACCACTTTGCAACTGTTTTTATTTATTTACTTGATTGTTTAGTAAGAATAAGGTATCTGCAGAGAAGACAGGAGTTTATCTAAAGCTTATTGGGGTTTTCTTTAAGTACTGTTAATGGCCTGACAATATTGGAATATGAAATATTTGGTTAGTTTATTTTGTTTTCCTCATTTTCCAGTTCAATAATATAGTCTTCTTGGTGATTATTAAGGGTATCAGAACAGTATTTCTGGGGTGGTTATGGTTGCCTTGTAGACATATCAACAGTACGACTGGAAGTACACAGTCTAAAGTTTATTCATTTCTTAATGCCAGAATCAGTGGGCAATATCAGGATGAGTGAAGATAATTGTCGATGGTGTTAGGAAGGGATTCTATGCATGTAGAAGATTCCGTGAGACCCATCTGGAACCTTGTATTATGCGTAATGTGTGTCCTATGATTTATTTTAGATTGGATTAGTTATAAGTATTGCTTGTCATGGAGAATGAGGTCACCGCTGGTGTGAGGCCGTATTGGAACTGCTCCATTTATTATTATTATTATTATTATTATTATTATTATTATTATTATTATTATTATTATTATTATTGGTAGTAGTAATATTAGTAGAAATAGTAGTAGTAGTAGTAGTATCATTATTATTATTATTATTAATAATTTTATTTATTTATTTATCAAATGAATCACATTTTAGAGGGCTTAAACATACCTGAAAACTCAAGAAACTTTACAGATGTGTCAGAACAGGTGAAAGTTCATAGGAGTTTATAGGAGTTATACTCCATCTTATAGGAGTTACAGAATAGAGTGTGGCAAAATGGCTCGATAGCACCACCTACAAAATTTCATTGATGATCGTTGTGTTCCGAATGTTCTTTTTTTGGGGAGAACATTGTGCAGTTTTTCACTGAGCAGTATGCTTATTAAACGTTCATACCAGATTTTTTCTAAAGCTGCTCTGTGAATGTTCTTAAAAGCACTATAATACAAATTAAAATCAAATTGACTTTAAGCGCATGCTAATTGCACCTCTTTCACTGCAGGGTTGGCCTGACACATGCCAACGAACAGTGAACACAATAAAAACGATTTTATCGGTATATATAAAATATATTCAAATCCATCTGTGAAAATTGCATCACATATTATATTGCTTTCTGCTGTTTCTGACCTATCAAATGTTTTTAGATCTCAGGTCCCTCTTTATTTTAATATCCACATACTCCCCTCATGTCTGTTATTCAAACATGGTCTTACCGTCCATTTCTTTGCGGAGGATTAAAAAATTTGTCTCAGCTCAAAACCTAATGCTCCTCTACCAACTTTTGTTTTAAACAACTGCCTACAGGGCATAACATGCTGGAGGATTGCAAACTTTCCCAGGTGAAATTCTGAAAAGAAAATGACTATGCTGGTTTAGAATCAACGCAGCCCTTGCTGACCCTGCGACACCTCAGAGGCTGTACAAACCGAACATGTTTTTCTCCCACTTTGTCTCCAACTCTTCGCAACAACTTTCCTAACCTTCCACCTCACTTTTGTTTTTTGTTTTTTTATTCTGAATGCTTGTTTCATCTCTCCATGTCATCTCATTGTGTCTATAAATGGCATTAGTTTAAGCTTAGTATTTTGATAATGGTTATAAAGTAAGCCTGAGGACAGCACTATATAAAAATCTCGATTGCTGAACCACCTCCCGTCAATGTTTAAGAATGGGATCCTGTTGTATGGTGAGACATGAACTTACTGCTTCAGTCTTTCTTCTCAGCTTTCTTGTTAAACTGTCTAAGTTATGTTATGTCCCGCACACAAGTTAATCAATCTGTTATTCAAGCAGAAAACCGACCTTGACAGTTAGCAGGGATTACATCATTTAAAAATCTGAATACGACTTGAGTGAATACTACAAAAATTCTGTTGTATAAAGAATATATGAACATGCGGTGGCAGGTAGCAGCATTAAAAGTACATATATAAGGCTTTCTGTTTATTGTATGGTGAGGCGGAGCTAAATAATAACATTTAATGAGTGGTTTGGGGTAGACTGATTTTTGTTACATACTTCTCCTGCTTCGTTGCGATCAAAGACCATTGGGTTTAACATTCCTGGTCTAACATGCGCTGAACCTTAGTTCATCAAACTCGCCTGCCATCATAAATAAAGATGAATGCAGTTTAAACAGCACGGATTTTATTGCCTATACATAAATCTCACACTTCTAAGTGTGTCCTTTGTATTCCACTGTGAAATTAAACACAGATTTTGCATTATCATTCACAAAACCCACCTCTACAGAACTGAGCGCATCGAATAATTCATCTTACAGCATTTACGCATCAAGAAGGCAGTCTGTGTGATGCGAGTATGGGAGAAACGTGGAGCGCTTTAAAAACAGGGTACATTACATTATCATTTAGGGGGAAAATCAATCATACTAATCGTCTTGCGCCTACAAAAAAAGACCGATGGAAGAAATGTGTATATTTTGATGATGAAATATGGGATGAGCAGTGGTGGGAAGAAAATACTGCGATACTGAGATATTTGTCTGCTCAGAGTGGGGGAAAAGTATACATGGTTTGGTGCATGTAAAGATAGTTTAAAAAAAAACAACAACGTTGCCTGCAATTCACGTTGAATTACGATTAGTGTATCTTATACAAAACATACAAGTTATAACATCATAAGGTAGCCAAAGTCAAAAACTAGCCATTACATGTTATATTCAGAAAAATTGTCACACAGCATAGGATTAACACTAAAAGAGTGTAAAAGTCTTGAATAATCACGGATAATGCTAGTACATGGTCTGAGCAATAGACCTCAACATGACAGACTATGTAAGACCATGTTCAGCGTCCTAATTACTCCCTATAGGAAGGAACTATCGATTAGTGTGAGCACGCACTGATTTGGTGGATTTTCAAAAGCCAGGTGTCTAGACTCTCTCTGAAAAGCATCTCTTAGTTGGGCATTCCTGCAGGCCACTCAGATAGTCCAGGCATATCGATTGAGCAGAGAAAATGATGCAAATACACGCACTTTCAGATAACAGCCAATATTGGTAAAGTATCAGATGTTATCGCAGCTACCAAACAGTGGTTAAGGATAATGCCTGGAGAATCATGCTACCCTTCATAACCAGTGGATGTAATCACATGACAAGTTAAAGGTTTTTGAGTACTACCTTTCTCCAGAGTTCTAGATGGATTCAATATAAAAACAGAACTTAGTCTTATGCTAAGTACTACATTTTTGTTTAGAACAAGTTCAGGAGGTCAGGGAGAAGAAGACCATGGAGGTCAGGAGCTCAGGGAGACCATGGGTCCCTCCCTTTAGCAGTTCACTAGTCAGCTATTACTACTCAAAACTATTTTATGTTATTACCTGAAAGTACAGGACCTAGAACAAGGTTCATTCTGTGAGCGGCAGGGGTCTTGAGCTTCTTTTCTTCTCTAGGCTCAAACTGTTTTGACCACAATGTGAGTAATTATTCTGGTAACATTTCCTCCTGGAGAAGGTTCATTTTTAGTATACTTAACTGACTCATTGCAGAGCTATTCAGTGGGAATGGTTGAATGGTGTAGATATTAAATTCAATTCAGTTTTATTTGTACAGAAATATGAATGTCAGTTTATATTTAGATCTCTAATGAGCAAACCAGAGGTGAAATTAACAAGGAAGACTCCCTGAGAAGACATGAGGAAGAAACCGAGAGGAACCAAACTCAAAAGGGATCCCATCCTTTTCTGGGAGACACCAGATAGCGCAATTATAAATCATTACAATAGGCAGTTGTAGAAAAGTATGTGCATTAGCATATTGTGAGTCCTAGAAGCACAGGACAGTCTTCATGATTAGAGCAGCGTTGCGTATAGGTCTAGAGAATTTATGTGAGATTATCACTTAAGGGTGAGTCTTGGGCATAAACAGTTTTTAGGAAGTACAAATATTTATGATATTAATGAGGGAGCATCCACAACAGTAGAAAGTGAGTCAGAAAGTGCAAATTAGAGTATTCACTGATTCCATACATAAATACACACACACACACACACACACACATATATATATATATATATATATAGTATGTCAATCCAGTGTTTATTCAATTCAATTCAATTCAGATTTATTTTTATAGCACTTTTAACAATGGACATTGTCCCGAGTCAGCTTTACAGAAATATATAAATCAGAATATAGATTTGAAATGTATGAATTTGTTCCTAATGAGTAAGTCAGAGGCAACAGTAGCAATGTAAAACTCCCTGAGACAAAATGAGGAAGAAACCTTGAGGGAAACCAGACTGAAAAGGGAACCCAACCTCATCTGGGTGACAACAGGTAGTACAATTATAAATAAATCCCTTCTATAAACATGCTAATACTACATGCTCAAATAAAATTCATTACAGTTTTTACAAGTCTGTTTTCTTGAACTTATCGACTGTTCAGTGATGGAGACTTGAGTGCAAAACTGCTTGTGGTAATTGCAGTGTTAAGGCTATAATAGCAATTGTAATCAAAGCCATCATAGCATAACTATTCATATGAATCATGGTCCAAAGCCTTCTTTATGAATTTTAAGTGGTACCATTGTAAGCAATCTCAATGATCTTTAGGCTGCACCACGTGGGGCCATCCTGAGCAGCAGCATGTTAATTCCAATAGGTCATCAGGTTGGATCAGGCAGGTCTGAAGAGCAGAAAGGGTCAGGGTCACTGATATCACAGGAGCATAATGTGTAGCTCGACAGAAAGAGAGAGGAAGAGAGTGGATAAAAAAGTCCCACCAGAAAGTCCCTCCAGAGTTACTGTTTGATCAGAAAGCTTACTTTTAGCTACAGGTGGTCCTAGTAGAATTACTTCTGTTTTATCAGAATTAAGTAAAAGGAAGTTAATGAGCATCCAGTGTCTATGATGAGGTCTAAATCCCGACTGAAACATTTCATGAATGTGGTTCCTATGTAGGTACGAGCATAGCTGCTGTGCTACAACCTTTTCTAAGATCTTGGAGATAAAGGACAGATTTGATATTGGCCTATAGCTGGGCAATTGATCGTCGAGGTTGAGGTCAGGTGGTTTTATTCCTAGTTAATTTTGCTACCATATTAAATAAGAATCTGTGATCATTTTTGTAATCTTAAATTAGGGTGGAGATATCTAGCTGCACTAATTGATTTTCTATAGTTCAGGCTCTTCTTCCAAGATTTTTAAAATATTACCAATTTGGTTTGACTCCATTTACGTTCTAATTGTCGAGTGGCCAGTTTTAAGGTGTGTGTTTGATTGTTATACCAGGGTGCTTGCTTTTGCTCTCTAATTATTTTTCTTTTAAGTGGAGCTACCTAATCTATTATCTAACGTAACATTGACTCTAAGCATTTAGTCGCCTGATCAAGTTCTTTGGGATCAGACAGTGATCCAATCATAGTTGATATCTCCATCCATCCATCCATCTTCAACCGCTTATTCCTTCTTCAGGGTCACGGGGAACCTGGAGCCTATCCCAGGGAGCATCGGGCATGAGGCGGGGTACACCCTGGACAGGGTACCAGTCCATCGCAGGGCACAATCACATACACACTCACACACCCATTCATACACTACGGACACTTTAGACACGCCAATCAGCCTACCATGCATGTCTTTGGACTGGGGGAGGAAACCGGAGTACCCGGAGGAAACCCCAGCAGCACGGGGAGAACATGCAAACTCCGCACACACATGGTCCTGGCGTGAATCAAACCCCAGACCCTGGAGGTGTGAGGCGAACGTGCTAACCACTAAGCCACCGTGCGCCCCCTAGTTGATATCTCTGGGAGGTTATTAATAAAACTCTGTGCAGTAAATGATGTGAAGGTTATGATACACAATGAGATGAGATAATGGTCTGAGATAGCTTCAGACTGCAGAAGTTAAACTATATTTTCTATATTTAATCCGTGTGTTAGTATCCGATCATGAGTGTGGCCGCCATGATGAGTGGGTTCTGTTACACCCACATTACATTTATCCCACCTAGTATTCCAGAGTTAGGGAGTACACAAGGGAATGCACAAGTGTAAAACTTTCACAGGTAATACTAGATATGATAGTATTCATAATAATCTGCCTAACAATACAGTACGCAAGTAGCAATTCCCATTCCTCTCACCGGCGCTTCCAGCTGCTCCTTTATCTCTCTCGCCCACTGATTAGCTCTAGTGCCAGATGTGCATCCTCACAACCTGGCTTCTCCTGCCTCCTCGTCACACTCCTCTGCCACCAGAATCAGTGGCTGCATCTAAAATCGCATTCTACCCTACTACACAGTAGGCAAAACGCGGTAGGCCAGAGCGGTAGTATGTCCGAATTCTCAGTAGGTGAGAAATACCCGGATGGCATACTGCATTTTGCAGTATGCAACTGATGGACACAAATTCCCATAATGCAACAGGACTGGTGTAGACGAGCTCAGAAAGAGCTCTGACATTTTCTGCTCAAGTTTTCTTTTTTTGAACGTTTATGCTGTTTTTACCTTCGCACTTGTTTCCATATTCTCCCTTCTTTATTGTTTTTCAAAATGTTGCTGTTCGAGTTTCAAGTAAATCAGGGCGGGCTTTAGTGTCACCACTGGTCCACTACAGCTCCTCCTCTAGCCAATCAATCAAAGGGGGCAGTTAACGTCACGCCACTGCAACTCATGGGCGTTGTGTTCATAGACATGCATAGATGCAACATACTTTAAAGTGGGGCAAGGAGGAGGCGGGAACAGACAGCGTAAACATAAACTTTAATAATAAACCGAATTTAAACCACACACACAGAACACAAAGTGGACGTGCATCTCTCTCACCGGTGCTTGCAGCTGCCCCTTTATCTCTCTCTTTCTTCCACTGATTAGTCAGATCAGAGCCAGGTGTGCATCCTCACAACCTTGCTTCTCCCTCCTCCTCATCACACAGAGCATCCTTGTTTCTGAATGTTGAGATGGAAATAGCAACACAAATGGCACAACAGCTGAATGCATTGACTGGACTTCTGTGCTTCTTGTTGTTCTGGTATTGTTTACACTTAAAGCTTACTCCATGCTACTAATAGCATAGGTATGATAGTGTTTTACTAGATTAATGAGGTTTGTCATCTTTTGTTACATTATATATCACCATTTCCCTTAACTGGTTTGTTCCTTTTTAGGCAACCAGTTAAGGTACATGTACTAATAAATGGTCAGTTATGGTCGGACAAGCTGGCAGCATACTGCAGGGCAGGAGATGAGACAGTAAATCAGTAAAATGTGGTGTCCCACACTGCACTAGCAATTAATAAGTGGCTCATCTGCTTCTTGTGAAGTTTAATGTGTTTATGGTGTTGCATATGTCACTATGGATTATCATTTATTTAAATACATAATTATTAAGCACGTTCCTGTAGATGATCCCACATGCACATTATACCCTAAAGATTGCACTTCCGCAAAATGCACACCTCTCTCTGTACAAATTCAAGTGTTTTATGAAGTAAGCAAAACATTTAAGTAAGCCTGATTGTCATAGTTTTTGCCACAACCATCCTTGGCACATAAATAACATCTGGACATGATGATACGCTGGAAAATCTGTTGTAAAGTGACAGCCATGCGAAATGAAATCAAACGCATTTCATGAATATAAATTGTAAGGAAACACTCACATAATATATCTTTCTATCTATATCTATGTATCCATCGATCTCTCTGTCTATCTATATATATACACATAGGTGCTGGTCATATAATTAGAATATCATCAAAAAGTTGATTTATTTCAGTAATTCCATTCAAAAACATGTATACATTCATTACACACAGACTGATATATATTTCAAGTGTTCATTCCTTTTAATTTTGATGATTATAACTGATATATATATATATATATGTATAGTCACGTATCAAGGTTGAGGCAGAAGGAAGTGCAGATTAAGACGCTTATTTAAACAATAAAACAAGAAAACAAAGACACTAAGAACACTAGATGAAATACTGTGGCATGAAACAAAACAAAGAGACATGAAACACAGAAGTCAAAGGCAACGAAAGACAAGGAAACAGTGCAGACAATGACCATAATTACCCATGAGTGCTCATAAACAAAAACGTAATCAGGTGCAGGTGGTCATGTGACAGGTATATATATATATATATATATATATATATATATATATATATATATATATATATATATATATATATATATATAAAATTATAATTTGTAGAATCCCAGTGCTACTGGAGGTGGTAGTATCACTTTAACAAAGTGCACTGGATTGAAAAAAATATATACCATCTATATCCACCGGCTCTAGCTTTTTGTAGTGATTATTTAAAAATTAAAATTAAACTATTTTTTTGCAAGTGTAATTAAGTGGTGGAATGCTATCATATATCTAGTTTGTTTGAGTTTAAGTTATTTTTCTTTATCTCGCCGAGCTGAAATTTTCATGTCCAGATTTAAACATCCTAATTCTGATTTTCGTGGAGGGCAGCAACACAGGACATGACTTTAAAAATCTGTTGGTGCAGCAGTGTTTTTTTTTTTTTTTTAACTCAATTGGGTTTAATATTGCATTTACCTTAACACCTCCTGTGACCCACTCTTAGCACTGGCACACTGCCTAATTTGTAACTCTAAATTTAGGCCAAGGCTCAAAGAACCATTCCAGTGTATTCCTAAATTCCTACTTCTCCAATAGCTGGACATTTCTTATTCATTTCAATATAGACCAATTCCACAGTCTGTTCACAGTGGGCATGCATATTTACTTGCTTACTCCCTAAAACCATACTTTTTACGGAGAAATGATCGGTCATTAATAAGAACAAACAACTCAGCTATGGGTACTAAACCAAATATCTGATGCATCATTATGGATGGCACATCTTAAAATTCAGATTCAATACAAAATGCACCAATTTAAAGGAGTCAAAGATATCGGCATTTATCCATTATAAACAGCACGTCCTGGATAATGTACACACACAAGCACTTCTTGTGTATTTTGTCAGTCAGTTATTGTTTCTACTAAAATGTAATCTCACTCTCACTGCGCTGAGATATCAGTGCACACTCATTTTAAGGAATTACGAAGAGTTTATATAATTGAACATCGCAGCAGCATGCCTCTTGATGAAGTACCCGTGTTAAAAGAGTTTGTTTGTATTTGCAAATACGTCACGCTTCACCAGGTTACGTCATGCATCAATAATAACCTGTGACGTTATTTATTTTATAATATTTATTTATTTTACATTTAAATTATGATAAAGCAAACATGGCTCTATTATTTAATTGACACGTCTTGTTATCCTAAGTGCCCATATTGGGCTCCCAAAAAAACGTCACTGTGTACGAATGAGTATATGCTGCTAATTAGAGTTTACTGGCCTGACTTTGTGAGTTACAGTTTCCGTGTAGCTGTCAAGGTCTTTTCCATCTCCATTGACATCCTTTGACAGGGCTTTTGTGGTTCAAGAAAGAGACAAATATCCAATAGGATTTAATTGCCTGGTTTTATGGTGGCCACAGAAAAATAATAGCTACTCAGCAATTCTGTCCACATGATGGATTCTGCTGATGGCTGTAGGCTCAGCAAACGAATGGGTGTATGTGTGTTGAGATATTTATGGATGAGACACTGGGTGAAGGAAGAGTATGTAATGTGCAGACAATCAAAATGTAGAAATAACAAAAAGAACATTTTTGATCATAGAACCCATAGTGCAAATAAAGTCATGTGAAAAAAAATAAGTGCACCCCATGGAAATTGTTGGCTGTTTTGACATATTTGGAGAAGCAAACATTTGATACTCTTTGAAACAGTGCCTATTAATAAAGTTGATACACTCTATCAAATGACAAATAGAATTGACATTTTTGAATTGACATCGACATTCTGTTTATTGATATAAACATATTAACAATTAGATATTGAAGACTATCTAATGTGTGTTAGCATGCACAATTCAACAGAGAGCTAAACACACACACACACACACACACACACACACACCTGGATGGTTTAAAAGTGGACGAGACATCAACCCAAACAAAATCACTCCTTATCTATGTATCTTGACCGACATGATTTTCCTTTTAAAATCCAAATAACAATCCCAGCAATATACTGTACCACACTTATGTTGTTTACAAGAATATTCAATAAACAATTACCAGAAGTAAAAAAAAACAACAACAAAAAAAAACAAAACAGCACAATACTGAAGTAGGCCATTTATTTAACTCCATGATGAATCTCACACTAATCAAATGCACTCTATGTCCACTTTAATAGGAACATCTGTACACCTAAATTGGCTACATCACTCTCCTCTCCACTATTAGCTGGTGTGTGGTGGGTTTTGGTGCACTACGGCTGCCATCGCATCATCCAGGTGGATGCTACATACTAGTGGTGGTTGAGGAGTTTCCTCCTCATACTATGTAAAGTGCTTTGAGTGTCTAGAAAAGAGCTATATAAATGTAACTAACTAACCTGCACATTGATGCAATAATCCAAATCAGCCAGTCATGTGGCAGTGCATAATGAATAAAAGCATGCATGAGTTCAATAGCTCAAGTTAATGAGCAATCCGATTGGGGGTGGTTGGAGGGCGGATTGTGGGTAATGACGCTAACCCTGGCATGGTTATTTGGTGGTTTGAGCATTTCAGAAAGGAATGCTCTTATGGGATTTTCATGCACAACAATCTCTAGAGTTGACAAAAAGTTGAGAAAATTTTTAAAATCGCACAATAGCACAACTGGACAATATTCATTGCAATGCTTCCTTCCTTAGGGAAGAAGTGCAAAGAAATGCAAACAGCTTGACATACCTAAAGTCTAATTAATTCATCCTTGATATCAACTGTATCCTATCAATTCATGTGGGTTGCACAGTGGCTTAGTGGAACACGTTCGCCTCACACCTCCAGGGTCCGGGGTTTGATTCCCACTGTGACTTGTGCCCGATGCCTCCTGGGATAGGCTCCAGGTTCCCCGTGACCCTGAAGAAGGAATAAACGGTTGAAGATAGATGGATGGATGAGTTAATGAAATGTGCTCAGAGCAATCAGGGAGACATTAGATAGAGGGCATCTACATCAAGGATACCAGGAACTCTATTTTATTATTTTTTTTTTTTAAATCACTTTTCTGAGTGGCATAATCACATGGTTTAAACGCTCCTTCTCTTGAACGAGCAAGATATTTAGCCTAGATCTCTTCTGTCTTTGTTTCCTTTCCTTGCATATTTTTCTAGTAGAGGGGAGGGAGGGTATGAGAGCCTTGGGTTGACATCACAGTTATACCTACCTAAAATGTTAAGTGAGATAGTAGGGATTGATCAATGACAACGTAAAATTCAAGATTCATTATTTAAATCAAGTTTTCTTTTCCCAGTCCCAAATATAAAGAATAAGACATCCATTTGTTGCCTTCTTCTTGCTACACTATGGCTCATATTCTATATTTATTTGCAAACGCCTCTACAATGAGTGCCACAGTCTAAACAAATCTGCTTCAAGTCCACTGATGGCAAAGAAGCATCATAAAATATTGATAATTTAGCTAGCTCAGTGTGTACAAAACTGACACTTAGCTATGTAAAAATGATTGCCCATTTTTACTGTTTACAACTCCCTCATGATTGGCTGAGGAGATACATTCCAGGTGCCAAACATGTCTAGACCAACATTTGTGAAATGTGGTTTGGCACTTAGGCTGTAAGAGGTGGGAGAGAGTGTGTTGCATACATCTTTACAATGATACACCTCTCTGCTCTGGCTAGAACAATCATTACCAGGGCTACAAGATATTTGATCGATTTGACAAATTCAATAATGAAATTAATTCGACAATGGTAAAATAATTTGAATTGACACATCTGAAAGGAAATCTCTAATTTCTACAAACATAGACCTACCTGACCTACCTGTTCAATACTCTTAACAGCGCGTGGCACAAGAAAAAAACATTTTCCTTTTGGCACTCAAGTTTTTATATTCCATTTTAGCTATGTAGCTGCATCCAGCTGAACACGTGGAACAATGTCTGTACATGCGGTACAGTAGTTCTGTAAGGTGGGTTGACTAAAGTTAATGTTTAAAGTTTAGGGTCTTTTGGAGCCTCAGATTACACTGTAAAAATAAAGATAAGTTGACTAAACTTAAAATTTCAAGGCAACTTGCTGTACAGCTTTTTTGAGTTTACTCAGCTTAACTTCACATAACTCAATTTTTAACCATGAATTAAGTAAACAAAAAAAGGTGTGCAGCAAGTTGCCTTGAAATTTTAGCTAAGTCAACATTTCTTTTTTTACAGGGTATAAGTAGTAAATTTACCATGAGCTTTGTCCAACAGATTATTGGCTTCTTTAGACAATGCCTAGACCTCTAAAGAGAAGCAACACCAGGAACTTCCTCAGAATTATTTGTCCAACGTTACATCACGACCAATGATGGCGAATGCAGGATTATGGTCTATGTATTTGATCTCTATATTACTTTTGCAATTTGGACACAGCTATGACCATAGCTTTAGGGACAGGCTGATTGCGGCATCATTGTTGGAAACAAATAATTCTGAGGAAATTCCTGGTAGTGCCTGTCTCTAGACCAGTTTTAGAATTTTTGTTCTTATCAAGACTCCTATCATGCTGTTAATTAAGTCCTTTGTCACCAAGTTGTCACTATGCAACTCTAATCTGGTCTGGTTTATGTGGATGATACACTCCAAACCAGCTTTCTTCTCTACCTTTCGATGGTAGTGTCTGTTCAACATGACCACGATAGAAGATTTTCTGCTTGAGGTCCTAAAAGAGAATCCTGAGCTTTTAAGCATTTACTACAGAGTAGTATATCAAGTAGGCAATATTATGTCCGTTGTTTGTCAAAGATTGTGTTTCCCAGTGAACATCTTCATGGTTCAATGCTTACCAGTGAGAGACGAATTGTGAATGGTCTGAAAGCAAAGAGACACATTGAATGATGGCTTGCTAGCTTGTGATTCATGGGCTCAAGAGATGGAATCTTGAAGAACCTCAATTAGATTCTTGTTTAAAGGCTAATTAATAAAGTTCATAGGCATTATTCCAGACATCTCCTTGACACTGGCACATGTGTAGCGACTCTAGGGATTCATTAACACTTTGGGGATCCATGGGCCAGGCCCTGGTGAAGGGCAGTAACATGCACTTGACAGGACAGGATACTTGAGTATCTAAAGTTTGTTCAGTTCTCATTGAAAAATGCTTAACATTCTACATGGGATTTTATTCTAGACACACTGATGAAGCCTGTTCAGAGCTTCAGGGATAGGGGCTTGTTGTGAATGTCACAATGCCTATCAATGACTGGCTTTTTGCTGACCGTCTCTATAACGAGTCAAATGATTACAAAATTTCATTTTTTTTAAGAAGTTCTTCGAGTTGCTAAATCTGTAAGGTGGGCCTCTCTGATTTGGTTGTTACATCACAAGTTAATCAAGAATGATTATGAGTGCAAACTACCAATGCAGACTTACTGGTCTAAAAATACTTTTCCTGTGGTGGATGGTGAATACTAGTCAGCATTGAAAAATATTCACTTTAGATGAGCCTTATTCATCATAATCTCTGGCTCTCTCTTTTGACATGAACTGCACCTGGCACATCTGCTCTTAGAAAAGACCCAATATGTCGATTACATTCCTGTCAAAGTTTTGAACTTTGACATACCCAAATTAAAGAGTGGTGCAACTGAAGAAATGTAGACTCCCAACTATCTCTGTTCATCTCATGATAGTGTGAATTTTTACAATCAGTGTTCTGATACCAGAAGGGGGTCAGGATCACTGGCATTTCAGGAGTATCATGAACAAAAAGCTCGACAAAAAGAGAGGGAGAGGGAGAGAGAGGGAAAGAGACTATTAGAGCATATTGTGTATGCTTATTGCCCCATAATGGTTACGGACAATGTACTTTGGGTAAGTGCAAGCGGTCACTCTGGCAAAACTAGCAATGACAGCATAACTAAAATGGAGAGACAGAAGGTAACACAGATATAAGGGTGCCCTGGGAAATAAGGCTGCCAGTCACTCCAGCATCAACAAACCTGAGTGAATGCGTGAAAGTTGGGAAGTTCACTTGGTCACTCTATGCCCTTGAGCACTCTATATCTGCTTGTTTACATAAGAAAAAAAACAATTCACTAAGAGTAAACAAATATTTGCAACCTCAACTTTAACACTGAGAATGTGTCTGAGTCCTGAACACAAATTGGAAGACTGTTCCATAACTGTGGGGCTTTGTAAGAGAAAGATCTTCCCCCTGCTGTAGCCTTCACTATTGGAGGTACCAACTAATAGCCTGCAACTTTTGATCAAAGTAGGCGTGGCAGATCATAAAAAGACCAAAGGTTTGCTCAGGTGCTGTGGTATGAGACCGTTCAGTGTTTTATAGATCCATAACAGTATTTTATAATCAATGTGAGATGTTAATGGGAGCCAATGCAGTGTGGATAAAATCAGGGTGCTGTGGTCATATTTTCTAGTTCTAGTAATGACTCTTGCGGCTGCATTCTGGACTAAATGGAGCTTGTTTATGTTCCTACTGGAACATTCAGACATTACAGTAATCCAGCCTAGAGGTGATGAAAGCATGAACTATTTTTCCAGCATTGTGTAGTGACAATATATTTCTTGTCTTAGAGATATTTCTGAGATGAAAGAAGACTATCCTAGTAATATTATCTACATGAGCATCAAATGAAATACTGGAGTCAATAATCACTCCAAGGTCTTTTACTGCTGCACATGATGAAAGAGAACGTCCTTCTAGAGTTACTATGTAATCAGAAAGCTTACTTCTAGCTACAGCTGGTCCTAATACTGTCATCATTCCCCCGTGAAGCAGCGTGCTTTACGCACTAATGCGCGAGTTAGTTTTCTATGTTGACAGCAGTGACATTTCGACATGTGCATAAACACGTGTCTTTTGTTATTGTTGATGTCATGTCTCCGCCCCGTCCTGCCATGTGTTATCAAGTCACGCCTGTCTTGGATTACGTTTATGGTTCACGTTTTGGATTTGTCTGCCTGTCTCTCATAAATAAAACTGTTGTTCTTTACTGCACTTGCATCCGTCCTAACTCCGCTCCGTCACAATCCGTGACAGAATCTTCTGCCGAAACATGGATGCAGCACGAGGACAAGAGAGAAGGCACGCTACAGAAATCAAGGAAGTAGTAGGACAATACCTCATCGGGGAATGCTCAGATTACTGGCCACGTTTTTCGTCCATGCAATTTCCTCAAAAGTACGATGTCGAGCTTCCGTCAGAGACAGCGGGATTGGGGAGCTACCCGCTGGAGTTTATGTTTAGCTGCCAGGAGTATTTTTGCAGCCTGGCATTCCCAAAACCTTATAATAGACCATGGATCGGGTTCATGGTGTCAAGGTTTTGCGGTCCGGCCCGTGATTGGGTGGAGCAACTGGTGAGTGCTGGGTCCTCAGCCCTCCTGGATGTCTCATGATTTTCAGAACTTTTTATGGATAAGTTCTCACAGCCTAGACAACTTCGTGGCTTTGACTTACTGGGGTAGAGAGTCAATGGACAGCCCCAGTCGGACCCGCCATTCAACCTTTATTATGAGTTGATAGACAATCATCGCTCATGCAGTTAGGCAAGTTCTATTCAAGTCCAAGTAGACTGACCCAATTCTCAGAGTTACACTCATATCTCAAGTCCCTAAAAACCCAGTCAAGTCTCAAGTCCCTGAGGTCCAAGTCCAAGTCAAGTCTCAAGTCTCTGAAATCCAAGTCAAGTCTCAAGTCCCTGAGGTCCTCGTCAAGTCTTAAGTCCCTGAAGTCCAAGTCAAGTCTCAAGTCTCTGAAATTCAAGTCAAGTCTCAAGTCCCTGAGGTCCAAGTTAAGTCTCAAGTCTCTGAAGTCCAAGTCAAGTGTCCAGGCTCTGAAGTCCAAGTCAAGTCTCCAGGCTCTGAAGTCCAAGTCAAGTCTCCAGTCTCTGAAGTCCAAGTCAAGTCTCCAGACTCTGAAGTCCAAGTCAAGTCTTCAGTCTCTGAGGTCCAAGGCAAGTCTCACGTTCCTGATGTCACATCCAAGCCTGCTGATCCAGTTGACCAAGTTCCACTAATATCTAAGCCTACTGACCAAGTCATGCTCATGCCCAAGTTTACTGACCCGGCCGCCCAAGTTCAGTCCATGCCCAAGTTTATTGACCCAGTCGTCCAAGTTCAGTCCATGTTCAAGTTTACTGACCCGGTCGTCCAATTACAGTCCACGCCCAAGACTACCGACACGACCACCCAAGTCATGCTCACCCAAGTCTACCGACCTGGCCCTCCAAGTTCAGTCCACGTCCAAGTTTACTGACCTGGTCGTCCAAGTTCGGTCCACGCCTAAGACTCCCAACATGACCACCCAAGTTCTGCTCATGCCCGAATCTGTTGACATGCACCGCCAAGTTCTGCTCATGCCCGAGTCTGTTGACATGCACAGCCAAGTTCTGCTCACACCCAAGTCTGCTGACACAGACAGCCAAGTTCTGCTCACGCCCGAGTCTTATGATGCGCACAGCCAAGTTCAGCCCACGTCCAAGACTACCGATACAGCTGACCAAGTTCTGCGCAAGCCCGAGGTTCACCTAGTAACCTCAGAGCCCCAGTCTGAGGCCTACGAGGAAAGCTCCACTCCAGAACTGCAGCCGGCCTATTCTGCTGTGGACGTCGCACAGCCTCCCTGCTCAGCTGTGGACATCGCTCAGTCTCCCTGTTCAGCTGTGGGCATCGCTCAGTCTCCCTGTTCAGCTGTGGGCGTCGCTCAGTCTCCCTGTTAAGCTGAGGTCATCGCTCCATCTCCCTGTTCAGCTATGGATGTCGCTCAGCCTCCCTGTTCAGCTGTGGACGTCACTCAGCTCCCTGTTTGGCTGAGGTCGTCGCTCTACTGTCCTGCTCCATGGCGAACATTGTTCCCCCCTCCTTCTTCAAGGAGAGCTTTGTTCCTCTCCCTGGCCTCACAGAGACCCACCCTCCTCTCCCTGGCCTCACAGGAGACTATGCTTCGCTTTCCTGCACTCCTGAGTACAGCGCTCTGTTTCCCTGCTCTGCCGAGGATGTCACTCTGCTCTCCTTCTCCGCCGAGGACGTCACTCTGCTTTCCTGCTCTGCTGAGTACAGCGCTCTGTTTTCCTGCTCCGCCGAGGACATCGCTCTGTTTTCCTGCTCCACTGAGGAGGCCGCTCCGCGTTCCTGCTCCGATGAGGACATTGCTCAGCCTGTCTGCCCAGCTGTGGTCGTTGCCTCCCTGTCCAGCCAGGGACTTCGCTCCGGTTCCCTGCTCCACCAAGAACACCGTGCGGTTTCCTGGCTCTGCTTGGGACATTCAGCCCAGGGGGCCGAGGCCGCCAATGAAATGGAATGACTCATGGCACTCCGGGAGAAGTGCCTTTGGAGAGGAGGGGGGGGTGTTCGTTCTGTCATGATTCCCCCGTGAAGCAGCGTGCTTTACGCGCTAATGCGCGAACACCTGCTTTTTCTATGTTGACAGCAGTGACATTTCGACACGTGCTTAAACACGTGTCTTTTGTTATTGTTGATGTCATGTCTCCGCCCCGTCCTGCCATGTGTTGTCAAGTCACGTGTGTTGGGATTACCCGCAGCTGTTAGCAGTTGCGTGGCTAATCTTGCCAGTATATATACCGTGTGCCATGCTACACTCAATGCAGAAGATTAACGTAGAGTATCGTAGACTTAGTTAGATTAGATATACGTTACCATAGTCATTGTTCATGTCATGTTTCCTGTTTAGATTTGTTAGTTTAGTTCACTGGTTTCTCCACTACCAGTCCCTCGCTCATGTTTATGTTTCATGTTTATGTTTCATGTTTAATATCTCGACCCCAATTTAAGGTACCATGACCTTGATCTCTGCCTTGCCCTGTATATGCCTGTTTGCTATTCGCCTGACTTTCACCTGTCTTGGATTACGTTTATGGTTCACGTTTTGGATTTGTCTGCCTGTCTCTCATAAATAAAACCGTTGTTCTTTACTGCGCTTGCATCCGTCCTATCTCCACTCCATCAGGGTCCGTGACAAATACAAGTACTTCTGTCTTATTAGAATTAAGCAAGAGGGAGTTAATACATATCCAGTGTCTAATGTCTTTTACACATTCCTCAACTTTATTGAGCTGGTGTCTCTCATTGGCTTTGCTGAAACATAAAACTGTGTGTCATCAGCATAACAGTTGAAGCCAATACCATGTTTACAAATATTTTGACCTAGAGGTAGCATATATAAAGAAAAAAGCAGTGGGCCTAAAACATGACCTTTGTATGTTCCTAAAACAAACTTCAGTATGTTTGGAGAAATCGCCAATTTACATCTATGAACTGATAGAATTCAGTCAAATCTCAGTCAATACCTGAGCGTAGGAGAGGGCCATTCCCTTAATGCCAACAACATTTTCTAGTCTACCAAGGAGAATAGTGTGTTCAATTGTATCACTAAAGTCTGCGCTAAGGCTGCATTAAGGTCAAGCAACACAAGCATGGAGACACAACACTGAACAGAGGTCAGTAGTAAGTCATTTACCACTTTAATCAGTGCTGTCTCTGTGCTATGATGAGGCCTAAATCCTGACTGACACATTTCATGAATGTTATTCATTTACGTAAGCGAACAGCTGTTGTGCTACAACAATTTACAGAGGTCGATGTCAGTTTTTTTAATCAGGAGTTTGATAACTGCAAATTTAAATGATTTAGGTACATAGCCAATACTAGGGGAAGAACTGATAATTATATGTATATATATATATATATATATATATATATATATATATATATATACATTTTTAAAAGGTTTTTTTTTTATTTATGCAGAAATGTAACTGTATTCTCTATGTTTATGTGTAGTGCAATGGATACTATCCTGCCCTAACAGGCCAGCCTTGCCCTCAAAACTACTCCAACTATCAATAAAGCACATGTTTTCCTAGCACCACCTGGATATCCAGCAGTTCCACGATCATAACCTGCTGTAAACCACACCACCACTGAAAACTGAAAATTTTCAACTGAAATTTTCATTAATCAACCTGGAATAGGACACAAGTCTATACTGTCTCAATGCACTGTTAAGAGGGACAAAAAAAATCTCCAAGGATTACAGCTGGAGAATTGTAGAAATTAGTTGTATCTTGGGGTCATAAAGTCTCCAAATCTACCTACATCACCTAAAAAGTCATCAACATCATCCCAGGTTGTTTGGAAGGCAAAAATCTCATCTCATCTAATCTCATCCAAAAACAAACTCAAATGTCTATAGTTTGCCACACACTGCTGGAACCTCAAATGGGATTGGATTCTATGGTCAGGTGAAACCAAAATAGAGCTAGTAAAAAGTACCTCATCCCATGGTTAAATATGGTGTTAATATGGCCCCTTTAATGTTTTGGGCCTGTTTTTGTTCCAGAGGACCTGGACATGTTGTTAGGATACATGGCATCATGGACTCTATCAAATATCAACAGATATTAAATGAAAACCTGACTGTCTCTGCCAGAGAAATTTAAATGGACCATGGTTTGATCTTCTTGCAGGAAAATTATCCAAAACATACATCAAAATCAACACAAAAATGGTTTACTGACCACAAAATCAAGGTCCTACCATGGACATTCCAGTCCCCTGACCTGAACCCCATAGAAAACCTGTGGGGTAAACTGAAGAGGCGAGTCCACCAGTGTGGACCTCGAAATGTGAAGGATCTGGAGACATTCTGTATGGAGGAATGGTCTCAGATCCCTTGCCATGTATTTTAAAACCTCACCAGGCATTATCGGAGAAGACTCCGAACTGTTATCTTAGCAAAGGAAGGTAGCACAACGTATTGACTAAAAAGGTCCCTATAATTGTTGCACAACAATATTTAAGATAAATGTTTGTAAGCCTTTGTTTTGTTTGCAATTGTTTCACATACATGATAGCAAAGTATTTTTTACAATAAACAATAAAGACATATTTTCACAGCCTTCTTTGCTCATATTTACAAAGGGTGCCAATATTAGTGGAGGGCACTGTATATGCAGCAGCTGTACTTTTTGAGGACACTGAAGGAAACCAGTCTGTCCCAGCAGCTGCCTGTGAACTTTTACCACCATTCTATCGAAAGTATACTAACCTACGGCATCCTGGTGTGGTATGTTGGTTGCACTGCGGCCAAGAAAAAGCTCTGCAGAGAATCATCAACTCAGCACAGAAAATCACCGGCTCACAGTTGCCTTCACTGGAGGATATTTACACAATCAGATGTTTACATCGGGCCAGAAACATAATAAAGGATTCTTCTCACCCCAACAAGTACCCCTTCACTCTGCTACCCTCGGGAAGGTGCTATTGGTCATTAAAGACACGCACCTCCACACTTCTGAACAGTTTTTAACCGAGCGCCATCAAAGAACTGAACTCTAATTAACAGGGAGACTATACTTTATAAGTTATAGGCTGTGCAATAACCTTTGTGATTGTAATTATGAAACTTATTTTTATTTATTTATTATTGACTATTTATGTTATAGTATATATTGACTGCTACATGTTTAAAATATACAAGTGTTATACAAACTTATTGTATCGGAGAAAAATATTATATTGGACATACTAGGCTATAAATACATGTCTGACTCTAATGCCATCTCTAGTCACAGTATTCAATAGCTGCATTGATCACACTGGAAGAGATACAACCCCTATTGTTAATTGCATGGGCACAAAACAGTTTCTTATCTGATTTGTCAGCTTGACATCTGGTCCAATTCTCTCTCTGTAATGCAGACAGGTCTAGAGAAATCACACTAGTGTTCATTAACAGTCAAGTCAAGCGTGAGAAATGTATGTCTCCTTAGATTTTACATTGTCTTGTAAGCAATAGCTGCAGCTTTCATACACATCAGTGTGTCTAGAAGTGAATATGCAGAAGCTCACGGTTTGAAAAGCAATTACTTACTGTTGAGCCTGACAATGAGCAATGCATTATTATGTAGAAGTGGTCATTATTGGAAGACTTCCAAGTTCCTAACCACTTTTCCACCCGATTCCAACTTTGAGCAATGTATTAAATGGCACACAAATCTGAGCAAAACTTTAGCTCAAAATACTATACTATAGTGGTAACATCTTTATTACAGTTGATGAATAATATTTTAGAAAGATCTGAAATGTTCAGTGCACATGCTATCATAATCTAATATGAAGAATAAACCATTGCTGGTTTAGATGGGTTCCTTTTAATTATAATGCTTTTATGATCTTAAATGATGAAAAACATAAATGAACGTACATGTTAATGTATATTTTTTAATGAATAATAATTCTTTGGACACCCAGCAGAGATATGATTCCCTATGCATAGCATGTGTTCTGTGTGGGCTAGATGGTGCGACTGCGCTTTAAATAAAAGCTGAATGGTGAATTTCTTCTTTGTAACTGCCAGAGATGTTTTCATCAAGTAATGTAGATGGCTCCATTTCTCAAAATTTAAAGCTATAAATATAAAGTAGAGGCCTAATTTAAATTGCTGCAACCATGTTAGTAAGAGCTGCACACGTTCACATTAATATTTATAATAAATAATTCCTTAGATTTATATAACGCTTTTCTAGGCAGTCAAAACGTTTTACAGACGGTGGGGGGTGGTGGGGGGGGGGGTCATTCCACCTCAAGTGATCCAATACAGGCTGCTCAACCATTTTTAATTTTCCTACTTTATATTTATATTTATATTTATATTTATATTTATATTTAAAAAAATTTTTACAACTTGCTGTTGCCTTCTGCAGAACCAGTTTAAAATATATGCACTTTTTGGCAAGCTTAAAAACAAACAAAACCCAAAACAACCTTGCGATATGCCAACCAAGATATATCATAAGGTGGTACTACACCAGAATGCAAACTTGAAGTCGATGATTCTTAATGTGATGTGTACAAAGAAATTTTTTGTTTAATTTCACCTGTATCTAATAATCTTCATAACACAAACTTCAATGATAAATAATGTAAACAGTTAAAAACAGTTCAGTAAATAGTGATACCAAGTCAGAAACTGACTACATACAGTTATTGCACACACATTTAATAAAATTAATTAGTAGAATTATCTTAATATGATGGTGTAACATCATCTGTGTATATAAGCAGAACAGTTAAAGTAATATGGAGAAACATGTGGGGGTTGCCACAACCTGAGAAATGGTGAATGTGTACAGTCCACATACACAGTAGCAGTGCATAGGTTTTTGTTTAATAATAAACATGCTTTGTAGTGTTGTGGAATTTTTCAGAAAAGGTTCAAATAAAAAAAAAATGGTTTGTAGAGATGGGCTCTTGATATGAAAATAAAAGTCAACTTTATTAATTCAAGAACAAATCCGTGATAGTCTGCAGAGCATCCAATCATATACTTCCAGCACGTCGTATTTATACAATTCTAAACTCTTTATCTTGTCAGGTGGGGCTTTCCAAGTTCTTCTTTTGGTCACTTTTTGATCGTTCGCCACTATTGTTCTAGTTCTGGAATTTTCCATTAAAGCTTTCTAATGATGGCGTGAGCACAGCCACCTTATTTTTCACAAGATTAACACAAAAGATCATACTTTAACACAGAATCAGCGTGAGCATGTGCTTATATACTGATCATCATTTCATCGTAAGTATTAGTGGATTAAATGGATTATTGTAACTATAACTTGCTTCTTTTAATTAGTCTGACAATGATACACTTTCATATTTTATACCATGGTTACATGAAAAGATTATACTTTGATTAAGACGAATTAATTGATTGATTTAAATATTCTATAGTAGAATATTTTATGTACATAGGTGGCACATGAAAGTTTGTAATTGAAAGACCTGGGTTTTATCAGTAGTGTAGCAGACTAAAGCCCTGGAGCCCGAGGCAAATATTGTCCATGAATTAATGTGAGTCTGAGCCTAAACATATATTTCTTTATGATTGCATGCCTTCTTCCAAAATGATTCCAAATAGATTACTTATTATTTGTGTTCAATAATAACAAAAGGTGATAGACCTATTTCTCAAGCAGGCAGAGTGATTAAAACTCTCCACAACACACAAAAACAATGCTAATTCCCCCTTATCATTGCGCTTCCTGCCCAGTTTATGGGAGTGGTTTTTGGCAGGCTTTTTATCTTAGCCTTCATTAATAATGAATTCATTACGAGGTATGAAAGTGCTGGAAGATAATCGCTGAGGCTTTGTTTTTTGTTGTTGCAAAACAGTTCATATTTCATGACTTCGCTCCTCACTAATGAGAAGTGCCAAATATTGTTTCACACTTTGATAGTCATGTCTGATGCACTATTTGGCCAAAAGTTTGTGGACACCTGGCCATCACATTTAACATGTAATATTTATTTATACACTGGTAGGTAATATGACTTAATCAGGCTTTAATATGAGCTGGTCTAAGATTACACTAGCAAGAGATATGCTCACAAGTTTCCAGTGTGTAAGGACGGCAGAGAGAATTACACCTGGAAGAAATACAAGGTATTCAGTAACCTTCCTTCATCATTTTACTTTAGCTGCCTTTCCATCATGCGGGCACTGCGGCAGATCAGTCTTACAAATGGCTCTCTAATCTCCAATCTAATAGACCATTGAAACGAAGTGAGCTTACATATTTCTCTCGGCTCTGCCGAGGAGCCTTACTATAACAGATCATACCAGTTGACACATTTAGCATTCAAAAGCACATTCTGTGTCTCAATCCGCTTGGCTTTTTCTGTGATCAGCCTCGATAGACATTGCCTGGTTTTAGATCAGCTTAATGTTGTAAGTGCTGCTTATCTTTAATGATGCTGAGAATTTAATGTGTATTAGCACCATTTACAAAAATCCCACACAAGAAAGCTGTGTTAGTGTTCGTATTGGATGATCTGTCAATTTAATTGCTTTTAACTTTTCAGGGCCCTTTTCAAATGTAATTCACAACTAGACATGGGTAATGGAATGACATATTATGTTGTAATATTCTATTGTAATATAGCTAATCAGACCATTTAAATAAAAAAAAAAAAAGGTGGTGAGATGATGTGCTTCCATATCTATTTCCATAATAGACTTGTCTTTTAATTTATGTGGAGAATATTTATATTCTTTTGTTTTATTTTATCGAACGGCAAAAACTTATACATCATGTCATCCATTTATTTATTTATTTATTTATTTATTCTTTCATTAACACATTTATTCAACTAACTGCTTTATCATGGTCAGGGTAATGCTGAATCTGAGGCCTATCCCAGGTGTAACACTAGGTGTAAGGTGGGAAAACACTTTGGTCATCATATACCAGTCCATCACAGGGCACCATGGACATACAAAGTTTTACACACATTCACACCTGGGGCAATTTTGGTGTAATTAATCTGGTATTTTTTGGGAAGATGTGATAAAGTCGTAGAATCTGGAGGAAACCTACACAAGCATGGTGAGAACGTAAAAAAGCTCTACTGTAACCCAAGCTCAGGATTAAACGGGGGTTGCTCGAGCTGTGAGGCAGCAACACTTCCTTCTGCGTAATTGTGCTGCCTTAATACATATACAGTGGGGGGAAATAAACCTGTATTGAACGCATCAACATTCTTTTCAGTAAATATATTTCCAATTAGGTTATTCACATAACATTTTCACAAACAAGACTTTGGTATTAACTCAAGACACCCACACATATAAAGAAATCCTAACATTCAAGTCCTTAAATGAAAGTATGTGTAATAAAGAGGAATAACACAGGAAAAAAGTATTGAACAAGCTAACTGAAATTTATTTAATACTTCCTGTATGAAGAAATGAACGTTCCGCAGTATTCAGGTGAGATTTTGGTCCGTTCTTCTAAACATAGTGTCTTTAAATCTTGTTCAATTGGATTAGAGTCAAGTGATTGACTGGTGATTAAAGGTTCTAACACCTTGATTTTTTTTCTCTGAAACCAATTGAGAGTTTCCTTTGCTGAATGTTTGGATCGCTGTTCTGCTGGAAGTCCACCCACGTCTCATCTTCACTTTCGTCTGACCAGAGAACATTCTCCCAGTATTTCATAGGCTTGTCAAAATGAGTTGTAGCAAATTTTAAACGAGCTTGGACATGCCTTTTCTTTAGTAATGGACTCTTGCGAGGTGAGCATGAGCAGTGGAGTGCATTGTCTATTGTTTTCTCTGTGACGACGGTACCTGTCGCCTCCAAGTGTTTCTGGAGCGCTTTCCGAGTGGTCCTTGGCTCTCTTCAGACTATTCTTCTGACTCCCTGGTCATAAATCTTGCAAGGAGTTCCTGTGCATGTCCAGTTGATGACAGAGTGAATGAAAGAAGTTTTGAAATACGTCTGTATCCGATTCCATCAATATGTTTCACAACAATAAGGTTGTGAAGGTCTTGGGAGAGCTCTTTGCTTTTACCCATCATGAGATGTTTCTTGTGTGACACCTTGGTAATGAAAAGACTTTTTATAGACCATCAATTTACTAACCCAGCTATTAATTTGCACAGATAGGGGGTATAATTACTTACGGATTTCAGCTGGTTGCTTGCTTTACCTTCCCAATGAGAACTGCTTTTTCTTAGCATGTTCACTACTTTTTTCCCCCGTGTCATTCCACTTTATTACACATAAATTTATTTATGGACTTTAACGTTCTAAATTCTTTATAGTTCCGGATTTCTTGAATTAAGACTGATGTCTTGTGAAGATTTCATGTGAATAACCTCATCGGAAATATCTTTAGTGAAAAAAACGTTGACACGTTCAATATTTATTTCTATCACTGTACATATAATAAATCATTTCATACATCGACATATTAAATAATATATTAACAGCTGTAATAAATATTTTAACATAAGTGCAGGGTGCTTTCCTTGTGCATAACAGGGGTGCTATCATGCCATGAGTGATTTGCTCACATTTAAAATAAATTGTTAGTAAGGAAGGACTTACTTAATGATCATAGAACAGTTCTCTATCACAACTAAATACCTCAAAAAGCTGTGATTAGTAAGTAGATTTGGAAATGGCATAAGCAAAACTAACTCAGCTACAGAAATAGCACCCAGTGTCTAGACAGAAGAGAATTAGACAGTCACTTTCATATCAAACAAGATTTTGTGGTAATATTCACTGCAAAGGTAACATAACATTCAAAACAGATATTCAGCTGTGTAAATTCCAAATATCCGGATCTTCCTCAGAACAATGACATAATACTGGGTGGGATCAGAAAGTAAACAAGCTATTTAAGTCTCTTCTTCTACTTTTATGTCATTACTTTTGATGCTCTGCTAAAAAAAAAGGTTGATAATTCAGTTCTGATTATCTGATATAGGTTCAAGCATAGCAAAATCATTGCAAAATAAATAACATTGAAAAATAAACCTTCACAGATGACATTAAAAAAAGATGTGCAGTGTGGATAAGCAAAAGATCCACATCTACAAATCTTCATGAATTACAAATCTACATAAAGTAATGCAGGTTGTTATGCAGATCAGTACACATTTATGGTTAATATCTGTGTATTCAAATAATGTAGGTTATTTAAAGACATACGCAGGTGCACATATATTCAAACATTTATTTTCTTGGAAACTTTCCAAGAAGTTGATGCCTACTATAGTTCACAAAATGTACTTAAAAACACCATATGCAGGCATTTCAGTGACTTTTTGTGTCTTCTGCTAACCTGTACAATTGTGGGTATCTTTCATGGGAAAGAGGGCTGAAGCAAAGCCCACTACCATACAAAGATGACCAGTTTCAGATCTTTGTGGGAAGAACACTAGACAGTGGTACAATAAGCCTCAGATTCTCTATCAGTTTGGCCTGGAGTGGCAAAACCTATACTTCAAGAGGTAGCTCTGTAATCATAATATTTGGTCTTACCATTGTAATCACACATCACATTAATAAGTATTATTTGCACATCACTTTGCTGCTCTTGATTGCCCTTGATTATCCATGAGTGGAACAATGTAGACAGTTAAAAACATTCCAGTGTAATGAGACGAGAATCTGATTACAGTTTTGAGGCAGTTCTGATCAGCCCTTGTCCTTCTTATGTATGACATTTCGTAGATGGAAAACAGCCACAGTTGAAATGATTTTCAATTACGTTTGACCTTATTTAGCCGTGACCCAGATTATCATAATAGTATTTTGTAATAAAGATCACCATTTTGCACATAACTGTATGATTCTACTAGGGCAGGGTGAAGCCTCCGTGGCATCGACCTTTCTAAACGCACACTAATAAATCTCTTGTATTTTTATGGCATCTTTGATATGATGGATGATCCTCTGCCCAGACATTCTGATGCTCCTTTTAGTTATGACTCAGACAGTTGACAAGGATTGATTTGGCAATGGATAATAAATCTCATTAGCAGCTGGACATTATCGTGTCCTTAAATAAAGATGAGAAATGTGACCTTCTCTGAAGGAGGCAACATTAGTTTGCCTAGCTGCTTGCAAATGTTTCTGTCAGACAACAGTCAGGTTGGATGCACTGAATGACATCTGAATGTATTTTGTTGCCTCACCTCTAGTTCCAAGAATCTATGGGCCATCTCCAAAGCCTTACTTTTTTAAAAGCATGGCTCTTTTGCAGGGGCGTTATTGATGCTACTGTTCCAGGGAAACAGTGGGGGCTGATATCCCAGGACACATTGAAAAGGCACTCCTGAATTGAGTCAATGAGTGATGTAATGAATTATATGTATATTTGGCCCTTGAAAAAAATGGGACCACTTCTCCCTCCTGATGATTGGTGAGAATAAGTTAAGGTCAGTAAGAACAAGCCTATTTGGTTACAAGTGGCACATGAATTTGTCTGAGAGCATGGACTCTGGTATTTATCACTAGTCACTAGTATTTAGTGTGGAGCAGTTAGTGTGCTTTGTTCATTTCTGGCTGTCCAGTGGTTAGGAATGAATAGGTCTATGTGATTAATTTCTAACAGATATTAAGAGACACAGATTTTCCATGTGGGGCACTGAAGAGGTATGAGATGATGCTCATGTGCTTGAGTGATTTTGTTTTCAATGTAATGGCACCAATGAAACAAGATCTGGGAGTTTAGTTAGTTCTCTGGGAGGAGCTGGATAAAGGTCGGAGAGTGCAACAGTCTTAGTTCAGTTCAGTTCAAATCAATTCAATTCAAGTGAATTCAACCTTATTTAAATATTACTTTCAACAATGGACATTGTCATAAAACAGCTGTACAGAAATCCAGAGCAAGTCAGAGATGACAACGAAAAGGAAAAACTCCCTGAGATGATATGAAGAAAAACCCTTAACAGGTTTCAGACTCATAAGGGACCCCATCATCATCATCTGGGTCACACTGGATAATACGATTATGAGTCATTACTCATCTACGACTGTAAAGTCTACAGTAGTATAAGCTCAAACGGTACTGAGTGGGTTGGTGATCCTCAATATGAACATAGGAGTAAGTTTTGTATACAAGTTTGTTCTTGGTTCCAGGGTGATATGAGATGGTAAATTTAAAAAGTGAAAAGAAGAGGGCCCATCAGGTTTGTTGAGGCTTTAGTCAACTAGGCTGTAGTTTTCAGTGGTCACTGTCATAATTATGTTCAGCCATGGAGAACCTCTAGTTGTGATATGATGGCCCAACTCTGATTTCTGATCCATGATGTACTTTATGGTTGGGTCAAGATCTTTTAATATGAGGACAGTGAAGATAAAATCTAATATAGGTTATGGAGCTGAAACATCAAATAAAAGTTAATAAATCTCATACATTTATGCATGTCTTGACAGTTTTGATATGACATGACAGTCTCAGATATGGGCCATTCATTGAATGTACAAACCTTCGATTTAAATATGAAACACCCTCTATTCTGACTGATGTTGCCATGGAGTGGCATTTGGAATGAAAGTGGAGTGGCATTTGGAATTCAAATTTAAGGCATACATGTTATTCTCTGACAGTATCTTCAAGACTGTTTATGTTCTACTAGAGAGTGAGAGTATACTGGGATGTAGCGTTTGTATTGAGGATGAATTTTCCCGTTACATCCCAAAGAATATCACTGATGAAGGCTTGGATAATATGTGACAATGACCAGAGGGAACAATCCCTCAGTTCTCAAATAGGTTTCATGATATTTGCTTAACTAAGACACAGAAACACGCTGTCCAAACTGCAGAGCAACCCCATCTTTAATCCTGTTTGCACCTTAAACCAAATGGTGGTTGGTTTGACTGGCTCAATTTCTTCTGAGCTATATTTGTATGAACCACTCAGAGGTGATTGGTGCCCATTTCTCAAAGTAGACAGCAACTATAGGAATTGTATGCATCATTAATCAGAGTGGCTCATGGCCAAGGATTGAGTATGACTGAAGCACTTGTTCAGTGCATTCCCTTGCTCCAGTGCAACGAAAGAAAATTAGATTGGAAGATGTGCTCTCAAAGCTTAGAGTCCACTATCATATATTAAATCTCTTAAAAATATGAGGTGTGCCTGCCTCTCTTATTTTTACCTTTAAAGGAAGGCAGCCTCGTGCAAAGTAGAATTTAATGACTGGCTGAGACAGACTTCTCATATGAATATGAAAGTATGAAATGATTCATGTCACCTGGTGGAACTCACAATGTTCTTTTAGCCTGATGATTAGACACTAGGACATCGGTGCATATTATTATCATCAATCACTCATAATACTCACACGTTTACTTTGAACAAAAACATAAACAAACATTTGCATGTATTCTTGCATAGCAACCCAACAAATAATGAGATACGTATGAGAGACCAGGTATTATGATCAAAATTGAGCTCACCACACAAAGATAATCGCTGAGGAATATTTCACTTTCCTGTGGTGTTTTATTTTGACACGGTCGGGTGGAAAATGAAAATCTTCAAACTCACCCCTAAACTTAATTATGTAAGATTTTATCTGCGAGAGAGTTTTCATCCAGAATAAACATACAGTATGTGACCATGGCCGATCACGATTAGACAGAAGAGCAGACTTGAAGATTCATTAACAGTGCAGAAAGGAAATTTTTAGCCATATATTTATTTAGTCATTTTTAATATATGCATATTGAGAATGCTATGTATACAAAATACGATTGGTTTTGTTCAACTGTGCTTACATTCTCGCACATTAAAAGGTGAAGGTGGCAGAAAGATAATATTGTAGCCAACATTAACATTTTATTACTGACCTTAGCTTGCTACATGCTGTATGACTAATAAACTGAACCTTCCAGCGTGACCAGGACTGAAGTATAGATGTCAGATTTTATATCAGTGTGTGTGTGTATGTGTGTGTTCGTACTGAAACATGTACAGTATGCTCTACTGCATTTTAATGGCCACACTGTCAATACCAGTCTTCCGAACCCCGACCGCCCCCCCCCCCACTCAAAATCCCACACTGTAAATCCCCTTCACAATAAAAACTGTATATCACATGACTAACAATCCTGATCCATATCCAACACACCTTCACACAATCATTATGACATGTTGCTTTTGCCTTTCGTCAGTGAAGTTATTACTAAGCCGTTCTGTTGTGTTCCTAGAACACCTAGTTTTGACTTTGGATCGTTTGTTTATTGATCACTACCTCTGCTTAGTTTTGCCCTCTTGCTGATTGCATGACTTTCTGCTTGAATGTTAGTCCCGATTTTTGCTTTGCCCAATTGGGTTTTCCTGGTTTTATCAATAAACTCTAACCTGCATTTGCATACAAGCCCGTTCGTTGTGTGGAGGGAAAAAAAATAGTTGTTTTGAAATAAAAATTCAAGGTAAAATATATTGTTTAGAAAAAAAAATTCAGAAGTAATTTTATTTGTAGATCTTATCAACACATAAAAAAAAAAAATACTGAACAGCATATGTGATCATAACCTAGTCTTAATAGCCTTAAAATGTTTATTTTTATTTATTAATTTTCTTTTTATTTAGTTTTTAACTAAAGTACCTAACAAAAATAGCCAGGTAGAAACAGTATTTGGGTTTACAGTATTATAAGACGGGCAGTATGGTAATTTCTCCATAAGTGCATGTGTGTGTGCATGATGCTCTGTGATGGACTTGTCGGTGTCCCGTCTGGAGTGAATTCTCTGACTTGCGCCCAATATTAATGGCTTCGGACCCAAGACACATGTGAAGAGAATAAAGCAGTTATTGAATGAATGAATGAATGATAGGGTTCTATCTCCTTTTAACTAGTCTTTAAAAATTCACTTACTTTTAGTCTTGGAATTTTTACCTTGTAAATTGAAAGCAAGCTTAATGTGAAGGCCTTGTTGTGTCATAAATGGAAATTTCAGTACCTTTGAGGCTTGCCAACTGGAATATCTAAACTTTTTTTTTTTTAACACCTTAAATGTTACAGTGACTTCTACCTTCCCTGTCAACCCAAATAAACCTGGCATCTGAATTTTTTTTTTTTTTTAGATGTTATAGATCTTTTAGATTTATTCTGACATTCACTATTCTGTTTTGTGAGAGGCCATTCATCGGGTCCTGAGCCACAGGAAACATGCACAGAGCCAGGAATTCTCAGCTGAACTAAAGAATGATAGACTGCAATTCATCAAGCAGTCAGTTTTTTTTTTACATAGCAAAAAGTGACTAGTATCCAAAAGATCTATCATGCAACTCTGTTCACATTCGGTCACTGTAGAAACTAGTAGATGAACGAAAATTCGAATGCGTTAACAGTAGAGAATGCTTCCTTGAGCATTTTTCTAAAGAATAATGTAGATCAATTGATTCTGTCATGGTTTTAATTAGTATTGAGCAAAGTGGTCACTTCTGCCCTTGTCAGCAGTCTTCAGGCTGCCGTTTTATTCGTTTGAACAGACCACAAATAAAGCTTAGAGAACTGTCTTTTTTGTGCTGATACTTTTACAGAATGTACACTATGTAGCAATGAACCATGGGAAAAATAATGGTGTGTCACAACAATATTCTGTACTATTGTTTACATGGAATAATTTTGATGGTCTTAGGAACACTTTTCCATCATTAGGATGTTCTGTTTTTGTAATAACCTCTTCTCCCCTTCATTCCTATCAGTGCATCAGCAGTAAGAGCTTGGTTGGGATTGATTTGGCATGCACAGAAAATGATCTGACCCTTCCTCCCCTGCATAACTTACAGCATCATTAGAGGAGTGTGCTTTAGCTGTAGTATGGTTTGTGTCTTTATATTTCTCTTTCCTTTTTTTTTTTTTATATACAAATATGATCTTTCACGTAGAGTGTAGGCTATCTACATATGATAATGCATCAGTTCCAGATCATCATTTGTTTTTTTATTAGAATATGAACAAGAAACTCTGTACACTAAATAGCAACTATTTCATTAGTTATAATATCGGCTAGTGTTGAATTGCACCGCCTAAATAACTAAATTAATTCTTCTATAAGTATTAAAGTGGATCCTAGCATAGCTGGGACAGGCACGCCTTTAAGATTTATTAGTTGGAATGTAAGAGGTATGCATAATCCTGTCAAGAGATCTAAGGTTTTTACACATTGGAAACGTCTTTCACTTCCAAAGCAAGAGGGGGCGCTATTTTAATTGACAAAAGGTAGAAGATATTTTGCTGGTACTCTAATGCAAAGACAGGTAAATGTATACGCTCCAAACTTTGATGATGTGGAATTTGCTAATAGACTGTTACACAGTCTCCCTTTCTTAAATACTCACCTGTTGATTTTCGATGGAGATTTAAATTGTGTAATTGACCCAAACCTGGATCGGTCTAATCCCCGTACTCTGAATCAATCTGTAATGATGGAGTTACTGACACTTCCCACTTAAATTTTTGTGCCTGTTCTTGGGTTTTATAATTTGTATATAACCAGCGACAGCTATGATGAACTGGGGGGGATTTTAATTGTTTTTCTTTTGTTTTGTTTATTTCCTTCTCAACGAAAAATTTGGGAAAGGGAGGGGAGAAAAGGTAAATGAATCACATGAAAATGAATCACATGTAAATTAATCATATAAAAATGAATCAAATAAATTAAAACATAGGTGTTAAACTGGATCATGTTCACTTGCTTACGTGTACATTTTTGCAAAAATCATTATTCTATTTTAAACTGAAGAGCAGCATAATTATGGGAAAAAAAGACTGGATTACAATAAAAAATATTATCAAGATGTTGCTGTAATATAAAAATGATTTCAACTCCTTCCATTTCTTTCTATTTTTTATTTATTTATAAACCATCTGTATTTTGTCTAATTAGTACAATATTTCATTCGTGGATTTTTTATACTTCACTGTCCTTTTTTTGACATTTTATTTGTTTGTTTAGTTATATTTTTGTGTGTGCTGAAACTGCACTTATTTAACACATAGTTATACATCATCGTTCGTTATTCTCATTCATATCATCGCTTATTGCTTGCGATCAAAGAGTCATAGCGCTCTGAGGGCAGTTAACATTAGACCAAGTAAGGTTCAAATTGAGTTTTAAAATATCTCTGATCTGGTAGTTTTTAAAAGTCACACCCTCTGCTACACCACTCCACCCTTAAAAGATCAGTATGCATGTTTACTGCTGGCCATGAAACTGCGAGAGAATAAGACAAAAGGTCTTACACCAAACCAAATAAGTGGTGTGAAGCATCATTAAGTCACTAGAACAGACCTCGTACATCTAGGCTTTTATGGTTTTTCCTTGAAGATGAAACATCTTTGTCGGGTGCAGACTGCTAAATCAATACACCTTTGTTTCTGTGGAATGCTGCTGCTCAGAGAAATGCAGATGATAAATATACCAAAATCCTGTATCTTTATGGCTGATTTAAAAAAAAAAAAAAACAGTATGCCTCAGAGGGGTAAAAAAAAAAAAAAGTCACAACTTGTTAAACTGTCATTCACATTATATAGCAGCATCGAGGTGCAATCATATTTATTCGCTTCCTTCAAAAATGACAGCTTTAGAACTTGGAACAGCACTTACAGAAGATTGATTGCTGATGACTTATTTGACATTTGGGAATATCAGACAGTTGTGGAAGGTAGCAATCCCTCTTTATTCACTTCTTTTTCTGTCCTCTTATGTCCCTCTCTCTCTCCGTCACTGCTTCTCTTCACAATCATAAATATATTTGGCCAGAATTATTATTAACTGTATAACATCGGTTATTTACAGCAATTTATGCTCTGATGTCAGTGACTTTATCAGAATCCAAAAAGGTCGTCCTATTATTGAGGTTTAATTAGACTTACCATTTCTTTGGGAACAGTGTGTTTCTAAAATGATGTAAAATGCCCTGAGTGTGCTCTTTAAATACTGTATGGCTTTGTGTGAGTTTTGCTGTAGGAAATTTTCACAGGATAAATGATCGTGTGTCCCCTTGACGTTATTCATGTTACTGCAATGTAGTCCATTTGCTGTGTACAGTATATGCACTGTACACCATAAAATAGAGCTTTGAAATCTAACCTATGAATTTAACTGTAGCTGTTAGCTTCACATTTTAGCACAGAAGTCAGTGATTTTTCCTTCCTTACGAATCCTTGCACATTAATTGCATTTAAAATGTAGCCTATAGATTCAAGGTCTTGAGCAGAGAAGCCAAAGATGATTTTTTTTTTTTCTGCTACTTACAATTAACAGACTATGCTTACTAGGCTCACTGCCTTTATTGCCAAGACATGCAATTAATCATGCTTTAATTTATAAATTGAATAGCCCCATTTATCATACAAATGATTTTTGCACAAAATAATTGATGATTTCAGAAATAGCCATTTTCATTAAAATAAAATTCATAATTTTTCAGAGTCATTAATATTAGTTTCTCTAGGTAGATTTTACGTATGATAGTAGTTATTAGATTTTTGGCTGCAGCATGTTGGATTCCTTCACTGGGACTTAACTACATTAGAATGGCATTGAAGGCACTAGAACAGTTTAATATGATTAAACTGTGCCATTTTCCATTGCATGTACTTAATCAAAGGTTTAATTATGTCACGAGAAAAACATACATACTCTTAGGACTATTGGAATATACAGAAGTGTCATGAGCAAGCCCATGGAACAAAAGAGACATGACACACAGCAGAATGAGTGCAAGGTAAAGCACAGGCCTTGGAAGCAATGGTTCATGGTCTATATCTGCTGCCAGTTAAACCTAAACCCTCAAGCTAAAGCCAGTTAGTATTGGCTGTGGTCCATCCTTAAAATATGATGAGGAAACGTGAGCCCTTCAAAGGCCATAAACTCTCATTGATTTCAATCAATTGTAAGCACAACTATCCAAAAATGAATAAATAAATAAATAAATAAATCACTCTTTGTTACATGTAACTGTGCAACAATTATTGGCACCCCTATGAATTTATATGAGAAAATGCAAATTAATTTAATACACCGTGGTGACTAGGAACAGGGAACTGTTCAACCATGACTTCCTGTTTCACAGGTGTTTAAATATGAGGTAACACATAGGCCAAATTCCCTTAGTGGAGTATGGAAATATTGTGCAGACAATATTGAAAAGCAGTTTCAAACTGCATTGTGCCACATAAAACCTAGGAGTTACTCATGTAAAACACATTCAGTAAAAAAAAATAAATAAAAAATTAAAAAATCTTGTTGCTTTAGTTGATAGCAGTAATTAACTGTATCCTAGTATATTTGGTTTTACATGAGTTACTCCTTCAATCAAAAAGTTATTGACTTTTAATTCAATTGTTTTTGTTGTTTTAACAAAATTATTTTCTTTATTGAGCTGTGTCTCGATACAATGGAATATAAAATAGTGTGAATCATAAAATTAGTTGAGTTTCATTTTTATTTGTTTGCATAAAAAATGCAACAATAAAACCCACCTTTGTTGGCATTTTGCTGTAGTTGACTAACCCTGGGTTTTATGTGGCAAAATAATTTTCTATTTAATAATAATTTTTTATATGTGTAATCACATTTAAAAATGTATATTAGTAATAAATATTAATAAAATATATGCAATAAATAATACATAAATACTATATCCATACTGTATTATAATACTGTATATTAGATATTCTGTGAAGTAGATAACTATAATATTGGTAGAATCTCATGGAGTTGCCCAGGTCATGCAATTTTTAGACAGTCCCTTATTGAGGTTATTACTATAAAGCAATTCAATTCAATTAAATTCAATTCAATTGTATTTTTATAGCGCTTTTTACAACAGAAATTGTCTCAAAGCAGCTTTACAGAAATATCAACACGGTATACAGATATTAAAGGTGTGAATTTATCCCAACTGAGCAAGCCACTGAGTGGCGACGGTGGTGAGGAAAAGCTCCCTAAGATATTTAAAGCGGAAGAAACCTTGAGAGGAACCCGACTCAGAAGGGAACCCATCCTCATCTGGGTAACAACAGACAGTGTGAAATAGTACAGTATGGATGTACATGAAGTCTGTATGGTCTTCGGAGCAGCCGCAGTCCCAGTAGAGAAGATTCGAGACTTGAGCTCCATCCAGAGGCTGAAATGATCTGGATCTCCAGTATCTCCAGAAATTCATGTGTGTGGCTCGGCAGAAGGAGAGAGGGAGAAAAAAAAAGATTATTATGACTGTGAAGTAGTAAAAATATAATCTAGCACACAATAAAGCACTGGTGAGCTGCGTTTCTGAGAGATTAGCTTCAAGGGGATTTAACGGTACAACAATTAAAAGTACATTCAATTGAACGTAGTTCTCAATCCACTCCAGGGTAAGACAATACACATTATGTCCTTTCTGTGTGTTTATTTTTTGAGAAATCAAAGAGAGAATATCAAATGTACACTGAATCTCCAATGACCGCAAGCCATTCTAAAATCACGTCGACTGTGAGTGACGTCAATTCTAAATACAAACATGCCCTCGAGTATACTCCCACCCCTAACACTGGCAGGTTTCCATGCAAGGCATGGGAAATACAAAGGGATTCACCATTCTCTTTGAATATTGGCAGGCTCCACCAGAGGGCCTCCTTGATCTTGTGTATTATTTGCCATCTGTAAATATTTTTTTATAACATACAAATATAAATGTGGTTCAAGTCCAAGTTAAAAACTACTTCTTTTCCTTGGCATTTGACTAGTCTTAGAGATAGTGTCACGTAATGTAGGTTGAGACAGATGCAAATGCAGTTTTTAATTTTTATTTGAGTACTGACAGGCAGACAAATCCAATACATGAGGCAATAGCATGGTCAAAAACAAGCAATGAACAAGGGCAAGAAGGCAGAGCAACATCCTCAGAGGAACAGGAAGACAGAACTTGGTTGGCCATGTCAGCAGACTCATGTCCAAGCATAACATTGTTGATCGTGATGTCGACCTCAGACAGGAAGAGGGTTTTGGAGGCCGTTTTTTTGATCTCAGACTGGAACTAGCGAAGGAGGTCACCTCTTTGTCCTCTAGCAGGAACTTGACTTGGGAGGCTGTCTTGTCGAACCTCGGTCAGAAACTTGGCATGCTCTATGAGGTTCAGGTGCAGCGTGGTCTCTTCTGCACCGCAGAGAGATGACATGATATCTGTGGCCTGGCTTGAATGTGGAGTGATGGCTACTGCTCAGCCAGAAGAAGGAATGGACCTCAAGGCAGAGCCTGAGGGGGAAGTGACCTACCCCCTAAAGGTAGAGGGGGGAGTGATGCTCTCTGTGAGGTCTGAGGGGGGAGCAAAGTTCTCTATGAGACCAGAGAGAGGAGCGAAGTTCTCCACAAGGCCAGATGGAGGAGTGATGCTCTCCATGGAGCAGGAAGGGGGCATGACATCCAGCACGAAGGAAAGAAAAGGAGTGACATCTTCAGCGGAGCATGGAACCGGAGCTCTTGGCTGCACTGGGAGGTGGAGCAACATCTTCAGCTAAACAGTGAGACTGAGCAGCATCCTCAGCTGAACAGGGAGACTCAGTGGCATCTTCAGATCAGCATGGAGAATGAACACCATTCTCCATTGACTTGGCAGGCTGGACAAGATCCACAATGGAGGACGGAAGGTGGGAGATAGTTCCAGCCTGGTTGGAAAGCTTCTCCTTGACATACCCCGTGATGGTATACATCATGCTGAACCCCTCCTGGTTGGCTTGAATTAGGCAGAATTTCCCCTCCTTCTCCCACCTTGGCTTTTTTCATAAATGGCCTCTTGAACTGTAAAAAAAAAGTCTGCTGCAGTTTTAAATTTATTGTATAATTGTTAGGCAATGTCAGTTAATATTAGTTTAGCTTTTGCAGTTATTGTTGTAAAGCACTTTGGTCAACCTGTGTTGTTTTTAATAGTGCTATATAAATAAACCTGACAATGACATTACTGTGCTTATTTGCCACAGCAACACTTTAATGTTTTTTTTGTTTGTTTGTTTGTTTGTTTCTTTTTAGCCATTTTAGTTACAAAGTATACAGGAACAAAGGTTCCTTTTTTAAATGGCCATTTGAAGTAAGTGTTTTCCCTCACTTTAGTTTGGAAAAACCCTACCATGGCTGGTCCCTCTTTAACTTGCCATGTATAGGTTTCATCACTTCAAAATAAACTACAGCCTTTTTGATAACTTGAATATTTTGTTGCTGTTCATTGACTTTTTCCTGGCACATGATATTGAGTGTTTGGTTGGTTGTAACCTTTATTTCTTCCTTTTTCTTCCTCTTTTTTTTAACCTTCATGCTCTTTCCTATGACACTCTGAAATTATGTTTACTTCACTCATTTAATATGTGATTGGTCTAGAAGCTGTATTTAACTCTTGGTTCCTAAAGGCCCACTTCCCTAGTCTTTAAGAGCCTTTTTCTAAAGAGGAGAAAAAATGGTGCGACTTTCTCATGACAGGGAATCTACCTGCAGCATCGACACAAGAAATGGGGTTTCCTAAGCTTAACAAATTACACAGAGTGGTCTCCAAACATTTAAATGTTTCAGCCTCTTTTCTTACCCACTTCCATTATTTCTCTCCTCCACTTACGGCCCAGAAGAACCAATACAATTAGCAAAGCAGATCCCAGAAACACGTTCACATTCATGCTATTACACATAGTAATGTACAGAAGCCTAGCTGAAGCCTTCTGAAAGACTAGCAGATGCATTTGCTTATATGGCAGATGGTTAGATATGTTTCCATATTTTTGAGCAGCAAAAAGTTACAGTTCAGACCACTATGTGTATGTGTCAGATTTATGGTGACAGAAACTGTCATCAAAACTCGCAATGATTTAAGAGCAACTGATGAATCAGCTTCAGCTGTGTGGATGCAAAGTCCCATCTAGTGGGGTCTTAATTACAGGTCATATGTATACTGCATCTACTTCACTTTTTAGTATTATGAAACACACCCTAATACTGTATATGCAGCGGTTGTAATACTGAGGCAATAAAAGGAAAGCATTCAGCAGACTCTATACATGATCTGAGGAACAACTGAGGAAAGGAAAAGCCATCAATGGTCCTAGAAAAGAAGTAGAAGGAAGATGGGAGGCTCAGTTAGATGTACTTTTGTCTGGGGATACTGCAAATAAAAAGATAGCTATGGAAATATACTCTGTTAATTTAAAGCTATTTAAGGGTATAATCAGGTAGAAAACCTCACATGCATACAGTTACTTTACAATAAATGGCCAAACGTTTGTGAACACCAGACCATCATACCCATAGCTGGTTCTTCAGCAAACTTTTGCCATAAAGTTGGAATTTCTTTGCATGCTGAAGGATTACAGTTCCCCTACACAGGAACTAAAAGGCCCAAACCCATTCCAACTTGATAATGTTTCTGTGCACAAAGAGAGCTCCACGAAGATGTGGTTTGCCAAAATTGGTTTGGAAGAACTCAAGTGTCCTGCCCAGAGCCCTGACCTCAACCTCACTTTGGGATGATCTGGAATCGTATGTGTGCCCCAGGCCTCCGCACGCAACATGCCTAATCCTACTAATGCTTTTGTGGCTGAATGTACACAATTCCCCACAGTCATGCTCTAAAATCTAGTGAAAAGCCTTCCCAGAAGAGTAGCGGTTATTATAACAGGAAAGGGGGGACTACATCTATGATGAGATTTTCACAAAGTACATAGTCAGGTGTCCACAGACTTTTGGCCATGTGGTATATGTGAACTCAGAGAGGTCAGATTTAATTACAGCTTACAAATGTCAATGCGCCTAGGTTCCATCCTAAACAACAACAACAACAACAAAAAAACTATTAAATAGATCCTTAGTCCATATATTCAAAACTGTGAAAGAAATTAATCAGAAACAAGGTTGCCTTGTATGAAATTGCTACTTATGTATGTGTGATATTATTGGCATTACTTACTACTCTGACTAATCTACTTGGCATGCCTTTTGAATATATTGATATTGATTTTGATATTTAACAGTAAAGCATTTTTCAATTAGTTAAAATATTGTTCCCAAATTTACATAGACTCCAAAGACATAAGTGAAGAACAGCAAAAATGTCTGTTAAATTTGGATATACATGTTTTACAGATTTAAATGTAGGTAATGTCCGTATTACTCCATACGATCCATATGAGTCAATATGATATTCTGCTTCCTGTACATATACACTATGATTTTTCTCAGATCTGTTGCCTGGAACAGCTTAGTTATGCTTTAAAATGTACAATATATATTTGAAATGTCACACCAGCATAAATTCAATACATTTGCAAATGATGTAGCAGAGATAAGACCAACTGTCACCCTATACAGCATACATTAGAGTGGATTGATTGTGCGTTTAAAATTCTGAATGTCCATAGGATGCAGGAATAATTTCATTGGATGCATTTACCTTTACCAAATTACCTGTCCATAGGATGCAGGAAGTAATTTAATTTCAGTGTCAGAGATCCCGAGACCTTGGCTTTTGCTGAGCTACACAAAGAAAGCAGCTTCAGTCTCTCGGGATATGATGCAAGCATAACACTTTCTTTTTGTGTTATAAAAAGCCGTGATATTAATAAATCAGCTGTGATGTTAATCAGTGCCAGAGCAGGCCTAATGTATCCGATTGTTTAATTAATTTCAATACAGCCTTAATTGGTCACAGTGGAGATGTGTGTGTGTGTGTGTGTGTGTGTGTTCTGGTTAAGCGTTGGTTACTCAAAAATACACATCTTCCCCTCTTGACAGGTGTTAAGCTTCCACCAGTGAGGTTGGACTGATAAGAAAATATTGCCACTTTATGGTAAGATCAGACATTTTCTTGAATTCTGGAGTCTTCTTTTCATGCATGTTGAACCAGTTAGGAAAGTGAAATCAAAATGTCATGCAAAATATGTCATATTCCTGAAAACCTTTCAAGTCAAAAAAAAATCTATGCAGTTTGACGTATTTTTAAGTGAAAATTGAACACTGTCTTAGCTGGATATGCTAACACAATAATCTTCAAATTATTCATTTTTTCTGTGTTTTCTGTGATGGATATAGCATCAGTACATGTCAGCCAGTAGGTCAAACATTGTAGGTGTGAGATCTGATGTCATGGACATTCAGTTCAGTTGTGGTATTATGATGACCGCTGCAATTCTCCATTTCTGTCACAGTGCCTGTGTACTGCAGAGCATACTAAATTCTTCTTTTGATCTTTAATGAATGCACATATTTCTAACCTGATTATTAATAAAATTCATAAATGATTATCCACCAGTGTGGCTAAGTGCAAGAAATCAGATACAAGTAGTGTTAGATCTCAGAAAAGGACATGCCAAAAGCCCTGGAGGTGACGACTGTAGTTGGTGTTCTGGTGTGTAGTTATGAACCAACATACATAGATAAAGTGGCATAGAGAACATTTATGCCTTAAATGCAAAGACAAGATCTTTGAATCAGATATTTTTTTTAATCCGCATAAGGAAGGCACTGGGCTGATTTCAGTCAAGGAGGAGAAAATGAGAAAAAAAAATCTAATTCTTTGCAGAGGATATATAAACACTGGAGGCCAGCAAGTCAAGTAGTAGAATTACAGTAATCCATTCTGAAAATTATTATAATTCGAAGGGGAATTTAAGCCATTTGTGTTCAGTAAAGGTCATATTTTGATGTTGTGAAGAAGAAAATGGTAAATAGCACACTTATGTGGCACCTTTATCCAAAGCACTTTACACTGTGTCTCATTCACACACACACTCACAAACCAGTGGTATCAGAGCTGCCATGCAAGGCGTTAACTTGCCATCGGGAGCATCTTGGGATTCAGTGTCTTGCCCAAGGACACTTCGGCATGTGGAGTCACGTGGCCGGGAATTGAACTGCCAACCCTATGATTAGTGGATTAGTGGACAACCCGTTCAACCACCTGAGCCACAGCCACCCCGAAATCTGAAGTATGTGGGGGATCTGGCGAAATTAAGCCTGACACCTATAATCATTAAAACTCTTAGCCAGTCTGTTATTTTGGCCAGCTCTGTTCTCCTCAATTTTAATGAAAATCAGTTTCTGAATTTCTGTCAGAAAGGCAATCTTATCCCTGTGACTAAATAATAAAAGTCTGGACCAAAAACTGACCCATGGCAAACTAACCATAGGTTATACCTACGGTTACTACTACTACTACTACTACTACTAATAATAATAATAATAATAATAATAATAAACTGGGCCAAGCACCCAGACTTCGTGAGCGACCCATTCACAGAAGTGTTACAATTGTCGCATAAGCAATCACAGGAAAGCAGAGCTATAACTATAGGCAAAGAGATTCAAGAATGATTTGAAGCTTTGATCATATTAATTTAGATAGGTCTCCAGATGATGTAAGCCAAATTTGGTGTAGATTGGAGGATTAACAAATTAGATGGGCGGCCATGGCTCAGTTGGAAGAGCAGGTTGTCCACTAATCGTAGGGTTGGTGGTTCGATTCTTGGCCCACATGACTCCACATGCCGAAGTGTCCTTGAGCAAGACACTGAACCCCAAGTTGCTCCCTATGGCAAGTTAGCGCCTTGCATGGCAGCTCTGCTACCATTGGTGTGTGTGTGAATGAGAACCAGTGTAAAGCGCTTTGGATAAAAACGCTATATAAGTGCACCATTTAGATGGAAGCATGTTTTTGTAACTTTTGACCAGTAGGTTAAACACTAAATGTGTTGCATAGCCTCAGGCCAGGGTCCTGAAGAGATCTAGCAAGTTTTGTGTCAGTGCACAAAGCTGAGATATAGCCTCACTTCATGCTTAGTGGCTTCTCTGTCACATTCGTTAGTCCATTACGGGCAAACCATTTGGATTATTAAAAATCCTTTCAATAACTTTTGTGAGGCTACCTCTAAAGATGATGTGTGCCAATTTTGGTGATGATGGACAAAATCTGATAGGAGTATAAAAAAAACCAAAAACTGTTTTTGAAAAAAATGCAAGAAGGCAGAAAATCTGATTATGTGGAAATTGATGTCATAGGGCATTGAACTCCTCTCAACCCAGGGCATCCAGGGCTGCTAGGCTTTTAAAATTTTGGCCATATGATTCAAATGTTATGACCATAAATATACTTCCAAATTATGCGCAAATTTGGCCCGCTAGAGCATTGGCAGCACTTGGCCCAATAATAATAATAATAATAATAATAATAATAATAATAATAATAATAATAATGTGTGGTTATTATTATTATTATTATTATTATTATTATTATTATTATTATTATTATTATTATTATTCATTAGTGCAAGGAATGCTGCATAGCTGTTTTTCAGTCTGTTACTGAAGAGATGTACATCGGAAGCACTGGTGAACATGTCTATCATCACCAACTTTTGCTGAACATTGGAGAAGAAAAATCAGGAGGTTTTTTCTTCGTTCTTTTCTTTTTTAACTATGTAAGGATGTAAGGATGTAAGCATTCAAACCAATAATCCCACAACAACTGATAAAGCTGAAACTACTGGGGTTGGCCACCTCCCTCTGCAACTGGATCTTGGACTTTCTGACTGGGAGACATCAATCTGTCAGGATCGGCAACTCCACCTCCAGTACCACCCCACTGAACACCAGTGGTCCCCTGGGCTGTGTGTTCAGTCCACTGCAGTATGGACTAAACTGTATCCTGACTCATGACTGTGTTGCAAAGTTCAGTTCTATCATCATGTTTGTTGATGACACTACAGTTGTGGGCCTCATCACCAATAATGATGAGGAATTGTACAGGGAATAGGTGAACCAGCTCACAGAATGATGTAGAGACAACAATCTCTATCTCTTAATGTTCATAAGACTAAAGAGATGATTGTTGATTTCAGGAGGACCCGAGTAGACCACTCACCCCTGCAGAGTCAAAAGCTCCAAGTTTCTTGGTGTGCACATGGCTCAATACCACCTGGCTAATCAAAAAGGCCCAGAAGGCCTACCAACTTCCTGCAGAGACTGAAGAAAGCCTCACCACCTAATACAGAGGGACGATTGAGAGTATCCTAAACAGCTGTCTGAGCATGTGGTACGGGAACTGCTCAGCCTCCATCCACAAGACCCTTCAGCGAATTCTGAGGACAGTTGAAAAGATCATCGGGGTCTCTCTATCCACCATCAACACCCCATTTAACAACCGCTTCATCTGCAAAGCCACCAGTATTGTGGACGACCCCTCTCACCCTAATGGACTATTCACCCTCCTGCTAAGGTACAGGAGCATCCGTGCCACCACCAGCAGACTGATGCAGTCAGATTACTCAATAACCTGCTGCCTCCCAAAGCTCACCTAGGCTAGTCCAACATCTAACCCAATATGACTCAGTACCCAGTAAGACTCAGCACAACTGCATACCACACTTTACAAGCTGCATCAGTCCCTTTTATTTTATAGAACTTGTTTTTGATGTCAGTATTGGAGGTATACTTGTGCTGCCACACTGCACAGTAGTTTACAGCCCATGTTCTGTGTATTCATTGTCTTGCACTTGTCTCACATGTTTGTGTTTGAACTTTATGTAGACTCGCCTACTGTTCTGTGTTGCACCATGGTCCTGAAGAAGCGACATGTCGTTCCAATGTATACAGGCTATATAGAGGAATGACAAAACCCACTTTACGTGACCAATTCCTAAATTTTTTTAATTGTAATCTTCTTATTTAACCTAGTCTCATGCCTTGCTAAATATATATATATATATATATATATATATATATATATATATATATATATATATATATATATATATATATATTATTTTTATTTTTTTTTGTTTGTTTATAGCACATTTGCTTGTTTTTCATGTGTTGCATGTTATGAGTCAACCAGGAGCTGGAGTGAAGGTAGCAAGCTAAGTCTCACTCAAATTGAGACATTTAGCAGAAGGCATTACTTGGTATCCCACAATAGCAAATAAGGCTTCACATAAGTGACTCCTATTGTATAAGAGGGATATATTTGAATGATTTTGCATTAGCCCAAGTAATTTTTCTTGAACATTTAGAGATGGACAAATCATGACCAAACTCATTGTTCAATGATGGAGACGAAATTGAACAAGCAGATAAGTTTTGCTACCTTGGATCCATTGTAGAGAAAAATGGAACAACCTGACAAGAGGTCAACCACAGGATCCAAGCAGGTTGGGACGGCTGGAGAAGAATTACTGGAGTCATGTGCGACAAAAGAGTTAAAATGAAAGGAACCATCTACAACAAAGTGGTACGACCAGCGATGCTGTAAGGTCTGGAAACAGTGGCTACTACAAAAAGACTTACTGCTGTTCTGGAAGTAGCAGAGATGTAAATGCTCAGATTTTTGTTAGGCCACAATAGGCTAGACAAAATCCAAAATGAACAAATCGGGAAAACGGCCCAAGTCACGCGCTTCATGGACAAAACATGAGAAGAGCGACTGAGATGGTTTGGGCACATAAATAGTAGAGGGGTAGAGCATGTCACACAAAGAATGCTCGGAAAGAAAAACCCAGGAAAACGGAAGTGGGGAAGACTGCTACGGAACTACATGGCCCAAATAAGCATCACCTTAAAAGAGGCCAGGGTGTCACTGGAAGACACCCACGACAGAGACATATGCAGAAAATTGATACGCTGTGGCAACCCCTGAACTAGGGAAAAGCCGAAATGAAAAGAGAAAGAGAGAAAGGTAACTGAAGCATTGAACTGTCCGAGGATGACATCCGATGCGGAGCAGTTTTAGATAAGGAGAGGGAGGCACTTAGAGTGACAGGAACCTACTGTTATGGTGACAGGTTCTGTTTGGTGAGGGATGTAGCCAGAGCCGAGTGGTTAACAAACTACTGCGTGGATGGGGTGCGGCGTGGAACATGGGATGGCCTGGAGTCTGAATTTTCAGCAGAGTGCCTGGGAGATAAAATTTCCCCATCAAGCCAGAGTCATTGGGGGCATCTACCATAAAGGAAACAGAATGGGAGATGATAAGAACAGCCGTAGTCAGCGGGAAATGAATGGCAGAGTGACAATGAAGTGAGCTCACCATCACTCATGACTCAGACTCAGACTATGAGCAGCAAACCACAGTACAGGCAGAGCCGAAGTTTCTGGTGTCTCTGGCACTCCGCAAGGGACAAACGGAAGGAGTCGAGCTGCATATTCTCCTCTGAAGTTTCTGTGCTTTGTGAGACTGCAGCAGAGGAGAGTAGACTCTTGGCATGAGCACAGGTTCACTCATGCAAGACTGCATGCGGTTGGCAACTTGCGGCTGGAGAGTTTATGAAACGCTCCAATCCCATTGCATCATCATACCCCACAAGCGCTGTAAGCGCTGAGCTGAGTTGAGCCGCTGATGATAGGTGGTTAAGAGAGCATCCTCTTACCACTCACTAGCTGCGGCGTGGGTACAGAAAGACAAAGCATAATCCATGGTTCTCCTCTGATATGAATTCCTCAACAGAATAAGTTGAGATTCCCAGATGTGGTGGCCCATTGGAGAGCTTGGTCAGAAAGAAGAGAGATTATAAATGCCACTTTGGACTGCTCTGTGGGGAAACTGTGATATTGCATCTCAAAGGTAAGAGAGTATTGTAAAATAAATCCAGTGCAGCTTTCCGTGGAACCGGAGTAGATGGAAGGTTTGGCTAGAGAACCCCCTGACGCACTGGGAAGTATTGGAGGTTCAGCAGACCAGAGGGTTCAAAGACCTCTTACTGGATGCAAGCCTCACTACTCACAAACTATAGCGTTCAACCCAGAGAGGGTCTGATGAAGCTGTTGCACCAACACTGTTGGGCCCTTAAGCAAGGCCCTTAACCCTTTCTGCTCCAGGGACGTTGTATCATGGCTGACCCTGTACTCTGATCCCAGCTTCCTAACATGCTGGGGCATGCGAAGAAAATAATTTCACTGTGCTGTAATGTATATGTGACCAACAAATACTCGTTAGTGTTAGAGGCGTGGTCCAGAATCGCTCCCGCTGGGTTCATAGTGTGGTAAAGTTTTCTGTTATGAAGTGAACTACACACAGCATATGACAATGAACTCAACAGCAAGAAAGTTCATTAAAGTGCATTAAAGCAGATTTTATTTTTAAAGCAGCTGAGCTTTTTTACTCTGGAATTAATATGTGTACTAAGAGGAACAGTTCCGGCCACACTACCATTTTTTAGCAAAAAATAAACAAAAACAAAATGAAACAAGAGTGTCAGCTCCGTCCAGTGTAGTGTGTGTTTGGTGCTTACACTCTACACTGTCCGTCTATACCACTACAGGGCCGCTGCTCAGCAGATACTGAGATGTGAGCGGTGATAAATAGCTAGAGGTGAAGTAGCACACATTGAGCTGTGTTCAGCTGTGTTTGCAACTTATGTCCAAAAGTTATGTCAATATTTATGCAGACAAGATATGCAGACTCAGGTTAGGCATCGATTTTCTGAGCAGCCCTCTGACATTATGAAAATCACATGAGTGTACTTCACGCATCCAGATTTTTCTTGAGAAGGAACTGCGAGTGTTTTTTCCAGTAGTGTCTAAACCACTGTCTTTAAAGACAAGCACTTGCCTTTTAGGCATGGAGAAAATGTTTACTGTATAAGCAAATACTGTACCTTTTTTTTTCTTTGCATTCAAATAAACATCTAATAGAAGTCTAGTACATTGTTGAATTAATTGACTCAGGCCCTGTTCAGGTCTTATTAAATACAAATATAAAACAGCACTTGATCCAGCGCATCCTATCATTTTGTAGGGTTTCTTTTTTATTATTTTATTACAGCATTATTTTAATCCACAAATGAACAAGGATACGCAGTCTCTGAATTAGATGTTTTCTCATACAAACTCACACACCCATTCATAGTTCAAAAGGATGATACAATTCCTAAATAGTATCACATTACTGTTTTAAATATTGACCTCAAAGGCAATTCCTTTATTTTAAAGGCCAAGACATACATTTCAATGTCGCATATAGTGGTTAGATCAAACTGGCAGTCAGTGGCGCTGGACTTAAGATCATTTTTGAAAAGAGCAGTATTAAATCCAAAGTCAGAATCGCTCATAACTGAGATATGCCTCTGTTTAAGGTAAACCCTATCCCCACATGCAGCCTGTGCAAAACTCATGTGCAAGTATTTGAATAGATCTTTATTCTGTAGTTACATCTGAGGTCTGAGTTATTAAATCTTCACTACACATGCATTCCTATGAATACAACCCATTGTGTATGCATCCCCATGAGCAATAACCTGTAACTTTACACCTTCAAATTATATCTAAGAATTTCAAATAAACTAGCCAGTAAAAAATACACTGTGCGTTAAACTGGTATATTTTTACCTTGCCGCTACCATGTCAGTTTTACTGTTATGCACAGAATGGTCTATCAATTAAATTATATGTACTTTAGTGCTGAAAGTTTAGAGGAAAGTCCACCCTCATCAAAAGTAAAAGTGCACATGATTATGGTTTTATGCTATTAAATATTTATGTTGTTCTGGACAAAAACCATGCTATATATGTTCCGATGTATCTAGAACATTATTCATGACCTGAACTTGTGTCTTAGCCAAGGTTTTTGCCTTATTTCTAGCACTGAAAAAGAACTGAAGCACATCTCAAATTCACTGTGACTTTATCCACCTCACTCACCTGTCTTCTCAGAAGATAATGAATTTTTATGAAAGGCTGAACAATAACTCTCACTCATGGACCCATAGGAAACCATGAGTTGCAACAGAGGAAGATGAAAGAGAAATGAGGGATAAGACTGAGACAATGCACTTTCAGAAAGGCTTTCATACCAGTCGCTTAGGGCGGAGGATAGATATGCCAGATACATGTATATTTTTTAAGTTACTTCAATAGATATATTAGTAATCTTAGAGAATGGTGGACATATAGCATTTCTTGAGGATGTTTATGTCCATGAGTAAATTTGATATGGATAAAACTATTACTACTTACTTACACTGTAGCAGATGAGTCCTTAGTATATTTTCTGAATTCATACATTGGTATTATTTTATTAGTACTACAATCAAAATAAAAAAACAAAAAAACAAATGAAAAGTACAGAATTAGCCTAGATTGTTCAGACATATTACAGTTTTATGACCTTGATTTATTACCTTCTGGCCACAGAAAATCATGAACACAATTAACTGTTGGTGCATGCATGATATAAAAGAAAAACATATTTTTCATGATCTATTCAGCTTCGCCCCTCTAGTTCATTGTGCAAAAAATAGCATAAGCTAAATAAAGTGCTACCTAGATAAATTAGCAGTGATTAATGGGACAATTAATGGACAGCTAGGCCATAGAGCAATACATATACTATTAATGTCACGAAATGGAGGCGTATATGGAAGCAAGTGCAGGTTTGGTAATTTAATCAAATAAGATAAGGTAAAAATAAATGTAAAAAAATTGGACAGGCAGATGTCAGGTGATCAGGCAAACAGTCCAAACAAAGATAGGCAGAGAGATGAGGTCATTAACAAGAACAATGTCAAAACCAGGATAAACAAACACAATACCAACACTTGGTATTAGCAGAGTGTATACTTCACAGTGTATATTATTCACTGAATGTATACTTCGCAAAGACATTGTGTGTGATCAGTCTCTATAAAGGAGTGGTGTGGTTGAAGGTGCAATTATCAGCAGGTGTTACTAATTATAATTCAGGAGATGGTGTGTGTGTTTGGTAGTTGTAGTCGTCTTCGGCCATGTTTGTGGTTCCCACAAAAAAGTCAGAAATCAGAGCAAAAAACAGAGTGTGTTGGCAATGTTTCCAAAAGTTGAAAAGTTAAACCATCAGCTTAATTTTTTTTTTCATAGATTTTCTTTTTTATCCATCCATCCATCTTCAACCGCTTATTCCTGCTTCAGGGTCGCGGGGAACCTGGAGCCTATCCCAGGAAGCATCGGGCACAAGGCGGGGTACACCCTGGACAGGGTGCAAGTCCATCGCAGGGCACAATCACATACACACTCACACACCCATTCATACATGACGGACAATTTACCAAGCTGCCAATCAGACTACCAAGCATGTCTTTGGACTGGGGGAGGAAACCGGAGTACCCGGAGGAAACCCCCGCAGCACGGGGAGAACATGCACACTCCACACACACATGGCCCCGGCGGGGATTTTCTTTTTTATTTATCACAAAAATATGAGAATATTTTATGATCTTTGTGAAAGAATAATTTAGGGGAAACTACATGTGTCAGCTAATTGGGATGCTTTTTTCATGTACACAAAATCAGTTCTCTTTCAAAACTCATAGCAAACTGAAGACAACCACTGTTGATCTTTCTGACATCTGTAGTTAGCAATTTATCTCTCCTCGCTTTTCTGTCTAAAATCATCAAGCACACTGTTTACAATCAACTGTTTCTCTACCTCTCACAGAACAACCTCCAAAATCCTGACCAGTCCAGCTTCAAAGTGACACATTCTGCAGAGAATGCCCTTTTGACTGGCACTGAGAAGCTAAATACTGCTAGATTATCCGTCCTCATCCTTCTTGACCTTTCAGCAGCATTTGAGACGGTCAACCACAATCTCTCTTGACTCTCTTGTCAACTCTTGAGTCTTGGAATTTGTGGTGCAACATGGCAGTGGTTTACTTTCTACCTGGAAGGTCACTCATACCAGGTGACGTGAAGGGGATCCACATCTGCTCCCCGCAGACTCTCCACTGGTGTCCCACAAGGCTCAATACTTGGTGCTCATCTGTTCTCCATTTATAATTGATCTTTTGGTGAGGTCATATCCTCACGTAGATTTTCATACCACTGCTATGTGGATGACACTCAACTCATCCTCTCGTTGCCTCCCTCAGATCCTTTTTGTTTCTGCTCAGATATCAGCATGTCTAAACTGCTGTTTATCCCAGGTGATTCATCACCATGTCAGGATCTTGTAATATTCCTGGAAAACTTTCTGATCCCACCTTCAGTTACTGCATGCCACCTTGGGGTAACCATGGACAATCAACTGTCCTTTTCCTCTCACATTGCCAATCTGACCTGCTCATGTGGATTCCTCCTTTACAACATTATAAGGATTTGGTCATTTATATCCATACAGGCCAGTCAGCTGCTTTTTCTGTCTCTTGTCATTCTGAGACTGGACTACTGCAGCTCACTCCTGAGCACCATTCGATCTCTGCAACTGATACAGAATGCAGCTGCTTGACTTGCTTTCAACCTTCCTAAGTTCTCCCACACCATCCCATTGCTACGCTCCATCCAATGGCATCCTGTAGCTGACCTCATGAGATTTAAACCACCGATTCTTGCCTACAAAGCCAAAAGTGGACCAGCACCCACTTTCCTCAAATCTCTTATCACACCCCGCATGCACCAGGCTCCCTTCGATCCTCTAGCACCGCTAGACTGGGTACAAAGAAGCACCATCTAGCACCGTCTTTCAGGGTACAAGGAAGTCATGGATCAAGACTCTTCTCCATTCTGGCATCTAGGTGTTGGAATGCACTTCTATTAGAATTTAAAGTACTTAAATTTGCATTTTTCATTATTTCACTTTTTAAAAATGTTTTTGTTTGTGTTTTTCTTACTATATTTCCTCCCATCAGAGTTTTAAGACTGATAGTATTCGTAGTCCAGGACCTAGTGAACCAGTATCGGGATATATTTATTGATAGAGACTTCAAAGCACTTCTGTAAGTGCTCTGTATGAGGACTTTTGCCAAATGCCATAAATGTAAATGTAAAAGTGCTAGCAGTGCTAGAAAGCATCTAAAATGCACTGTTCAGTCCACAGTTGTGCACTGCATGTTAATTCAATTTATAGAAGATAACATTTTTAAAAGAGGAAAGTTTTAAAATGTAATCCCCTCTCACGTGTAGTGATTACTAATAAATATTCACATCTGTATTTTAGTTGTCAGCTTAGTCTTGAATGAAGGGTGGACATAAATGCAGCACATTAAAAAGGTCACAGTGTCAGTATAATACTTGCCAATGTGCCAATGATAGTTGGAATATATAACACACTGCTGTGCATTAAGGTGCGCTGTGTCACAGGTGCAGGAAATGAACAGGCACCAGTGATCCTGAAAGACAAGGCAATTTAGCAGGTTTTACAGGAGTAATGAGAATAGAACAGAGATGTCATTGGGGTGGTCGAGCTGCCCTGTGCCCCATGATGTGTCAGCTCAACGCTGTGGGGGTGATAATACCCACTCTGTCATACTGAGGTTATGGCCTGTTCAAAAAGATCCAAGCCCAAGGGTCACTGCAAGACACTCGAACCTGGGGTGGAATGTATATCCAGGCTGTAAAATCGAATGAATGTGTACAGTGAAGACCACTCCACTACAGCGCACACATCCTGTAAGGTAATACATTTGAACAAAGCCTTCGAGGAGGTGACCCCCTTAGAGGAATGAGCCTTTATGCCCAGAGCTATAGCAAAACCATGTGCTTCATAAGAGATAGAGATTGCTTCCACTATCCAATTAGAGATGGGCTGCTTTGACACAACATCACCTCTACTGGCCACTGGCCTGAGCGGTGGACGTAAGTACAGAGAGCCCTTACTGGACACAGTTGGTTCAATTTCTTTTGTTCCAGTGTGAGGAACAAAGAGGAGGCTAGAAAGCCTGCAACACTACTGACCTGGCAGCAGATGTAGGGACTGTAGTAATATAGTCCCTACATCTATACAATATAGGGCAAATGGAAGGTGGAGGAGCACAAGGTCTCTATATAATCCGGCCTAGGATTCAGGCAGGCCTTGGCTAATCCAGGGGTAAAGTCAAGGCAGGAAGGGGAAATGGAAGGTGGAGGAGCACAACATCTCTAACATCCACCAGCTCCATGATGTCATCATGGAGGAGTGGAAGAGGACTCCAGTGGCAACCTGTGAAGCTCTGGTGAACTCCATGCCCAAGAGGGTTAAGGCAGTGATGGAAAAATAATGGTGGCCACAAATATATTGACAGTTTAGGCCCCAAATTGGACATTTTCACTTAGTGTTGTTGAGTTATTTTGAGGGACAGTAAATTGACACTGTTACACAAGCTGTACACTCACTACTTTACATTGTAGCAAAGTGTCATTTCTTCAGTGTCGTCACATGAAAAGATATCATCAAATATTTACAAAAATGTGAGGGGTGTACTCACTTTTGTGAGATACTGTATATATAATATAAAATATTTTACTACTTGTGCACTTCTTTCAGCATGTACTCCATTATGCCATTGTCATTCACTTCTGAATCCCCATTAACAGTTGAAAATGAATCATATGTAAACGAATCACATGTAAATGAATCGTATGAAAATGAATAAATAAACAAAGGCAAAAAAAAAGAGTTGCTTTATACAACAGCTCTGTAAAACATTTTGGTCACTTTTAACTAAGATATTTTCTGACTTAAGCAGACTTCTAAGACAATTTTAAGAGTAAGTTTTAGATCCTTTATACACTGCTTACTGAACAATCCCATATCCCTAGGGAATCACCATCTGATACTGGCCACTTATCTTTTCTGAAATCGTTTCCAATGACAGACTAAATTAGCATTATCTTTTTTCTCTATGCCTTTTAGACCCAGAGCCATGATGTGTGGGTCCATAATGGCATTGTGTTCTCTGATGAGCCTGGCAATGCTGTTCTTCAGTGTTAATGCTGAGCCAGCCCACAAGGACGAAATATTATGGACAGCTAGGATCAAACGGCATGCCACAGATGGTAGTGGCAACAACAACAATCAGAGCCAGCCCATGATTTTCAACCATGTGTACAACATTAATGTTCCGCTAGAGTCCCTGTGCTCAAATCTGGACTCAAAAGGGAGTGATATCACAGAGAGTGATAAATCAGTTGACGAGTACGAGGAACAATCAACGGACTCAGACAGCCAGGTGACTTTCACCCACCGCATCAACATCCCCAAGGCAACGTGTTCATGCCCAGCTTCAGCAATGCTCCAGCAGCTAGCCAGTCGCATAGAGATGCTGGAGAGAGAAGTTTCACTGCTAAGAACACAATGCAGCGGTGCTTGCTGTGGAGATAACTTGGTCCTGGGTGAGTCCATGATACCCGTATTGTGTATTTCTTTAATATATTGTATGGTTGTTCTTTAGAAATTCTAGAACACATTTTCACACATTTTTCCAAGCTTGAAAGGGAATCTGTGGACAATTGTTAATTTTCACCTAATTAAACAAAACAAGATACATACTGAAAGTATTTGAAGTGGAAAATTTACTAATATTTCTCTAATCCTCATTCTGTTTGGGTTAGAATGATCCATTTTAAATGTACAATAATGGAGGAACAACTCTAAAATGACATTTTCCTACATGAAACTTCATGAATCAGGCTTAATTTCAGTCCGTGTATTCATTATTATTTCTGGGGAAAGCCTTGATGTTTGTTTTCATTCTGACTGTATTTCTGCGATAAAAAAAAAACGAGATAAAATCATGGATGAATAATAACAAATGAATAGCAGTAAAACTGAAGTTATGCTAAAAGGTTCCCGTCATCACTTTCTCAAAGCTGGCCCACTGTCTCTGTTTGTTGATTGCTCTGTTCTAGAGACTCAAAATAAAATGCGGAACCTTGGAATCATATTTTGATACCAGGCTCATGTTTGATGCTTTTGTACAAAAGCATTGTTAAAGCATCCTTTATTCATCTGAGAAATAAAAACTGCACCCTATGTGAAATTTCTCTATAGATGGAAAGCTGATAAACTCATTCACTGTCACTCGAATAGATTACAATAACACCCTTTTAGCTGCGGTTTCTAAATCCACACTTAATAAGCTCCAATATGTACAGAACTCTGCTGCGAGGAACCTGACTGGGACCAGGACATGCAGTCATATTACTCTAGAGTCCTTGCACCGGCCCCCAGTCAGGTTACATGTCAGGTTTTATTTGATCATTTTAAAATTATGGTCCTGACATACAAAGCATTACATGGCTTTACTCCTCAGTACTTATCTGCTTTGTTAATACTTTACACCCCAAATCGGAGACTGTGCTCCGGACGGTCTAATCTGTTGACTGTTCCGCAAACACGCTTAAAATCTATGGGCGACTGGGATTTTTCTGTCTATGCTCTTACCCTTTGAAACTCTCTCCCTCTCGAACTTAAGGAAGCTCAGACCTTCAACATATTTAAAGTTCAACTCAAGACATACTTTAGTTAACTAGCATTTGCTTGTTGATGTTTACTTTTATTTGATTGTTTTTCTGTGTACTGCTTATTTTGTGTACAGCGCCTTGAGATGCTGCTTTTAAAGGTGCTCTATAAAACAAAGTTTATTATTATTATTATTATTATTATTATTATTATTATTATTATTATTATTATTATTTCAAATGTCCATTTCTTAAAATGCACATGCCAAGAACTGCTTAAGACTTAAGACTAGGACTCACCTCACATTAAATAATTTACTGTATGTGGGAAAATTATGGACAAAGAATATTTCAAATGAATGTCATGTCCTGTTTTCTTGTGGTATAAATGAGTTGACGTGTTAAGTCTTTGGAATTGTAGTGAAAGAATAAACAGCATTCTACTAAAAATATTCCTTCAAATAATGGTTTGATGATCATTTCTAACATGTTTCTTCAAAAATCTCCCATATCATGTTAAAAAAAAAATGAAAAAACAACATTTATTTTCTTCCTAGGCCGGCTGGATTTTAGCCCTCAATGCAGTGGCCATGGCACCTTCAGCGTGGATATTTGTGGCTGTGTATGTGATGAAGGCTGGATGGGGAAGAACTGCTCAGAACCACAATGTCTGGGGAACTGCTCTGGCCAGGGTGTTTGTGTCGAAGGCGAGTGTGTGTGTGACAGTGACTTCAGTGGAGAAAACTGCTCAGAGCCTAGGTGCCCTGGCGACTGCTCAGGCCAGGGTGTATGTATTGCTGGAGAATGTGAGTGTGAGGAGGCTTTCTCCGGAGATGATTGCTCCCTGAACAGATGCCTGAATGACTGCACTGAGCAGGGGCTTTGTGTCAATGGAACTTGCCAGTGCAGGCTGGGATTCCTAGGTGAAGATTGCTCACGTATCTCCTGCGCTAACAACTGCAGCCACAAGGGAGAATGTAAAGCTGGATTCTGTGTGTGCCAGGAGGGCTACATGGGAGACGAGTGTGCTTCAGGTGGGTGCTGTTCTTAAGTACATATATAAAATATATATAATGCACACACACACACACACACACACACACACACACATATATATATACACAGTTGCTGGTCATATAATTAGAATATCATCAAAAAGTTGATTTATTTCAGTAATTCCATTCAAAAAGTGAAGCTAGTATAATGTATACATTCATTACACACGGACTGATATATTTCAAGTGTTCATTCCTTTTAAGGTTCAATATTGAAGACAGCTTTTTGTTGTTGTTGTTTTGTTTTTTGTCTTTTTTGTTTAGATAAAAAAAAAATACTTATCCGAGTTCATAATAATAACATGATGGTTTAAAAACATTTGCTTAGGTGTTTTTGAGAACATGAATTGGCATTCTGGTTAAAAACTGCCCAAACAAGTACCTTGCTTCATCCAAGCATAGTACAGTTATTTAGTTTCCTGAAGTGCAAATTGTGCAGTGAGTGATTGGTTATTGACTGCTTTCAGTTCTACATGTATATCTGCAGTAGAAAAGAAACACCCATAGTTCTTAATGTAGCATACTCAAAGGACATATTACAATAAAATCACCAAACATACTAACAATCCAGAAACACAGGGGCAATCATTATTTAGGCAGTCACATTTAAACACTGTCTGAAACAGCTTACAGTGAGGGGAAAAAAACTATTTGATCCCCTGCTGATTTTGTACGTTTGCCCACTGATAAAGAAATGATCAGTCTATAATTTTAATGGTAGGTTTATTTGAACAGTGAGAGACAGAATAACAACAAAAACATCCAGAAAAACGCATGTCACAAATGTTATACATTGATTTGCATTTTAATGAGGGAAATAAGTATTTGACCCCCTCTGCAAAACATGACTTAGTACTTGGTGGTAAAACCCTTGTTGGCGATCACAGAGGTCAGACGTTTCTTGTAGTTGGCCACCAGGTTTGCAGACATCTCAGGAGGGATTTTGTCCCACTCCTCTGCAGATCTTCTCCAAGTCATTAAGGTTTCGAGGCTGACGTTTGGCAACTCGAACCTTCAGCTCCCTCCACAGATTTTCTCTGGGATTAAGGTCTGGAGACTGGCTAGGCCACTCCAGGACCTTAATGTGCTTCTTCTTGAGCCAATCTGGGATGTAAATTTTTCTGGAAGCACATTCAATGGAAATGTACAAATCAATGTGAGCTAGCTAGGTAGCTGGCCGACATGCTATAAAGTGTATATAGTATCTATTTCCTCTAGACGAACAATAATAAACAGAACATTTGGCCATATTGTGTCTTAAATTTAACTTACTCTATATTCATTTCTTGTTTATCGAACTGTTGTATAAAAGCAACATCTCACTCATGTGCTTATACTGAATACTACCTAGGGCCAAATCAGAGCCATATCAATATTCAGTATAACCACACTCCTGCTGGTGCAATATTGCTTAGTTAGACCACTGTTTTTGAGTACACCTTTATGTGACCTCATCCAAAACTATAATGGAAAAAACCAAGTGCACTCACAAAATCTTATATTGTACCAGCAGTAGTGGTCTCCATAAACTTGGGAACTTAAACCTTTTGCTTCAAGGGAAAGGCAGCCTGGTTTCGGGGAAGTGCATGATGCCTACTCTGAAATTACATGATGAGACATGGATATATTACTTTTGTGGATTATATCAAAGGTTTCAGAGTCATCTTGTTCCAAATACATTTCAAAAGTAAACCGTAAAGTTTTAAGAGTTAATTGCAATATAAAATTTCCTTTATGCATCCAGTACTTTCTGCCTTCTATAGACTGGGGACATGCTCAAGCTCCCAAACTGCTTTTTGAAAGTGTAATCTGTGAAAGACAAGTTATAAAACCCAATTACAAAAAGGTTGGGACATTGTATATATACAGGTTTTAGAGCAACAAATACTTCCATCCAGATGCCATTTCATATTTACTTACCCATAGGTTACTGAGAGACTGCCGCTCTAAAATAATCTTTTTATACCCAATCATGTTACTGACCTGTTGCCAATTAACCTCATTAGTTGCGAAATGTTCCTCCAGCTGTTACTTTTAGGTAACATTACTTCCAGCCTTTTGTTGCCCCAGTCCCAACTTTATTGAGACGTGTTGCAGCCATCAAATTCAAAGATTCCTTATTTTTTCCCCATGAAGTTCCAGTAAAATTAGTGTAAAACACCCATCCAAGGCATACCCAAAGTAAAATCAAAGCTGTTGTTGAAACATTTGGAGTACATGCATTGTTTTGTCTCTTTTGAAAGGGGACCCTCTGAAGTCGTGTGCCCAGTAGTCAGAATCACTGTAAGTGCTACTGGCATGGAGTAATAGAGGTTTGAAACACTGAAACAGAAGGGATTTTTCCCCTGGCCTGATTTGAGGATGTTTTTTGCATACAGAGGCCTGCAGATGCCTACAGCTGGGACCTATTAGCTGGAAAACACATTTGGACCATAGTGTGAAGCCTTTCCTAGTTCAAGTTCAAATTTGATAACAAAACCAAATAAAATTAATATTTTACACATGTTTTTTTTAAGGGTATGTTAATACGTTTTTCTACCAAAACCTTTTGGAGATTCCAAAGAGCCCTTTGTGCACATAACGAGGATCAAAAGGCTGCTACTCTTGATTTTTCTTATTATTATCATATCACATGTCTAACAATCCACAAAAGGTTGGGGAGGGGGAATTTTGTGTTCTGACATTTATGTGTGTTCACTCACGCGCTGCAGAGATAAGGAGATGATTTGGAATGAGGCTGCAGCAGTTCTTCTGGATTTATTGATGTAAAATATCTTTTGAACTAAATATTTTTGCATAATTAGATTGTTTGGACCTTTGGTAGTGTAGCAACACTGTTTTTGTCAGGATGTTGTTCAGTGGACTGCTAAATGGCTTCAAAGGAGAGTTGGTGCTGTTTGTATTTGTTTATAAACTGTTTATATCCATCGAATCACAATATTCTTAGCTTTCCAATGGTATATTGCATGAGTACATAGGTACTGTGCACAGCTGTGTAAATGGCAAAGTTCTTCTAATAACATTGCATTATGATAAAATTACAAAATGAAATTATTTAATTAAATGAAATAAAAAAAATACTTAAGTTTTCTTAATTCGTTGTCTTCTCAATCAAATGAATAAAATATTTTTAGCACTTAATCTGTTGTAACCTCAGTTAGTTCTTTTTTCAACTCCATCAGTTATTTGTCATCACCGTAAAATGAAGGTTTTTGTTCATTTTGAAAGAAATAGTCTATTCTTTGTTTCAATTTATTGTGTTAATAATTAAAACACTAACTGAACTACATGATGTGATGTTTTGTTTGCTTAAGAACACTAGTTATATATGCTTAATATTAAAAAGGATAGTAGCGAATTAAGTATTTTAGGAATGGGATTTTTCATAAGTGTGAAAACAGAAAAAAAAAAGTAGAGAATATATTTTTTTCCACTGAACTCCTTTTTTCTACTGAACACCATGGTTAGATAATATTGGACTTTACATTCTTGTTGGATGGATGAAATTAAAATAGCATGCTTTTCAATGTGTCTGCCGGAGTTGACAGAAATTAAGTAAATAAATGGCAATTTTTAGAAAAAAGCGTTTTAATAAAAACATGTTAACTTTATCTACAAATGTATACCTTTCTAATTAATGTATAAAAATATATAAACTAACTTCTAAAACATGTTTTGTCCATTATCTTAAGGATCAGTGATAGATTTCTTTACAGATCACTGGTATTGTCACATGTGTGGATATAAATAAGAGGCTTTATTCTCATTTATACTCATTATAACAGCCAATTTAATCCTGCAGGATTGCATACTTTCTTTTTTCTTCTAACTTTCACGTAATGAACACACAATAGATCATGATGTCAGCCACAGCAACTCACTAAAAGAAAGTCTAAAGCATGCATCATTCCCCGATTGATTGAGGTGTGGATTTAAACATTAGTTAATATGAAATACTTTGATATATGGACTGCTTGATACTCGCTGGATACAGTGAGTGAAAAAGCTCTCATTAAATACAAAAAAAAGTGACTCCGTTTACATGGACAGCAGTAATCTAAGTATTGACCTTATTCTGAATAAGACAATATTCTGATTAAGGTGTTTACATGAGTTGCTTTTAGAATATTCCTTTCAGGTTCCTTGTTTTAAGTGTTATAGAACATAGATCGATTAATGGCACACATCTTTATGTCGCCACGTCACGCCGTCTGACGTTCCCTTCGGAATTTCACATATCAACATACTTTGTTATGGTATACCGTATACAGTTTGTCAATCAGTTGAAAAAATATTTTAAGTACTTAATCTGTTGAAGTCTGTTAATCTGTTAAAAGCTTCAAGTGCAGTTTTTGTCATGATATGCATATGTTAGGGTGTGAATCTCCGGCTTACGATTCTTAAGAAGAGAGAAAGTGAAACACAAGAAAGGTGGCGCCCACAACAAGCCTTGCGGAGAGTTTGCCAAATGATACACAGAGACATAAAGTTCAAATGGCAAGATCTTTATTCCAAGAAAGGCAGAGTCTATATCATGCTTGACATGCTTGAGACAATGGGATAACTATTGATTGGCTAGGTGGAAGGGCATATTTGCATGAAACAGGAATGTATGTAAATGTATGTAATGTAAATGCACAAAATGAGCGGGGACAAACAACTGCACAAGTTAGGGGCTTCATCCATCTGCACTTGAGTCAACAGAGAAACAAAGAAAAATGGTGCCAATAGGAAACAGAAAGGGGGGGGGGTTCATAGGGAGAGGAGTGTATTTACTTAAACTTGCCCTCTTTGGTACCAATGGGACATGCACACACACACACACACACACACACTCTCCCCATAAGCAGTTGAGTGTACCTTGAGTGTAATCGCTGACAATCATGTCCAGGTCTCGTGTAAAAGAAACACCAGGGTTAGCTTTAGTCCATGGGGTTGGAACCGGTTTGCCCATTATGAATTCAAAAGGAGATAAGAGTTATAGGGCCTAATGATAGTGAAGTCAGCTAGGCTTCCTGAACAATTGTCAGTTTGAGTGCTGAACTGATTTAGTCTGAACTGAGTCAACAGGGAAACAAAGGGGAAAAAAAGGGGTGGGGGGGGGGGTGTTCAAAGTAAATTTATCAACACGCAAACAGAGGACTGCTTGAAGCCATGGGCTGTGTCCGAAACCGCATACAGTACTTACCTTCTGTATAGTAGGTGATTGCATATTGTACATTGTATGATTGTACGATATAGTAGGTAAGTATGCTGTTTCAGAAACAGCCAAGCTCTCTTGTTTGCCATCAAATGGTTGACCATTGCCATGTGTTGTGTGTGTGTGTGTGTGTGTGTGTGTGTGTCCTGTCGCAAAATGCGGCAAAAACTTACACACAATGTTAAGAGTGTGATTAAGGTGTGTACATGTCTATAATGTGACTAAAACAGGAATACTCCACGTCTTAATTTGATTTGTGTTTACTTTGAGTATGACTTTAGCCAGATTAACGTAATCAAAAATCGCATTGGTAGTTTTTTAATCAGAGTATTGTCTTAATCGGGTAAATATCAGAATATTGTTTCCCATGAAACTGTACTGAGGGAGAACTGGTTTATAATTGATTACACAAGGTTTTAGTTTTTTCAACAACAATTTACACAAAAAAATGTTGGCTTCTCAACAGGGCTCTGCGGTAACAGTTTCTTTTAGGAGCACTTGTGTTCCTAATGACAAAAATGTAGGAGTGCAGTCAAAAATTTAGGCGCACAGTTGAAGGTTAGCTTTTTAAGACATGGTAACCTTTATGTGCCACAATATAACACACAAGTAGGCATGAGGAAACTTGAAATTGTCAATTATTACAGAATTTAGGAACATAGGTGTTAGATTTCCACAATACAAAAAGAAATTGTTAGAAATTGTTGACAAATTCATTTACCTTCTGATAAACAAAATGTTATATTTTCAGTCAATTTTACAGGCTGCATGCAAAAAACAACAACGTCAACCGGTCCCAACTTGTAAACAAATACAATAAACCTCAATGTTCAGTGTTTGACGTCTGCTCCTCTTAAATATATTTAAAGCCACACTATCAGACATTTCCCACCGTCATGGTTCTGGGCTGGAGTCAGTTCTCGAACCGCTCTGTGTGTATTGTGTAGATATCGGAATAATCTCATATAGGATGTGATCGGGTGAGTTCATTTACCCGTCAGATGCACAGCGCTTTAGTTTAATGGTGTTCATTACTGGATTTTTACAGCCGATACCGATTATTTTATTTTTTTTGTCATCTTGATACCGATAGGAGAGGAGAGCATCAGTTTATGTTGAGTTCAGATATTTAACTAGGACTTTAGTTCATCTTTAGAAATGACTTCTAAAGTGCTTAATTCTCGTAGGTATACGCGAACCGTGCCAAATCCATGCACAAGTCTACCTCAAGTAAAAGAGCAGCTGCACACCAAGCAACAGCAATTAAACCTCCCGCTGAAGCCTCTGCACACACTGAAGCTATAAAATTGGTGATGTCTCGGAGTTTAACATCATTCATTTGTCAAAAGTCACATTCACTTCAGATGGCTCTTCATGTTCGTCAGGCCTGGGCAGTTTCTGAATAGTGATCATTTGATTTCACAGTTGTTCTGAGAAACAAAAAAAGAGAGAGAGAAACAGGCGTCATTGCTGAAAACTGCTGTCACCTCATAAGAAAGAAGAGCAGGATAGAAACAGAAAATGAGCAAATCACGTTACTAATTAAATTCTATTCGATTCTCATTTTCTTGAGGACCTGATTGAGTCAAAACTGCTCATTTCAATTCAACCGAGGTGAACACCATAAGGGTGGAGGTACAAGAGAGAGGTGGAATAATACAGGAACAGCTTGGTTCAATTCTAATGATTGTCTCTGGTGCTGAGGCTTTATGAGCAGCATGAAGTGACATTATGGATTCAGACAAGTGACAGGAAAATAAAGCAGTTCTTTAAAATGGAAGGTTAATTATGTGGAATTGCCAAAATATTACTGAACTTTGTTTAAAATGTCTTCTCACTTTTGGGGATTGTGACCTTTTTTCCTTGTAAAATAGAGACCCACCACACAGATCAGCCTAACATTAAAACCAATGACAGTTGACGTGAATAACATTGATTATCTCATTACAATGTGGTGAGATATAGTAGGCAGTAAGGAACATTCAGTTCTCAAATTGATGCGTTGGAAGCAGGAAAAATGGACAAGTGTAAGGATCTGGTTGACTTTGACAAGGGCCAAATTGTGATGGCTTGTCCACCCCTGTCCACCACTGAAAGTGCCTACAATGGGCATTTGAGCATCAGAACTACACATTTTCCCAATATTTTCAATATGGCCAAAATAATGCCATTTTCCAGACATTTCTAGAGAAAATATTCTAGTAAATATTCTGGTCAGAAGGGGAGTGAGTGTGTGTGTGTGTTTGGTCAAGCATAACTAATTTGACATATCAGTATCTGTATTGATTGTATTTAATGAGAGATTTTAATATAATAGGCTTAATGACAGTCTGAACATATACTGCAATTCTCGTCATTGAGCTAAGTGTTTTGATATGTCACATGTCTATGTTGAGGTAGTTTTGTGATTCCACTTATTTTGGGGCTTAACGTGCATGTGACGTCACATGATGTCATGTGATGTCACTATAAGATCCATAATTTAATTGTCCTCATTGAGCTGAGTGTTTAGATATGTCACATGGCCCTGTTGATAGTTTAGTGATTCTACTTATTTTGGGGGTTAACATGGACGTCACTTGAATATCCATAATGCATTACTGCACACTGAGCTGATCATTTTGATGTATGACATGGCTGCAATAGTTTGTTTATGTCCAGTTAGGTTCTACTTCTGATTTCTGAATGAGTGTGTATGGGGGAAATTACATCTGGAATTTCACATGAAACATACATGGGAATCGCGAGGAAAGTAATTGCACACATCTCCCGAGAATTCAGAGTGATTTGAGGTATGATCCGTGTCTGTGAGTAAAACGATGCACAAATAGTTAAGTGCCGAATATTTCCTGTAGAGATAATAAATCTAAAAAAAAAAACAACAACAATGTTTCTGTTTGCCTGTGTGCCTCCCCTAGACTCATTCTATTTCACATTATAAAATAATGTGTATTGGGAATTCCAAAGGGAAATTGGGATCAATTCCCATATGGGATTTCCTGATTCTCTGGACCAAACTGAACATTTGGAAATGCCATCCATATCTTTGTCACACAGTGTTAGAGTGGGTCCACCTTGTCCTATTATTTTCAATAGGCTGTAATAATGCCATTTTCCAGACATTTCCAGAGAAAATTCAGAAGCATGATATATACATGAGGGGGCTACTCCCCAAGATGTACAGGAGGATATGTGATATGAGCATGTCAGCCGATCGACATCCGAGATCCGAGCTGTTATTCAAGCCGATCGACATCCGAGATCCGAGCTGTTATCCGAACGACATCCGAGCTGTCACACAAGTGTTTTATTCTCCGTTCAATCTTTATGCACCATCTGATGATCTGCAAACAGCCATAAATGAGGCAAGGCAAGAATTAAGAACAAGAAACTAGAAACAACATCAAAGTACATGAATCAAAAATGAGCAACAGGGTACAAACGCTGGGTATGGTGATAACACTCAATACTTCGCAAAGTCATGGCATTCAAAAAGGATGGGAAGTGTAGTCACTGGTTTGCTGTGATATGACAGACCCCCGCAAAATCCTTTTCCACCCCCGGCATTCCTGGCCTTCTAGACAAAATGTCTTCACAGCCCCTCAGGTTCAAATGCAAGCACTGTCTGACAAGAACCAGGTTTCTCAAGGAGCAGACATGAGGCTCGGGCTGGTTTGCCGTGGTCATCAGTCTCGAGCATGAGCATAACTTGGTTGGTCGCGACGTCTGCTTCAGGCGTGAGCAGAACTTTGTTGGCCGTGTCAGCAGACCCGAGTGTGGGCAGAACTTGGTTGGCCATGTCAGCAGACCCGAGCGTGGGCAGATTCTTAGCTATTGTTATTCTGAATTTCTGTGTTAAACTCTGGTGTTCTGGGTACTCTACAATCAACATCTTTAGGGCGTCCTCATCAACTGACAACATCTACATCTTCAACCAGCATCTTCCAGGAGTTCTCTCTTCAACTAACATCTGCAAGAGGGCTCTGCAATCAGCATCTGTGTGAACTGGTTCCTGCAAAGCTTCCTAACTCTAGTCATGAAAGAACCAGAAGAACCGCGGCCAAGCCTACGAGACTCCACCCCATTCACCATTCCTATTGGTCCTCCTAGATGCCGCTCAAAAGCAACCAAACCTCTGACAAATCCCCACCAATCCCCACCAAGTTTTGTCTGATTTTAATAGCAAGTCTCTTGACTGCATTTAGGATTTATTGTCTTAAGTTGTCCGATCCTGTTACAGTACTCATAATTTGTGTTAAACATCAGGATATTATTGCCGTTGGTAATGGGATTAATATTCAAGCCAGACTTAAGATGTATTAAGTTCAACTCATCGATGGAAGAATAGTTCATCAGCTGTTGAAATATTAAGTTTGCACATTTCCTCTGTTTTGAGCTCAATCTAACTAAAGGAAAATCTATATTTTTCCCAACAAAGGGTATAAAAGGAACAGGAGGAATCATCTGCGTGATGCATTTAGAAAAGTAACTGAATTACCTTCTTGTCTTTAGAATTTGTGTTTAGTTGGCTGCATAATACTTCTAAACAAAGATCAGTCTCAAGAGAAGAACATTTTTACACACACACACACACACTTTTGCAGCTTTATGATGCAGCAGTTGGCCAAAATTAAAAAAAAAAATAGAGGTGGAGTCACTGCAGCATATGGACAAGAGCCACACTGCTAATTAAAATGATCTTGACCAAGACTACTCTGTGAGCTGTGTCCAGTTGGGCAAGTCTCATGTCAGCACTAAAAATAACCCTTTCAGAAGATTATTCACATCTGCATCTAATCTTGGAGAACATATTTTTTCTGGTGGTTCAGAAGTTTGGGAAATTGATAGTTTCTTTATATCTGAATAAAAATGCAATCAAAGGGAAAAACAACATTTTACATATTCTGATGCTGTTGGACCATGTAAGACAACTGACTCCTGGCATTGGGGCACCTTCAAGGCGGTTTAATGTTAACTTTAGTTATACATGTTGCCTAGTGTGGTCAAGACAATCTATTACACCCGATGTGTGAAAATCAGCACTACAGAACCTGCTTCATGTGGCAGGGCCACACGTCAGACCTGCTGACAGTTTTGTAATCACAAATCTAGCATGGACAAACTCTCATAATCATTATGGCACCTTTAGCTTAGCACAGTTTGGTTCCATTTGGCCAGTGTTCACAAGGGACTCACCTGCTTCACACTAACTATAGTCAGGGAGATCCAGACCCACAGACTCCTGGTAGGTGCCGAGTACCTGTCATCTCTCCCACTGGTTGTACGCCATACAACAACAACAAAAAAATTGTGGTGTACACTCTTGAATAGCAGGGGTGCCTGGATACAGCTGATAACATCACACATTGTTGTAAATCTTTCTGTAGAGTTTGGCTGCTACCAGCCAAAGCCTTTTCAGGGCTCAAAGACAACATCAAATCATGACCAAAATGTTGCTATGTCCCAAGAAGGTGCAATAGAAAAGGTATATGCCCCACAGTCCAAAACAATGGGTTCTATTCAACTTACTTCCTTATTCAGAGAAAGGATGGTGATTTTTCTCATTTCTCGGTTTGAGAAGGTTGTTACTGAAGGCCTTGCCCTACTGGATGCTAGGCTTATCAGATTAAGTTCATACAGTCATATGATTGTACTATACTATACTACTATACTACTCTAAGTTTAGCTGGGTGCTGCTTATTATAATTTTCCCATCGCCCTGGAACACAGATGCATTCCTATCAAAAGGAGTCATCTGCATCAGAGGGAGCTAATCACGTCCCTTACAGGCTGAGGAGTTGTGTGGTGTCACAGGGTATGCAAGTGTCTGACCCTGCAAAGTCAGAACACATCAACCAACTGGTATAGTAGGCCATCTGGATTTCAAGTTCTTGTTGGCAAAGGGTGGCACAAGGTCAAGCAACTCTCTCAGCCTTGCACCGCATCTTCACAAGTGGATTAATTCATGACTGGAAAAAGGTTTGATGAGACACCAGTACCAAGATAACACATTGCTGGTTATGGAAACTGTTTTCCGAATTCCTTTCACTTCATCTGTTGGACCTGGTGCATTGCCCAATTCTCATGGTCTTTTCCTGAGGGCCTATGAGACAGAACAGAAAGTCTCCATTTACACTTAAGATGTATGTGGTAATCAGCGCAGAGAACCACGGTACTATAGAAGGTATGTCTTATGGGTCTCATATCCCTTAAAGCATCTGCCAGTCAGGTCATCTGTGTCGGTAGGTCTAGACTCTGGGGCTGAATTGCCAGCTGAGGAGTATAAGCTGGCAAGCCAGGAAACACTTCTGAATGGAAGAGCCCCTAGAACATGGCCACTGTATGGCCTTATAAAAAAAAATAAATAAATAAATAAAAACTTGAAGAGTGAGCGATGGGTGTGGTTGGATAGAAGGTCATAGTATGTTTTATATATTTTATTATGGATATTTTTTGGGGGGGTGATGTGAGGAATATGACTCATATTAGAAATAATGAAGGCAATTTTATTTACATTGATGCTTGGTGGTGTTCCTCTTCAGCTGATTCAACTTTCAGCTCAGTATTTTACTTTCTCTCTCTCTCTCTCTCTCTCTCTCTCTCTCAACCCAACACCCTTAACTCTTTGTAACTTGTCAATTGGACTCCTGCAACACACAATAGCACTTTTTTTTATCATCATTTATTTTGTATTAGCATTGTCTGTAATTGCAAAATTTAACAGTAAATGAATATTTACGTCATAAACACGGTCATTATTTACTTATTTCTAAGGCCTTTTTTAGCTGTTGTAATTCTGAATTTCTGTGTTAAACTCTGGTGTTCTGGCTTCATCAAATTAATTAATGCAGAAATGTTTTCTACAGTATGTATGCCAGCTGAAATCTTACTGATATGCCAGCCATGATGTACTGTATGTACTGTGTTTAGGTGAAATTCTAAATGTACCTCTATTACAGCTTAGACTGATGTTTTAGCTCCCGATAAAGAAGAGAATGCGTTCCTCAGTAATCATTTGAGGGAAGTGAAATTTTAAGAGTCTGTGGGGGCTGAAAGAGTGTTCAAAGTGTCACTATATATCTTTGGTAGCAAGAACTTGATATTGATTTAAATTAAGCTTATTTACTGATCCTATTCTTATACTTATACTAAAACAGGACTGACAGTGAGCTTAAAAAAAAAAATCCCAACTGGGAAGTAAAATAGTCTGCTACCATTTGATTTAACACATCATTAAGTCGGTGGTTTATGTTCTAGGAGACTGCTGTCTTTGTTGTTGAAGGTTGGTCATGGTCAAATGCTTCACTATAGCAGCAAAGTATGCAGAAATTGAGCATGTGCGAATATTAGGGGCTCATCTGACAGACTGTACAGGAATTTACGTGTGCTAACAACTAATACAGCAAAGTTTGTCTGCTTTGTTATAAGCTCACAGGGTAATTAATATGTAAGTATTAATACCAAAAGAGCTGACTCTGGTTGTTTTCTCTCATAGGCTGTTATTCCTAACAGCTCAGTAAATTATGGCTATATGATCGTGGAAAAAATGCATCATACGGTACAGTCATTTGGATTTGAGATCAAAAGATAAATATGAGGTATTTATATATCGATGTTTTAAATGACATTGAACATTTTGTATCAGACCACCCAATCTGCACGTGAGCAAAAATCTTGGACCATGTGATTTACAGGTGTTTCTTGTTACCCAGGTGTGTCCTGTTAGATTGATTGTTTCAACAATAAATAGCTCTGAACATCTACTCTTGGTTTTAGCCTTCAGTTTCACCTTTGAATACTGAATTTGTTGATAAAAGAATAAGCCAACATGTGAGATGTCAGTGAGCCGTCTATGGGAAAAAAAGTAAGCTGAGAGAAAAGGGAAAATCAATCAGAGGCATTACACAAACATTGGGCATATGCAACACAACAAACTGGAATGTCCTGAAAAAGAAAAAACACTACTGGTGTACTGAGAAGCAGACACTGAATGGGTCGGCCAAGAATCATTGTGAGAGCTGTGAAGAAAAAACCAAAAACAACAGTCAGTGACATCACAAACAAGGTAACACAATCCATTGTTCAAAGAAGACTTCAAGAGCAGAAATATAAAGACCATACCACCTGATGCAAACCACCCATCAGCAGTAAGAATCAGAAAGGCAGATTGAAATTTGCAAAGAAATACAAAGATGTATGACATACACGCTTATCTGTGAAACATGGTGGAGGTAGTGTCATGGCTTGGACTTGCTGGGCTGCTTCTGGAGCAGGCTCATTGATCTTTATTGATGTTATAACTCATGATGGTAGCAGCAGAAACCATTCAGAAGTTTACAGGAACATTTTGTCTGCAGATTTACAGAGAAACACATCCAAATTAATTGGGAGGAACTTTGTCATACAGCAAGACAATAATCAAGTCGATCACCTGTCCTAAATCCAATTGCGCATGCATTTCACCTCCTGAAACAGAGACGAAAGGGAGAAACCCCTGAACTAAACAACAGCTGAAAGAGGTCAATAGTCAAGTCAAGTGGCTTTTTATTGTCATTTCAACCATATGCATCTGGTACAGTACACAGTGAAATGAAACAATGTACCTCCAAGACCATGATGCTACACAAACAACACACTAACCACATGTGACAACACAGAACTAAAAAAAGATCTACACATTCTTCATAAAGTGCATGTACAAACAACACAAGTCAGTAAGTGACAGTGTAGTGCAAAATAATAATAATATAATAAAATAAATAAATAAACAAATACATGCTTTGGACATAGACATAACTGTGGCTACAGAGGTATGGATGAGCGCCTGTTCATGTATGGAGGGTGGAGCCAGAGATGGCGAGTGGTAAGGGGTGCACACCTGTGGGGAATTGTTCTGTTCTCTGTTTCAGTGAGACGAGGCAAGGATAAGAGAGAGAGAGAGAGAGAAATGCGCCTCGAGAGAACAAAAGAGCACGATACTAAGCATGAGCTGAGAGTGTGTGTGTAAAAATAAAAGAAACCCCAGAAAGAGAGAAAAAATAATAAATCACGGGAGTGTATCAAGCCTGCCTCTGTCTTCCTTCTCCTAGAGAGTGTCACAATAACATACTATGACATAGTATTCAGCAGATTAGCTTATACCGTATGTGCAGTTATTGTGGTAGCATGCAGGTAAAGAGTATAGTCATGACAAAAAATTTAACATAATACAGTAGCAGCAATACTTCATGATGATGGGTGCGAGTGCAACAGGATGGTAGTCAATGAGGCAGGACACTGAAGACTTCTTCGGCATGGGGACAATGGTGGTGGCCTTGAAGCACCTTGGAATGACAGTGCTCCGCAGGGATATACTGAATGTGTCCGTGAGAGCATCTGCCAGCTGGTCTGCACATCCTCTGAGAACTCTGCCAGGAATGTTGTCTGGTTCAGTGGCTTTCCGTGGGTTGACTCTGCGTACAGTGTTCCTCGCATGGTTACATATAACTCCTGGTCATTGGAAGGGGTGGTCTTCCTCTTCATCACATCATTTTGTGCCTCAAACTGAGCATAGAAATTGTTCAGTGCATCTGGAAGTGAGGCATCACTGTCACAGGTGGGTGATGTTGTCCTATAATTGCAGATGGCTTGAATGCCCTGCCACATGTCACTGCTGTCCGTGAAGTGACTGTGGATTTTCTCAGGTCCTCAGCAGTGCACGCACCATGTCATCATGTGGTCATGGTCTTGGAGACATTGACATCATCAGTGCATTGCTGATGTAGCTGGTCACTGATGCCATGTATTCCTCCAAGTTGTTTGAGTCGCTGTTGGTTGCATCTTCCCTGAACATGTGCCAGTCAGTGTGCTCAAAACAGTCCTGAAAAGCAGAGGTTGCTCTAGTGGCCAGGTTTTCACATGCTTCATAACCGGTTTAGAGCGTCTGACGTGTGCTCTGTATGCTAGGATTAGCGTAACAGAGATGTAGACTGAGTAGCCAAGGTGGGGGTGGGGCTCTTCCTGGTACGCGACGGGGATGTTTGTGTAAACAAGATCCAATGTCTTTGCCCTTCTCGTTGCAAAGTTCACATGTTGGTGGAATTTAGGGAGCACTGATTTGCGATGCATGGTAAAAATCTGCATGACTAAAATCTCCGGCGATGATGAACAGTCCATCAGGGTGTGTATTCGGCAGTTCACTAATAGCCTCATACAGTTCTCAGAGCGCTTCCTTAGCATTAGTGCTGGGGGGAATGCACACTCCAGTTTTAAGAACAGTGGTGAATTCCTGTGGCAAATAAAATGGTCTGCATCTAACAGTTACAAACTCCACCATGTGCTGTAAAAATCGAGCTAAGAGACAAAAATAGCACCATTTTGAATCTGGAGAGGCCGCGGCATGCTACTGCCATGGCGCCATCTTGACCAGATGGCCAGCTCTGGTAAAAGCCTGGAAAAGCATCACAAAAATTTGATGACGTCAGTGAGTGACAGGCCTGATGCAGTTATTGCAAGCAAGAGATATCCAACCAAATTTTAAGTGTTATTTTCTTTAATTTACTTATTTTTTAATGTTTAAGACATCTAAGACATTTGAGACATAGTGTATGGCACAAACAAATGAATTGTCCTTCTGTTCCAATAATTTCAGAGGGGATGTGACTTTGTGGGAAACGTTCATGTTGGTGCTGTCAGTTATATATATATATACATGACATTATGTTATGTTTCAAATAATGTTGGCTGACTGATTGTCCATTTGCACCAAAACAAAAACACCCATGTACTAACTCTCTCTACCCAGGATGTCTGTCAATATGTTTTGTCAAATTTTGCATTTTAACTTTAAAAACTTGCTTTTTAATGCTAGTCCTCTTAATTTCTTATATATATATATATATATATATATATATATATATATATATATACCATAACTCACACTTGCCTATCCTTCTATCCTTGCAGTGTCACCACCTATGAATTTACGTGTGCGTGGATTGACGGAGCGTACTATTGACATAGAGTGGGACGGGTCATCAGTTGTAACAGACTACTTGATCACTTATGTTCCAACAAGCCCTGGTGGAGTACAGCTGGAATTGAGAGTTCAAGGGAATGTGTCCTCCACCACCATCAGTAAGCTGGAGCCAGGTCTGGAGTACAACATCAATGTGTACACTGTCATCGATGATGTCATCAGTGTGCCTGTCAGCACTGTGGTCTCAACCTGTGAGTTATTTTTTTGTTGTTTAGTTATTGCCACTATTCATCACATGACACTGGAAACATGGGTTAGAAAATTGCTATTAGTCTGATACAGTATTTCTGAAATAATTTCACTTTGCAAAGCTGAACTTCATGTCCATATAGCAATATATGAGAGATCTTGATGTGCTATACTTTCTGTCTGCAGTGTTTGGGCAGTTTCCTTGTTAAATCTGTACAAGTTTGTTTACATTATTGACATACATGACTTGATACAAAGTTACAAGTCAGGCATAATACCATCCAAGCATATTGGCTAGTGATATACGTGTTGCGAGACAAACATTCCACCAGCTGATCTGAAATGAGTGTAGCATAGTTGACATAGGGAGCCATAATTAGCGCATGGATCGGATAATAGTAATATGGTTAACTGCAAGTCTCAAGGGGATCAACACTATCAACCGCAAGTTTGAAGGCAGGATGGAATATTATGCAAATTAACCTCCTTTGTCAGTGGGATACAATTTGATTCATGCCATTTACTTGGTAGCAAATTGGTAGAATTCTCCAGGATCCATTGCAAGCACTCACTGCCTGTCAAACCACGTGCATCTAAACAAGAACTGCCACCGAAATAACAGAAATAATAACCCATGCTGGATAAACCTCTGCTGCATGAACTAATATGGATAATTTACAGATAATCATGTGAATGGCAGCAAACTGAATTTGAAAGGGATTGGGCCATGGAATTAGTATCTTGCTGTTATAAAGTGGGTTGGTTATGCTTTCACGAACATCTGTACTCAGGAATTACAGATGTGGTAAGATTTAAATAGAACAAATGGAGCAAGTGGAGGAGTTGATTTTATAAGATCCTAAATTGGAAATGTAAAATACTTTAAAATGCTTCTGTGTTTGTGTGTGTATATATATATATATATATGTATATATATACAAACACAGAAGCATTTTAAAGTATATATATATATAATGTGTGTGTGTGTGTGTGTATGTATATACTAGTGAGTACACCCCTCACATTTTTGTAAATATTTGATTATATCTTTTCATGTGACAACACTGAAGAAATGACACTTTGCTACAATGTAAAGTAGTGAGTGTACAGCTTGTATAACATGTATCCTCATGTTAACATGTCCCCTCAAAATAAAATAATGTTAGAGACCTTGTGCTCCCCCACCTTCCATTTGAGGATGCCCCACAGATGCTCAATAGGGTTTAGGTCTGGAGACATGCTTGGCCAGTCCATCACCATCCATCCATCTTCAACCGCTTATTCCTGCTTCAGGGTCGCAGGGAACCTGGAGCCTATCCCAGGGACAGGGTGCTAGTCCATTGCAGGGCACAATCACATGCCCTAGAGGTGTGAGGCGAATGTGCTAACCACTAAGCCACCGTGCGCCCCAGTCCATCATGCTGGAATACTACCCTGCAGCTCAGTCTCCGAAGGGAGGGGATCATGCTCTGCTTCAGTTTGTCACAGTACATGTTGACATTCATGGTTCCCTCAATGAACTGTAGCTCCCCAGTGCTGGCAGCACTCATGCACCTCCAGACCATGACACTCCCACCACCATGCTTGACTGTAGGCAAACCACACTTGTCTTTGTACTCCTCACCTGATTGCCACCACACATGCTTGACACCATCTGAACCAAATAAATTGATCTTGATCTCTTCAGACCACAGGACATGGTTCCAGTAGTCCATGTCCTTAGTCTGCTTGTCTTCAGCAAAATGTTTGCGGTCTTTCTTGTGCATCATCTTTAGAAGAGGCTTCCTTCTGGGACGACAGCCATGTAGACCAATTTGATGCAGTGTGCAGCGTATGGTCTGAGCACTGACAGGCTGACCCCCCACCCCTTCAACCTCTGCAGCAATGCTGGCAGCACTCATACATCTATTTCCCAAACACAACCTCTCGATATGACGCTGAGCATCTGCACTCAACTTCTTTGGTGGACCATGGCGAGGCCTGTTCTGAGTGGAACCTGTCCTGTTAAACCGCTGTATGGTCTTGGCCACCGTGCTGCAGCTCAGTGTCAGGGTCTTGGCGATCTTCTTCTAGCCTAGGCCATCTTTATGTAGAGCAACAATTCTTTTTTTCAGATCCTCAGAGAGTTCTTTGCCATGAGGTGCCATGTTGAACTTCCAGTGACCAGTATGAGGGAGTGTGAGAGCGATGACACCAAATTTATCACACCTGCTCCCCATTCACACCTGAGACCTTGTAACACTAACAAGTCACATGACACCGGGGAGGGAAAATGGGCCCAATTTGGACATTTTCTCTTAGGGGTGTACTCACTTTTGTTGTCAGCGGTTTAGACATTAATGTCTGTGTGTTGAGTTATTTTGAGGGACAGTAAATTGACACTGTTACACAAGCTGTACACTCACTACTTTACATTGTAGCAAAGTGTCATTTCTTCAGTGTTGTCACATGAAGTATATATACACTGTTATATATACACAGTTATCTGCTGTTCAATATAACTGACAATATACAGTTTTAAAATAGAATTTTTATTTATGTATATTTTTTTTAGTCTGAAGAGTGATTCACATGAAAGAATAACATGCAGTGTAATCTTATTTATGAAATTATTAATGTGTTTGTTTAGCATTTGCTGAACCAAATATTTCTTTCATTTAAAAATATTTCTAATAACCCGGTTTGTTTATTGACACGGATATTATCTGTACTTCCTTCAAGAAAATAAACAAACAAAAAGCAAACAAACATACAGTAGGGAAGTGGAGAAATGCATAAAAGTGTTGATATATCGACCGTAGTGAAGACAAAAGCAAATAATGCATTAGTCTGTGCCTTCCAGATCTGTCAAATCCTGATGGTCTACTCTTCAAATCTGTCATGGAAACATCAGTGGAGGTTCAGTGGCAACCCTTTGACTACTTGTTTGATGGTTGGGAAATAAGCTTCATTCCCATGGTAAGACTTTTTCTTCCTAGGTTCAATTGATTGCCCATTCAGCAGCAGTTTCTGGTATAGTAAACATCCATAATCATTTACAAGAATGTGCACTCTTTAGTGCTCTGCCAGGCATACCCAATAAAAAGCTTCAGCTCATGATGGTGTCTGATCCTTCTTGCCATGATCAGAAAAACTGATATAAAATGCAAACTGAAGAGTAACACAGTAAATGCTGAGGCTTGTATACTTCCAGTCCATTGTAAAGTCCTAAGAAAAGGTAGAGAGCATGCTTCCTTTATTTGGGAAGAGAAAGGTGTGTGTGTGTGTGTGTGTGTGTGTGTGTGTGTTCATTTGTTCGTTTGTTTCCGCCACAGGACAATGATGGAGGAATGACCACCCAGCTGCCCAGCACCATCACATCCTACCATCAGACTGGTCTAAGGCCTGGAGAGGAGTACACTGTGAATCTGGTTGCCCTGAAAGACCAAGGCAGGAGCCAGCCTGTCACTGCCACCGTTACCACATGTAAGTTTGTCTAGCATTTGTTCAATGACATGCTCCTCCCCGCAATTTAATGTGCTTCATGTTTTTACAAATATCTCTCATTTTTCACTAAAATTTACCGATGTCCATGTGTACCTGACCAAAATTGATGGAGTATTCTTAACATACATCCCAACATCATATGTGTTGGGATGGAATAGTTACCACTGCATGAAGCCTAAAACCAGAGCACCGGTACTGGGCTGGACCTGTAAAATTCCACAAAAAATCGCATTGCCTTGGAAATGGAAAATGTCACCTTGATGAATGAGCAGGCCTGTCAGCAATTATGGACTTCATTAAAAAAAATGTCCTTTGTCACATAGAGACAGAACGATTAGATTCAATTGAACTTGTCCAGAGCAATACAAGCTATATGTCTATTATTATAAGGCCATTCATTTTAGTCAATCAATATTAAAGAGGCAATAATTATGAATTTGAGGTTATTAATTTATTACATGTTCACTGCAGCGAAATAAGTACATGAGTAAAATATGTATAGGTCCATGCATAGGTGCTGAAGGCAAATGACAAAGAACTAACAAAGAACCCTCACCCTTTGGCTTAAATCTTACAAGAAAAGAGAAAATATCAATCCAGTATATTTAAAACTTGTGATTATTAATGAACCTTAAAAGTGATTAAATAAACCAAAGACATTAATGAATGGCATTCTCCATCTAAGTAGTATTTAGTCAATGACTTACTACTAGCATGATACCATTGAGACATCCTATGAACAATTAAAAAAAAAATTTATGTTAGGTGCAAATACCAATACATATTCATTTTAAACGATAATCAGGTTCTTTACTATTTTGTTAGACATTTTATTGCCTCTTTATTATCGTCCTATTAGCTTAGCATCCCTTTCTTGTTACATTATTTAATTAAGTCAACTGAAGTTTCATAGATGACCTTTTGGAAGCCTGAGGAATATACTGAACATTATGAAATTTTATTTGTAATTTTAAATTTCAGACCTGTAACTTCATCACTTTATTCTTCTTACCAAGCATTATCGCTAGCTAACACACTAGACTGTTAGCAACCTATGTAAGTACTCAGTTGATATGCAGGGAAAATTAGATGTTCTGGGTTAAGTTTTTTACATTCTCCACCGTTATATGTAAGGGAAATTAGCTGTTTAGATTGAGCTACTTGTATTCTCCAACAAAGAGGCAGGCTAGACTAGCAGATCAGCCAGCTCAAAAGGGAAAATTTGGCTAATTTAGTATTTCTGATCAACTATTCATCCAGCTATAAACTGAACTTAGTCTATTCGTTAATCATGCGTTAGATGTTACCTCCGTCGTCACTGGCAATAATATTCTAAATAGAGTGAAACATTATTTTAAGAGCATGTAGCAAGATTGGCAATTCAAGGCAATAGACATCGTAAACAAGAAAACATGTATATTTGTTCTACAACACAGAAACTTACACATGCACATCCACACACAAGCAGGGGTGAAAATGGCTTTCAATGAAGTTCCAAGTGTATAACACAGTATGTTACTTCACAGACCATGAACAAACCATCAACTTCATCAATCTAATTTCACATCTTTAGAAGGGCTTTAAAAGGAATAATATATGCACCAGATTAGCTAGCTCTGGAGGTACTGCGCTTGCCTGTTAAGGGGATTTCCTCGTTACGTCATGGTGTTAAGGGGATTCCCGCGATGATTATTACTCAGTGGTCTGGTTGGCATCGAGTGGCATCTCTGAAGACCAACCGGAATGATGAATGAATCTGAATCTAGTATGAGGAAAATTTAAAGAGCTGGTGGCGGGAAGTTTGAAAGTTGGCGGGCTCTAGGCTGGGTCTCCGAGTAGATATTAATTGGAGGAGTGTTTATTTTATATTTTATATTTTATAAGTGTTTGGTGAATGTAAATAATAGGCAAGTGTGAAGAAAAAAAATTATAATTAGTAACAGAGACTTCAAATGAATGTTTTTGTTCTGGAACTGTTAAGGACCTTAATCCTCAGGTTTCTGTTATATCATGTCTTAGTAAATCACTTTGGGTAAAATCATTTGCTAATTGAGCAAATATAAAAGTAAAGTTGGTAGCATTTTTGCCATCATTCCCAGCTGTTCATTACCTACAGTTCTGCATTTTTTGTGCACACTAATGTTTTCATGTTTTCATGGGAATTCTGATTTCTGGTTATCAGTAATTGATGGACCGAGCCAGCTTATGATTCGGGATGTCTCGGACACGGTGGCGTTTGTAGAATGGACTCTGCCCAGGGCCAAAGTGGATGAAATCATCCTGCGTTATGGAATAGTGGGTTACAGTGGACCAAAGACCACATTTCATCTGGAGCCAACTCTGAGTCAGTACTCACTACAAGTTCTAAGGCCAGGCACCAGATATGAAGTTTTGGTTAGCAGCTTTCACAAGGGCAATGAAAGTAGAATCGTCTCTGCTGAGTTTATCACAGGTGAGCACACTTCTGGGACATACGTCATGACAGAACATCTAGCTTTTCCAGTGTGATAATATCATAAAAACTAGTTGAAAATGCCTTGTTGTCTATGTAACCCTATTCCCTGAGAAGGGAACGAGATGTTGCATGAGCTTCACGCTGTGGGAAGTGCAATCAGTATCTGAAGTCTGTGTAAAATCACACCTATTCATAGGCCTGCTGTGGTCAGGTGATGTGGCATTTTGCACGTCGCGTTACTATTAAATAGCACCTGTAAGCCACGGCATTAGCTTCTCTTTGTCTGAAGCGAAGACACAATTTACAAGCATACCCCAAAGCTATGCAATGTCTTGTTCCCTTCTCAGGGAACATGCATAACCCAGAAGTTCGCTTTCAAAGGAAACTCATTGTTGTGTGAGCTTCACTCTGTGGGAACAAGTACTGTATACTCACTCCATCAAACTAAGGGTATGGTCTTCCAAGGAGGCTCCATCAATAGATCCCAGGGAGTGCCGTCAAGCAGAAATAATATCTCCGAGAACCAAGTTTGAGCTGGCCAATCAGGTGCTACTAGCAGCAGTTATAGCATGGTCTTGGTGAACTTTCGCTAGAGTGTGTGGGAGCAGAGAGATCGGGTAAAGCCATACAGTTGTGACCTTGGCCACGTGTACACCAGTGTCCAGCCCTAACCTTTTCTCTGCACTCACTGACAAAACTTGACACTGATTAATTTCAGGGGTTTCATCCTCAGGCAAAATCCCTGACTTTCAGCCATCACTGAACGGTCTTGGTTAGTTGTTGCTGCCATAAGCCCCAACAGCCTCCGTAGAGACAGGAGGGGATGCCCAGACTTAATCGTATCTTGCTCAATGTTGATAGGAGTGCACTACGTGTTTTGGGGATAGACACACCCTCATCATATTTAAATCCCATGTAACCCCTAGAAAGCTTGTTTTCGACTTGAGTAGCAACTTTCCATGAGGTTCAACCTGAGCCCCAAGCACCTTGTGTGGGCGAGAACATCGATGTTTCATTGCCAACGTCCTGGACCACACTAGAATAAACCAGTCATCCAGGTAGTTAAGCACATGGATGCCCTGGAGTCGCAAAGGAGCGAGTGTAGCATCCATGAACTTTGTGAAGGTGTGAGGGGATAAAGCTAGCAAAAGGAAGAACTGATATTTACAGTGAGATAATTACCTGTCCACAGAAGCAATCAATCAGATTCCAAACTCTTCACCATGCCCAAGACCAAAGAGCTTTCCAAGGATGTCAGGGACAATATTGTAGACCTACACAAGTCTGGAATGGGCTACAAGACCATCACCAAGCAGCTTGGTGAGAAGGTGACAACAGTTGGTGCGATTATTCGCAAATGGAAGAAACACAAAAGAACTGTCAATCTCCCTCGGCCTGGGGCTCCATACAAGATCTCACCTCGTGGAGTTGCAATGATCATGAGAACAGTGAGGAATCAGCCCAGAACTACACGGGAGGATCTTGTCAATGATCTCAAGGCAGCTGGGACCATAGTCACCAAGAAAACAATTGGTAACACACTACAACGTGAAGGACTGAAATCCTGCAGCACCCACAAGGTCCCCCTGCTCAAGAAAGCACATATACATGTCCATCTGAAGTTTACCAATGAACATCTGAATGATTCAGAGGACAACTGGGTGAAAGTGTTGTGGTCAGATGAGACCAAAATGGAGCTCTTTGGCATCAACTCAACTCGCCGTGTTTGGAGGAGGAGGAATGCTGCCTATGACCCCAAGAACACCATCAACACCATCAAACATGGAGGTGGAAACATTATGCTCTGGGGGTGTTTTTCTGCTTAGGGGACAGGACAACTTCACCGCATCAGAGGGACGATGGACGGGGCCACGTACCGTCAAATCTTGGGTGAGAACCTCCTTCCCTCAGCCAGGGCATTGAAAATGGGTCGTGGATGGGTATTCCAGCATGACAATGACCCAAAACACACGGCCAAGGCAACAAAGGAGTGGCTCAAGAAGAAGCACATTAAGGTCCAGGAGTGGCCTAGCCAGTCTCCAGACCTTCATCCCATAGAGGAGTGGGACAAAATCCCTCCTGAGATCATTAAAATGCAAATCAATTTATAACATTTTTGACATGCGTTTTTCTGGATTTTTTTGTTGTTATTCTGTCCCTCACTGTTCAAATAAATCTACCATTAAAATTATAGACTGATCATTTCTTTATCAGTGGGCAAACGTACAAAATCAGCAGGGGATCAAATACTTCTTTCCTTCACTGTATATGCGTTGTCCTCAAATGCAAATGTCAGAAACTTCCTGTGACTTGACAATGGAATACACATACTTTATAGATCTATTATCACAAACCAATCCTTGAACTGAACTTGTGGCATTGAGCATCAACATCCTGAACCTGTATGTTCAAAGAGTGCAGTTCAGATGACGCAGATCTAAAATTATCTGCATACTCCTGTCTTTTCTGTGGACCAGGAAATAATCGCTGTAAAAAAAAAACCAAAAAAAAAAACTCCCTCCTTCAGAGAAGGAGGTACATGTTCTATGGCCCCTTTTTCCAAGAGAGAGTCTAATGTCGGGCTCTGCATTTTGCTGACTACTGTAGTGAGCATGCCTCTGAAATGGGTGAATCGAGCTGTTAACTGGACCTGGTATCCTTTTCTATGGTGGACAGAACCCATGGCTATATATTTGGCAGTATTTTCAACACTGCCAGGTAGTTTTTAGTGACTTTCCACATTTTGTTGTAGGGAAAGCATCAGATTTTTGTTGCCCTGTCACAGCTCGCTGACTAGAGACATTGATTAGGGGAGCCCTTCAGTAATACTGGGGGATAACTGCCCTAACAACATCTCATTCCCTGATACCACTCTCCATAGCCCATCAGGACAGCTTTTTTTTTTTTTGCCTTTTAGGCACTGATTATTATTTTTAAATCAAACCCATTAGCAGGCTGTGACTGTGGCCACCCGGTCACCCGGTTTTCTTCAGGGGGAGGTAGGCCGCCACACTCCCCTTCTGTGCCTCCCTCACAATTCAGCAGGTCTACCTGGTACGCCTGCAACAATGCCATTGTTTGCCAAGACCTACAAGCAAGACCTGCTTTGCCAACCAACGCCAAGATGGTCTTACACAGCCTGGATGGCAAAGCCGGCCCCCCTGATTTTGCTGCTGTCGATGGAGAGAGGTAGCTGGCAAGTGCCACCATCGGCATAGCGAAATATCCATACTGTTTATCTCCCACGATCACTGGGTTATAAACACTGCTTTCCCCAGAAGCATGACACTTCTTGGTGCGCATCTGGGAAAAGGGGAGCTTTCTGCCTTGTCACCTGACCACGGCAGGTCTATAAATAGGCATGATTTTATACAGACATTAGAGACTGGTCACGCATGAGGGCATGTGTGAAGCTCACGCAAGGTTGAGTTCCCTTTGAAAGGAAACTACCACTTCTGCATTCAAAATAAAGTATTGGTTTGATTTTAATTTCTGACCACAACATATTGCTTTTTTCTGCAGCAATTGGTGCATTGCAATAGGTAAATTCATAAAATAGATCAATTCATAATATAGCAGTAACGTGAACCTCCAGGAGTGGTTGTGTTGTGGGATAAATGGGGAAGTGGTTAGATGAAGTGGAAAGGCTGAGACAATAAGGGTGGAAAGATTACAAGGAAGGGGAGAGAAGCTATATAAAAAGGGCAACATGTTGTAAATGGTAGATGGAGCAGATGGAAGTGGACGGTGGACAAAGCAATACAAAAAACAGTCAGGTTGGGATAGGTGGAGGCTGGAAAGGTCATGGGGGCTGCAAGGAAGAGCAAAGAGACTGGAATGTAGAGGCGAGAATTTGTTCTTTGGTAAGACATACTAGGTTGGTATGATGATTGGACAGAATGTGTCACTGTGATAAAGAACATGGAGGTCGGGATGAAAGACAGTCAGGCTGAAATGAATGATACCGAAGCTTCAGTGAAGAACAGAGAACGATAGGCTCCAAAGAACTGAAAATATAATGTAAAGAGTTCAAAGTTTGGTATGGTGGGCAGAAAAAAACAACAACCCAAAACAGTTCAGAAAAGGTGCTGGGAAGAAGAACATATTGTAGGGAAGAAATGGATCAGTATTTCATACTCCAATATTTTATCAGCAAGATTTTAAAAAATGTGCTACTATGACACTCCTACTTGTACTCAATCATCTTTCCCTATAACTTTCCTGCTGGGCAAATATATTAGTCATCACACAAGGATCATTAGATATATAGTGTATTGCATTGTCACATTGTGCATTTGATGTCTGATGATTGTCTTTCAGTTTGTCCTTTATTATTTACAGAGATTGATCCACCCAAGCACTTGCGGGTAGTCTCCAAGACATCCACATCTCTGGAGCTGGAGTGGGAAAACAGCAAGGCTGTTGTGGAGTACTTTTGTGTTGTGTACAGTACGCTGGCTGGAGATCAGTACAATAAAATCATAATTCCACGTAGCAATGGAGCCACAACCAAGACCACTCTCACAAGTGAGCTCAGCACACCTTCACAATCTTACTCTGTTTCAGAGCTGTTTTCAGAGCTGCTCAATTCTGTTCTTTTACTTAACTCAAGCTGTAGTTGGAAATGATGATGCATTCTCAACAAACGAACAAACAACAAATGGAGTTGGCGGGTTTGGGGGTGGTCCTGAACTTGACTGTCTGTTTGTGTGGAGTGTTTTTACATGATCTCCCTGTGTCTGTTTTGGGTTTCCTCTGGGTTCTCTGGTTTCCTCCCACCTCCCATGATAAATTACCCCTTGGTGTGAATGTGTGCACGCATGGTGCCCTGCAATGGACTGGTGTCCTATCCAGGATGTATTCCCACCTGGCACCCAGTGTTCCCATGATAGGCTTTGGATCCACCACAACCCTGACCAGGATGAAGTGATTACTGTTAGAAATGTTTAAAGTTTTAGTTTTTAATTCACCAAAAGTTAAATAGAACAACAACAACAACAAAAACTGCAATTAAAAAAATGCTAATCATATATTACTGGTGCTCAAATATTGCTATTAGCCAATCAATACCCTTTTTCACATAAAGTAATCATTTAAAGTTCAAAGGTCACCTGAATTTGTTGTCTTGAAGCGAAGCCTACTGTCATGTAGCATGCATTGTAAAGTGTGTCATGGCGAAACAAAAGCAGTTATTTTTAAACAGAATTTTTTTAAGAATACAAACAGCGACAGTGAAAAAACAGAGCAAAATACTAAAAACGTCCAAGAGAGTCCAAAAGAGCGAGCGGCAGGTCACCGATGTAGCAGTTTAGTGACCGTCCCCATGACTAGCAGTGATAGCTCTAGCCTGATTGTGGAAGGTTTTTAGAAGCGCTTATGGGCCTAACGTTGTCAACCTGTGCATGCCTTTGAAAGTGAGATTGACTGCCCAGAATTAAATAGAATTAGCATCCCATTTACAGTCATTCGGGCTTTTAGGGAGTACAGGGACTCAAATACACAAAAGATCAAGAAGGACTGAGGTAGTTGTTGGCTGCTGTGAATACCATACCATATCTCGAGTGGAGCGCGAGCAGGGTTTCTCCAAAATGAATCTTATTTGTACAGGAGCTCACAACATGAATCCCTTCTCATCCCCACCGTCTCGTCTGTGATGTTTTTGAACGTTGTGGGTCCGACGTTTACAAAATTCAATCCCAAGCCATTTGTGCACTCATGGATACGTAAGGGACACGGGGAAGAGGAGGAGGACAGTGACATGACAGCTTTGTGGGATATTTCGTGTTCGGTAAGACACTTGATTTTTTTTCTTGATTATGTTGTGCATTTAATGTTGGTTTATTTAAAGTAGGCCTGCTGAAACATAGCTTTGTTTTCAAGGTGCTTTGGGCAAATGTGTTTTGTAGCCAACTGAGCTGACAGCATATAAGTTGACAAAATGTGCAATCCATTAGGGATGCACGATATATTGGCAGCCATCTTGGTATTGGCTGATAAATGTAAATGTTCATATTATTTTTTCGGTCCGATAAGAAAATGAGGTCCATATATTAAATTATGGATTATTTCCTCTGGTTGAACCACTTCAGATGAACGCTGATCGCTATGAGGGATTTGATTGGTGCCTTCTGCATGAAGTGACACCGCAGCAGACTACAGTATGTGCGCTTTAGAAGCGTTTATGTAGAGAGACGATGCAATGTCAGCTGTGTGGGAATTTTGACATATTATATATTTTTGAGTTTGTTAGTGCAGAAGCAGGCACTTGGTGCATACGGGGCAGAATACGAGCTTCTCGCATCACTCAGCGCAGATCAGTAGGGCCTTATTGAACATGCAATAACACTCCTTGTGTCTTTTGAAAAAAGAAATAAGTTTACACCTGGCAACTACTTAGATTCCCTTGCCGTTAAGTTTTTCAAATAAAAGCAGTAAAAATAACAAATATGAAGAATTGTCACTTACTGGTATCGGCCAAAATTTTCAGATCGGTGCATTCCTACTATCCATAAATGTTTCTCTCTGTACTGAGAATACTCTCTGCTATCAACTCGGTACTTCACTGTAATAGTGTGATCAAATGCATACCTTTTACACCTTTAGACACTTTTACATGTCTAATTTCGGGGACCAGTACCTTTCACGTGCCTCCCAGCCAGTGCTTAATTTGTAAATCTGCAGGTCCCAGAACAATAAGAGTGTACTGATCTGGCAAGTCGGGAGGCACTTGAAAGGTCCCTAACCCTAGCATTATCACTGCTAGTCATGTGAACGATCGGTAAACTGCTTTATCAATGACTTGTTGCCGCTCACTCTCTTGGACTCTTTAGTATTTCACTCCTTTATTTTGTTGCTGTCTGTGTTCTAAAAAAATATGTCAATGACAACTGTTTTCTTTTCACCATGACGCACTATACAATGCATGCTATGAGACTGTAGGCTTTGCTTCATGACAACAAATTCAGGTGACCTTTGAACTTTATTACATTATATGAAATTGATTGGCTATTGATTGGCTACTAGGAATATTTGATCAGCAGTAATATAAGATCAGCATTTTTCTTGCAGTTTTTTTTTTTTCCACTGGTGTTCTATGTTACAACCCAGTCTAGTTTGAGCCACACAGATTAACCAGCTCACAGTTAATCAAAGGGAAAGACCTCTAAATCAGGGAAGCTACGAATGACAGACACAACAAGTTTCACTGAGGTTGTGGATATACTGTACAAAATCGGCAAGTGTATATACACAACTGTACATAGAACACAACACCAGGCATATCTTCAGGGTGTTCCCAGGCCAAATAATTAAGCAAAATTATTTAGTTTGAGAGTGCTAATTTACCTAAAAGAAAAACAACAAAAACACAAATGTCCTTCCCTAAAGCAAAAACAGACAAAAAAGGACCCCACGCCCAAAAGAAACGGCAGCCACACAAATGAGCCTCAGTCTCGCTTGTCCTCTTCTACTTTAAATATGGTCAGCATTCAGTGATGTCATCATGGGAGGTGGGAGCAAGGCAGGCTAGGGCAGGCTGGAAACTCTGGGAGTGAGTTCGGACATGCACACAAAACACGGCACAATACACACGATGAAAGGCTTTCCATTCCAAAAATTAGCGGGTTGTAGCATTCTATTTCACGTCTGGTGAATTAAAATACAAACACTATTTATTTTTGATGATATTTCTCTGTGAGAATTTAAGCATCCATCTGCAGAGGCGCCGTATCCACATAAAAAGGTCCCGGAATACAGATGTGCTATATTCTGGAGGTGCTGGATCCTGTTCGAGTAGGATCCGGCTCAAATTAAGCCATGCTCCTGACCAATTGTTCCAGGACCTGCAGATTTACCAATTAAGCACTGGTCTTAGTCCTCCTTGTTGTGCTTATGTTGTGGCTGTTGGGACACCAAATTTCCCCTTAGGGATCAATAAAGTACTCTCTATCTATTCTAGCATATATTTATTGACCCTATGTATGTGATCAGTGTGTGATTGCGCTGCTGTGACCATGAAATGCTGTATAAATGGATCATACATTTTTTATTGGTGGAAACTCATCTCTTGGTCTCTTGTAGATTCAATTTCTCTGGGTAAGAGTGCCACGGAGGTTTTTACAGATTTTATCTTTATGTCTCTCAGTTGAGATTTGATCTATTATTAATAAGTTTTAAGATAAGCAAATATGGACAAGCAAACATTTGATCCTCTTTGAAGCAGTGCCTATTTATAAAGTTTACACTCTATCAAATGATACATAAAAATGACATTTTGTAGTAATTTTCACAATTCAAATGAAAAACACATCAACGGATCAGTCTCATGGGACAAGTAAGTACACCTTTCAATTTATCACACCTTCAAATCCATAAAATTGGAATCCAGTGTTCAAGATTGGCTCTCAGTGATTAGAACCAGATTAGGGAGTGCAGGTGGGACTGTTTTATTTATGCCTCTCTCATATCAAGTGTCTGGTGTTCCCCTTGTTATTGAGGTGTGTGGTGTCACCATGCCGAGCTCTAACGAGTTCTGTAAGGCCTTCAGAACAAAGATTGTGGATACTTTTGAGTCTGGCAAGGGATTTAAAAATATCTCCAAATTATTTGAAGTATATGATTCCACTGTCAGGAAAATCATTTAGAAGTGGCGCAGAGTTCAAGTGACTGAAAATGTGTCCAGGATTGACCATCCCAGCAAATTCAGCCCAAGAACAGACCATCTGGTGCACAACGATGTCTCAAAAGGACCCAAAACTGTTGGTGTCAAAATGCATACCTCTGCAGTAAGCACAAGTTTGAAGTGCATGGGAGGTCTGCCAAGGCTTTTCTCTCTAAAAAGAACATTAGAGCAAGACTACAGTTTGCTAATGAGCAAAGACCAGGCATTTTTTGAATAATGTGCTCTGGACAGATGACTCAAAGATAGAGTTGTGTGGCCACATTGACAGAAGATATCAGTCAAGATAACGATAGTAATGCAATTTTAAAATTATTATTATCCTTCCAAATTATTCATTAATATTATACTCACAAAAAACCTTCTTTTTTTTCATAATACCCTTCCTAACCTGTGAACAAATCACTAATGCTTTCTCATTTTAGATCTACAACCAGGCACTGAATACGGCATTGGGATATCGGCCATTCTGGGTACCAACCAAAGCAACCCAGCCACAATGAATGCCAGGACAGGTAACCAGCTATCAGTGTAGATCAGTAGACTGAAGGCATTCAACATTCATTCATTCCTATTTCCAATCACTAAAAGTAGGTAGAGTGATGATTTTTTTTTTCTCAAGTTTTTAGGAGTGCGCGCCAAGTTCTTCTGCAGACACGATCACTCTATTTTAAGCCTGACTGCCTGCCATCCCATATATTTCCACTGATGCTAACTACTACTTTTATCTTCTTCATTTTTGTTATTCCTTTTTGTATTTTTTTTCCCTTTTACACAGGTCTGGATATCCCCATGGATCTGATGGTCACAGCCTCCACAGAAGACAGCATAACTTTACTTTGGGGCTCTGTCCAGGGACCCATTGAGTATTACCGAGTGAGCTACACCTCAGCGAGTGGTGTGACCACTGAAATAACCGTACCCAGAGATATCAGCAGCACCACACTGAGTGGCCTGGAGCCTGGTACCGAGTACACCATCACAGTCATGGCTCAGAGGGGCAGACAACAAAGCGCTGCTGCCACAATTGATGCCTTTACAGGTACCCACTGTGGATATTTCACATAGTGAATAGTTACTTATTTATTTATTTCTTTGTTATATTTTTAATCTGGACCCCTGAGGATTCACACATAACAAAAGGCTATGGCTTCTTCTGCGTTATATTATTATGATGTCATGCTAAGTATTTTTTTAGTACTTATTTTAATTCTTTCATTTTCATTTTGAGCATATAACAAACTTTACATTTATTCATTTTGTATTTGAAGAATTACCATTGAGTCACCTTTACTTTTGTACTGAAATGTGCGTTGAGATTAATGATTCATGTCTAAGAGTGCAGTTTTCTTGACCGTTCATTTTTAATTATTCATTTCTAATATTCTTCAACCATCTGGTTCTTCATTTATGTATTTATTTATTTATTTTTACATATTTTTGAGCCCCTACACACTGATAGTCAGTTTACCTGCCAAACTCTTTTCTTCTGCCCAGTCCTCAGCTCAGCTTCAGTTTATTTCTATGTTTGGTATCTCTGATACTTTTCACCTCTTTGTTCTCATCTCATTTCATCACCGGTCTTCACTGTTTTTCTTCAAAAAATTCATCATTTACTTAATGTGTGTGGCCAAAGATCTTCCATCCTGCATATTGTCTCATTCAGCATGCCTCGTGCTGCTTTCTTAACTTCCTGCACCCCTGAGAAGATTCATCGATTACTGAAAGGTTCATTCCTCAAGAGAGCCAATAATATTGAACGTCCATCATTTGGTTACAGGCTTCCGTCCTGTGAGTCAACTCTACTTCTCAGACATCACAGCTGACTCCTTGGCCGTAGCCTGGAATGCTCCAGCCCCACCTGCCAATAGTTTCAAGCTGTACTACTCTACAGATGATTCCAGTGAGGAGTTTGAAGTTGTTCTGGATGGTTCCAAGACCAGGACTGTCCTATCAGGCCTCCTGCCTTCCAGAAAATACATTGTTACTCTAGTTACCATGCATGGAGACACAGCTTCAGAGCCAGTTACCGGCACCATTGTCACAGGTACAGCTGCTTTAGCCTTCAGGCAACACCGAATCTAGTGATTTATTTCATAATAATACTGCGGTCCAGTTTGATTACGCTGTGTAACAAATTAGTAGCTTGCTTTATTTATTTATTCATTTATTTACTTATTTAAATTGTCAATATTCAAAGCTGAGCAGAGGCAACCATATTCATCTTAGAAAATCCATTTCTGGACACGTGAAACACTGCAGAAAAATCTGTAATGTCAAATACTTTGAAACATAAGACGAATGAAGGGGTGTAAACAATCGGCTAATTGTACAAAAAAATAAAAGAATGACAAGGTTTGCTGCAGAATTGACAAAGTCTGTGAATGCAGTGAACTCGTTTTGGGTCATTACTGTCACTCTCTTAAGAAAGATGCGTGGTCCTGTTTTAATGACTTTATACTAAAACCTAAATGCCCTGTTATGTGGATGTACACTAACAGTCATCACACTTCAGTAGAAATACTTCACGCATCTACTAACAAAAAATTACATATTTAACTACAAAATATAACGAGCTGAATTATTTGATCCATAACAAATAAGAGCAAAGTGCATTATTGCCCTACTATACAAAATATCAGCCAGTCAGTGATATTACCTTATACACGGTCTTCAATCCCGATTTTGTTTCGCTGTAGATGTTACTGTTGGCACTGTTCTACACAACAAACTGAACTCATCGGTTCATTAACAAATGCTACATGAGATTAAAATGAGAGACTAAGAAGGATGCATCCGAATTATTTTTGTAGTGTTTCAGTGAGAACCAGGACTTGCAGTGATAATACAGAGAAAACAGGGTTTGTGCCTTATTTGAATATCTTTGGAGATATTTTGAATAAAATGAAACGGGGTGGTAGCGTTGCTTAGGGGTGTGTGTCTCAGCTCAGTGGACAAATATATGCGCTGGTGTTCATATTAGCCAGATCTTTACACAACACAATCTTCTCAAGAGGGATGACGATTGCAGCAGAGTGTCTTGTGGCTGATTGTTTACAGCAGAGAGTGTCTGGCTTATTATCAGGACTGTGTGTGTGTGTGTGTGTGTTTTGTTTGGTCACACATTGTTCCTACCACATAACATGTATTGTGAAATTTTGCCAGTTAAGTAAAAAAAAATTAAATAAAAATAATAAATATATATATATATATATATAATATATCCATCCATAAAGGTGTTGTATTTACAGCTTGCTAAACCGTTATGTTCCCCCTTTTAGATCTTAATATACTTATATACTATATATATACTTATATAATATACTATGCTATTTTGAATGTATAATGATTTAAGATATGCATACATAGGAGTAATACATTTTCGTTATGTTTTACATACATTTTATGTCAGAATGCTTATTATTTGTTATTTCTAGTTTTAGAATTGAATACATTACTGTATCTGCAGCTTTTTGGAAGAGCACTGAACTTATGTTCCATATATTGTAAATGTTTGCCAAATCACTGCCTGCCAACCTTTGCTTTGGTGCCAGTAAGAGTTCACTGAAGAAGGAAATAAATCATCAGTGATTCCCTGCAAATGCAACGTGTACAGTATATGCAATAATAATAATAATAATAATAATATAATAATAATAATAATAATAATAAACTTTATTGTATAAAGCACCTTTAAAGGCAGCTTCTCAAAGCGCTGTACACAAAATAATCAGTACACAGATTTATTTTTAATGATCAAAGTTAACAATAATAATAATAATAATAATAATAATAATAATAATAATAATAATAATAATGATAATAATAATAATAAAAGTATACATCAACGGTCAAATTAAGTTTAAAAAGGTATGTCTTGAGTTGAGCTTTAAAAATGCCGAAGGTCTGAGATGATAGGAAGAGCGTTCCAAAGCGAAGGAGCAGAGACAGAAAAAGCCCAGTCACCTGTAGATTTTAAGTGTGTTTGTGTGATAGGTAACAATATTACATTGTGAGAAGCGCAGGCTGCGATTTGGGGTGTAAGGAATTAATAAAGCAGATAAGTAATGACGACCCAAACCGTGTTATGCCTTGTATATCACCATCATAATTTGAAAATCGACATGGAACCTGACCGTATATGACTAACATGCACTCACAGATGGGTGGCAAATTAACGGAAAATATGTCACTCTGTTCCAAAGTCATTTTTTTTGCCAAGGTGGTGGTCTACTTGTCTCCTTAGAGGGGAAGAGTCACTTCTTCTGAATGATCATCTTTATCCTATAATGAAGCGTTTCTACCCTGATGATACTGGTCTTCCAGAATGACAGCGCCACCGAAGGGCTCACTGGATGTTTTGATGTATGAAAATAATGTAAATGTGAATAATGTGAATGGGTGATTTTGCGCAGCGCTCTGCACCATAATCATCAAAACTCCGGTTGTGGGAATGTCTTATATAAGGGTGTTGTTTGTTGTTCATTTCCCCAATTCTAGAGAGTTGTATGATCTATACCCAACATGTCACCTGTTTACAAAATGTGTTTTTCATTTTTTTGCATGAACAGTACTCAAATAAAGAGTACTGTAATTAATTACCGTAGTAATTCATTACTGGTGGAGTAGAGAGAGAAGTAACAATAAGGATCCAAGCAGGGTGGAGTGCTTGGCGGAAGATAACCGGTATCATGTGTGACAGAAGAGTGCCAGCAAAGTTGAAAGGAAATCTGTACAAGACCATTTTGAGGCCTGCAATGCAGTATGGGATGGAAACTGTGGCAGTGACAAGAGGTCAGGAAAGGAGAATGGAAGTAGCGGAAATGAGACTGTTGAGATTTTCTCTCGGAAAGACAAGGATGGACAGAATTAGAATGAAGAGATAAGGGCTACAGTGAAGGTGGGAGAGATGGGTGTGCAGCTGAGAATGAAAAGACTGAGATGGTTGGGTCACGTAGTGAGAAGGGATGAAGGCTACGTTGGGAAGAGAGCAAGAAAGTTAGTAGTTGGAGAAAGGAGGCGTGGTAGACCAAGAAGGCGATGGGAGGATTGCGTGAAGGAGGATTTAAGGACAGTAGGAAAGACGGAAGAGGATGCAGAGGAGAAGAGTCACCCACACCAGCGACCCCACCTAGTGGGATTAAAGCCAGAAGAAGAAGAAGAAGAAGAAGAAGAAGTAATTAATTACCTGATTGCTTAGAATCCTATTGAGGCAGGCTGTTAAATGAATCTATTCAGCATGAAGTTTCTGATGTTATTTATTTATTTATTTGCAGTAGGTGCAGCAGCTTGTTAAACATCTTGAACAAGCAGTGGTGCATTATACACCTTCAAAATCTATGTTTGGATTGAAAGTTTTTTTTGTTTCTTTTTTTTTTTTTTTTCTTTCACTGTAAATGTTCATCGTTTTACTGAATATTTATACCTATTAAATTTTCTTCATAATTCTTCTGCCTAAGCCATAAAAAATATGACATTAGAAAAATATCCGCAGGGTATTATGATGAGGTTTGACCCTTTACATGTTTATAACGTATTAGATGATGTAGTTCATATTTCCAACGACTTTGTAGAACTTTCGATATTTCAATAAAAAGATAAAAAATAATTGTTTCATATTATTATGTAAGCATAAGTTCAGTCATAAATCCTTTTAAAATACTAGTTTTAGTACTTCGTAAACGAGTAAAACTTTTAAAATACTAGTTTAAAAGGTCCCACAGTTATCTTTACTTTAACACTGATCAGCTATCTCTGTTTTAGGTATGGACCCTCCCAGAGAGATTATGGTATCATACATCTCTGAGGATTCAGTAACCGTATCATGGGCTCAGCCGCTTGCTCACTTTCATTACTACAAAATGTCCTACCAGTCTACTAGAGGTAGGATTATTTACAGTCCCACTGCATTTTAGTATAGAAACCCATTTCAGAGTGTAAAGACATTATGGAATGTTTTTCATTTGTATTTTATTTTTTTTATTACAGGTCAAGTGGACAGTGTGGTGATTGACAAGGATGCAACAAACTATACTCTGACCAGACTCCATCCAGCAACAGAATATGAGATCAAGTTAAACACTGTGCGTGGAAGCCAGGAGAGCAAGGTCATCAGCACCAGTGTCTTTACAGGTATATTCACTTAATGATCATAAATATTGTATTGTGGATATAGTATTGCTTAGAAGATTATTGATACTCTACAGCACTAGACACCATGATTGTCAAGTCTCATTGGATCTGGCCTAATGGACAGAGAAATTTTGTACCTCCAGCCAGTTAACCTGTCCATGTAGGTTTGGTCAACTGATTCAGATGAATTATTCACGAATATGCAGTAAATCATGGCTGACGATGATATTCTAAGATCCCAGCCCTTGCACTGAACTCCCTTAACCAACCAACAACCAACCCCACCCCCCACCACCAAACACACACACACACACACACACACACACACACACACACAATTATGCAAGACCATGCAAGATTGCAAACTATTGATGGGCGACTGAAACTTCTAGTGATCACTTCAGCAGAAAGAGTGGGAGAACTACATACTCGGATGATTGCCTTACTTGTGTTGAAGCCAGAGGACTCTGTCACCTTATGGCTGGGTCTAGGATATCTGAGCCAAGTTTTTTCACCCAATTTTGTAAGGTAATCAGTTGACCTTTCAGCATTTCATGAAGGAGGGCCTGCAGACCGCTTGTCCTGTGCCTATTCAATCCTCAGATCAACTGTTTATCAGCCACAAAACAAAGGCATGGAAAGCACACTTATCTAAGTACCTGGGTCTGGACTTTATCACCTATAAATGTACTGGACCCCCAGCCCCTACCATGACATGCCACGAGAAAAGTCTCCTCTTTATGGGAAGGCCTAAATGGGTATTGTCAAGTGCTTTCATCTGATTCTATGAGGTTAATTTTGCCCCTCCCAGTGGGGTGAGTGTGCAAAGTGAAATTGACTGCTAATCACTGGAAGTGGAAGCTTAGTGGTTAAGATGTTGGACTTCTGATCTGAAGGTCATGAGTTCAAATCCTAGCACTGCTCAGTTGTATAAATGAGAGAAATCTAAGTTCATCTGGATAAGGGCATTTGCCAAATGCTGTAAATGTAGTTGCATATAACTCCCAGCAACCCCTCAGTGATGTGGTAACAATTTTCTCTTTTTTCCAATGACACCTTTGACTTGCTTATTGGGGATCTAGATTTAATCTGGATTTCTGTACATCTGTTTTGTGATATTCCCTATTGTTGAAAGAGTTTACAAGTAAAACATTGAATTGAATTGACATTCAAGCAATATATAGCATCAGAATTTATTGCAAATACAACACTGTTTGACATTGTTACAACACAAGCCACGCTTGCAAGCCAGGCTTGCAAATCTTATTATTTATATGCATAAAGGTGTGTGGAAAGGCACATTAGACTGTATAATTTCTCCCACAAACTCTGCTCATTTAGACAAATTGTGATCTTTCCCAGGATGTTAATGAAAACAAATTAGTTTCAACCTGGAGAGATGTGCTATATTTAACCAAAACTCTCTTTCATAAACAACAATAAACTACTTCTTTTCCACCTTCAGCCATGGACATGCCAATGGAACTGATGGCCCTGAACGTCACTCCACAGGGAGCGTTGTTACGCTGGACTCCTCCACTCTCTAATGTGGATAACTATGTACTCACCCTCACCCGCAGCCAAGGTAGGTAGAAATAAAACTTTCTGTGTGAAGTATGGAGGAATGGAGAATGTCAGGGCAGACCTCGAGAGGTCTGACTGTGCGCATTGTGAATGCCTAACAATTAGGCGGCTACGCTCATGGCTCGCTATCTTCTCAGCTGAAGGGAGTTGGGTTTCAGAGCCTCGCAGTTCTGGGAGGGCCGCTGCAGAGGCAGCGAGCTGGCTCAGGTCCTCGGGATCTTGCATGGATCTGGAAGAGGAGCCGGAGATGAGCGCTGCTCTATCTCTTGCTCTGTCTTCCGGATCCTTCTCTCTGCTGGATTTTGGAGCCCACATCACGACTCCTTCTACTATGGAAAGCCAAAAATAATAATAATAATAATAATAATAATAATAATAATAATAATAATAATAATAATTCCTCTTTGACTCAGAGGAGCCACAAGGGTGCGCGAAAAACTGAGAGCAGCTCTCAAGAATATAAAGAGCTGCTTGAAGTTATTACTAAGGCTGAATGAGCATTTTCCCCCCAGTGAAAATAAATCTCCCTCACACTGCAGAAAACTCCCCATTTTCTAGACGTGCATGACAAAATATCACGCTTCTGGAGGAATAACCCTGAAAAAGCCATAGTTATAACCCCACTATATCGGATTATTTCAGTGGCACGGGACAGCTATTTAGCTATGCCGAAGATGGAAAAGGCCACTTGTGAGCTACCTCTCTCCATTGACGGCAGGTAATTTAGGGAGGGAAGCTTTGCCATCCAAGCCATGGAAGGCCAACGCAGCGTTGGAGAGCAAGGCCTATGCAGTAGTGGGTTTTGCTTGTGGGTCACTGCAGACAATAGCAGTGTAACAGGCCTACCACGCAGACCTGCTGAGTGAACTCGACATACAGCGGTATTCAACCAGCTCCTTCCCTGTTGTGTCGAGTTCAACACACAGCGTTAGTGTGAGGGAAGCACAGAAGGCGAGTGTGCTGGCCTGCCTCCCCCCGCAGACAGCCAGGGGACCACAGTCGCGGCCTGCTACTAGGCCTGATCTGAGAATGGTCATAAAGGCCAAGCAGACAAAGGAGGAGTGGTTCTGAGGGGCTGTGGAGGAACATACAGCAGCAAGAAAAAGTATGTGAAGTGTCTTCCAGTGACCCTTGTGCTTGGGTCTTTTGGAACAGGTCATACCCTTGGTATGACAGAGTGGGTATTCTTGTTTCCATAGTGTTATGCGAACGCAACGTGGAGTTCCCTTGAAAGGGAACGTCTGGGTTACGCAAATAACCATGTCCCCTGATAAATGAACGAGATGTTGCATAGCTTTGTCATACTGGGGCAGGCCTGAGAATTGCATCTTCTCTTCAGATAATAGAGGCTGATGGCACGGTTCACGGGTACCATATATATATTACCCGACGTGCTTAATTGCCACGTCACCTGATCACGGCAGGCCTATAAATAGTCATGATGTTACACAAGCTTCAGATGCTAATTGCACGCGAGGGCGTGTCCCATAGCGTTATGCTAATGCAACGTGGAGTTCCTTTCTCAGGGAACAGGGTTACATGTGTAACCCAGACGTTTCTCTGCATGTTTTCTCCATGTATTTGTGGGATTCTTACAGGTTTCCATCCACCTCCCAAAAATATGTCAGTAGGTGGATTGGTGACTCCAGATTTCACCTAGGTGTGAATGAGTTTGTGAATGTGAGTGTACATGGTGTTCAGTGATGGCATCCCATCCAGGGTTTTTTCTCATCTAGCCTTGCACCCAGTTTTTCTGGGATAAGCTCATTATTCACGGTGACTCTGACTAGAGTAAAGCAATTTCTGATGATGAATAAATAGATAGCAAAATATTTATGCTTAATTTACAGTATTTTACAGTATACTGTGATATTCAGCATTCAAAATATTTGAAATAAAAGTGGTAAAAAGTGTTAAAAATTTGTGAATGGTAAAAAGTGATTTACTCCAAACTACAGATGGCCATTATCTTTGACAAATGAGGTGTTGAAGTGTACCTTTCCCTTCTAAATAGTGACAGCAGACACATTTCTAGTGGAAGGGAACAAGCAGGAACATCAGCTGAGTCAACTTCTCCCCAGCACTCCCTACTCCGTTGCTCTCTATGCCACCAAGGGCCCTTTGACCAGCGGCACCGTGATCACAAGCTTCATCACTCGTGAGTCCCGTGTTAGTTACTCAATCACATGTATCCAAGTCATGATACTTGAATGTGTTCTGTTTAAAGACGTGCTTGGTGTTATTTGTGATGCGGAATGAAAATATTTGACATCTCCAACTTAAAAATCAATGTCTGCAACCTCATGTACTGTATGTAGCATGTATTCACATTTTGTGTACTATTGGGAAAAGGTCCCAAGAACTATAAACGATGCAATACTACATGCAATACTATCACCCATAATGCTTTGTGAGTAGTAAATTGTCATTGTCGGTATTTAAACTCTGAACATTTTGATCAATGATGGAGGGAGTGAATGGAGTACACTGGAGGAGCAAACATTCATTTAATTCCTTTTCCTCTGACCCGACTGGTTTGAACTGGCAGGAAGGATACAGTAAGCATTCTTTAAAACCATGGTGAGCAGAATTTCATCTCAGAATGCACAACATGTCAAACGGCAGAAGAACATTGGGTTCGACTCTTGTCAGCGAAGAACTGGAAGCGGGAATCGGCTAACCAAAAAAGTACAGATGAAGATTGGAAAAATGACACCTGAGAAAACATATTCCACCGTGTCACTTAAGGGATAGGAGGGAGACGAACACAATCGCACCCCACTACACAGCCCTCGACTCGTGCTCCAAGAAGCCACTTGTGTGACATATTTGAAACATACAGTACATTGTGAGGGGACCTTGACAATCAAGTAAGGCTTAATTGTCAGCAGGGATGCTTTTCCCCATGGGCAAGATGAGGAGAAAATTAGTAAAGACATTTAAAAAAAAAAAAAAAGGAAAAAATCCAACATGGCTGCTTAGAAATGAGCAAATGCAGTCAGGCACATTCAAACTCAATCTCAATCAAGCAGCCCTCCCGTAAGCTGTTCATTAGGCCTCATGGATTAGAGGAAATTAATTTGCATGTAAAAATGTCACAGGCTTAGTGAATTTTGACGTACAATCACCTGACAGGGTTTGCAGGGTTCATTTGACTTCAGACAGATTTTTGACATTTTTATTAATGCCAGCTTAAGTTAGGAAAAAAATATACACTCGAGGCACAGTGGATTTAGATGCTGTCCTGCTCGGATAAGTTGTAACAATACCTCATCGCTGAAAAAGAGAAGAATAAACATCCCAGTGATGTTCTATAATATATGTACTGTCCTAGAGGGGATTTTGAAATATGTCATTTTGGCATTTATGGCATATGAGAGTTAATCATATAATTGAAATGAAAACATAAAACTGAATTCATGCTTCCCTCTGGAGGAATGTTGCCTGTCTTCAGCATTTCAATTACTGTACTGCTTTAATAGTTATGAAGATTAAAGGCTGTGGGTATGAATATTAATGTACTCAGCAGATATATATATATATATATTTGAGATGCTTCACAGACAGAACAGAATGGTTGTGGATTATATTGTGATATGAATATGTACATAGTATGTCTTTGATTATAAGTTTATGAGCCCCCAGAGAGAAGCAGACCAGGGTTCTGTTTTGTGCTTAAAAGGCTGTATGTTGTGTAGGTGCGCACTTGCTGCTGTCTAGAAGGTAGCATTCAGTAATAAAGTACATACCATTCATGGGACAGCTTGTACCTGAGCTTGCACATGGCACTATATGATTCAACAACATGTTTATGTTCCAACTAGGGGAGAAAACACATCGGATTATGTTTACATGAACATGAAGAGGAGGGTATAAGGCCATCCACTGCCCCATCTCAGACTTTCTGATCGCACCTCGGTGCTGTTAATTCCTGCATATCAGCTGCTGTTGAAAGAGACAAAATAGACACTAACACCATCAATAACCCACAACACATTCGCAAGGGATTCAAACAATCACGAGAGGTGGTGGAATCACCCTGTCCGCACCAATGATGCCTCGCTTTCGGACATGTTAAATGACTTCTACACACAATTTTAAGCCTCCAAAACAGAGGAAGCACAATGAATAACAGCTCACCCTGTCAGCCAAGTGTTGTCTTTGACCAGAGTAGACATGACATGCTGAGCAGAGATGGATTTAGTGATTTGGGGGCCATAGGCAAAGTATATGACTGGGGCCCTCATTTCAGTGTTTTAACATCGATATTTACATTTTCAGAATACGTTATTTAGCATTAATATCAATAATCAGGGTTGGCCTGGGACCAAAAAGTTGCCCTGGACTTTTTGGCACAGAGCGGACCACCACACACGGCCCACAACATGCCACGTCATAACACTCATTGATGGATAGACCAATTTTTAACACCAGTTACTAGCATAAAAATATAACAATACAAAAAACATAAATGCTATTTAAACATATTTATTTGAAGTAGCACTGAACAGATATCAAGTCTTATTTGTAAAACAGGCAAACAGAAACAGAAAAACAGTGTGACAAAGAATATAAAACAAGGCAAGACAGCATGTTAGCTAGTCAGGGGGCATCATGTGGGCGCAGTGTAGGAGAGCTGCACCACTCAGCTGTACATCTCCTCAATCAAGACTGAAACTTTATATCTTAACACTGGCATGAATCCACATCTCATCATTTTACCCCCAAAAAATAGACCACTACTACCATGCCCACAAGTACAACTAGTACAATAATAATAATAATAATAATAATAATAAAATACATTTAATTTTTAACAATAGTAGGTCAGCAGAGCTTTAGGAAGGAATGAGAAAAGAGACCGAGAGAGAGAGAACCCTGCTGCCTGCCCCTGCCTCGCTGTTCTTTGGCTGTAATGCTAGAGCCGTCAGAATCTACAGAACTGCCTTCATGCCAAAGGCAAAATCTGTTAATTTAAAATACTTCACAGGCTTTGATAAAACCTTTTTGCTTTCATCCCACTTTCTCCTTTTTTCAGCGTCCCTGGGGTAGCTCCCCTTCATTTTTGCTCTGTCTGCACACACGTGATGTTACTGAAGTTTGCACAAGTTAAACATAAGTTTAAGCAGCGTTTTGGTGGCCCTTGGTAGCTCGGGGCCCAAGGCAATTGCCTACTGATAAAGTCTGCTCCTGCTGCGGGGGGCTAAATCCATGTAAAGCTGCTGGCCCTGACAATGTCCCTGCTCATGTGCTGAAGACGTGCAACTACAAGGTGACTGATGTCTTCACAGACATCTTCAACAACCACATCATATAGTTCACCGATGACACTACTCATAAGCAACACTGCACCTCGACAGCAGTAATGATGAGTCAGCATACAGGGGGTGGTGGAGCAGCTCGTATACTAGTGCAGAGACATCATCTCTCAATTAATTAAACAAAATATATGATTATTTACTTCATTTCTTGCTGTGCACACCAAGCACACACCATCTGTGTGACCAAGAATGCCCTTAATCGTATAATTAAAAGCTTCAAGGAATCTGGTAAAACATCGGTGCGTAAAGGGCAAGGCCAAAAACAACTACTGAATGCGTATGATCTCCGATTCCTCAGAAGTGACTGTCTTAAAAACCATCATGAGTCTGTAATGGAGATCCTGACATGGGCTCGGGAATACTCTGGTAAATCTTTGTCATTCAACTACATTCACCGCTGCATCCACAGATGCAAGTTAGGCTTTACAATGCAAAGCAGAATCCATACATGAACACTGTCCAGAAGTGCTGCAGACTTCTTTGGGCTCAGTCTCATCTGAGATGAACAGTAGCACAGTGGGATCGTATTTTGTGGTCCAACATTTCAAATAGTCTCTAGACAAAACAGCCGTTGTGTTCTCAGGTTCAAAGAGGAAATGGACCGTTCAAGCTGTTATCAGCATCAAGTCCAAAAGCCAGCATCTGTCATGGTATGGGGGTGTGTCAGTGCCGATGACATGGGTAAATTACACATCTGTGAGGGCAGCATTAAGGCAGGAAGATATATACATGTTTTGGAGCAACATATGCTGCCATCCAGAACAACGCCAAATCACATTCTGGCCAGATTACAAGTGCATGGTTGCATAAGCAGAGAGTGCAGGTGCTAGCATGGCCTGCCTGCAGTCCTGACCTGTCTCCGATTGAGAATGTGTGGCACATTATGAAATGCCAAATAAGTCAGTGAAGGCCCCATACAGTTGTGCATAGTAGATGAATGGGTGTGAATTCAGCTTGCTAAACTTAACCAACTGGTGTCTTCACACAACGTTCAAATGCCTAATAAGTGTTATTAAATGAAAAGGTGATGTTACACAGTGGTACACAGTCGCCTGTCCCAACATTTCTGGAGGGGGTTGCAGTCAGATTTGAAATAATAATAATAATGAATAATAATGAGTCTTTATTGGGCATATATACATTACTGCACAGTGAAATTCTTTTTTTTTTTTTTCCCGCATATCCCAGCATGTCAGAAGGTTGGGGTCAGAGCGCGGTTTCAGCCATGATACAGCGTCCCTGAAGCAGAGAGGGTCAAGCTCCATACTCAAGAGCCCAACAGTGGCAGCTCGGCAGTGCTGGGGTCTGAACCCCCAACCTTCTGATCAGTAGCCTAGAGCCTAGTGGTGTTCAATCCACCACTGCCCGCAAATGAGTCTATATTTTCAAAAAGAAATTCAATTCACTAAGTGAAACATCAAATAATGTGTTTTCGATATAGTACAGGGTAAACTGAATTTTCAAATGACTCTTTGTGTTTGTTTTTTTTCACTTTCCATCATGTCCCAACTGTTTTGGAATTGGGGTGGTAAAAAAAAAAAAAAATCAGACAGTTAAGGAAATCACTGGAGTTTTGCAAGGCCACCAGCATTGAGGATGACAACTCCCTCCTCTGTATTCACCCTCTGGCCACCACCATCACCAGGAATCTGAAACAGGTTCTTCCCTGAAGCAGTCAGATTACTCAGCACACTGCTGCTGCCTCCAACACCCACCTAGACTAGTCAAACTCTTTGCAAAACCCTTCATTGTCATCATCATCACTTGGAACACTTGGGACCTATGGGACACTTTTTGCTGTTAAGACACTTTTTTGCTACTTTTAACTCTTTACTTGAGTCAAAAGTTTACATGCAATAGTTTGCACTGGTTTCTCCCATACAATGCTCTGATTTGACCATTTCCCTGGCACAGGGTGCTGAATCCACCTGCAGCAAATCAGACACCATCATCCTGAGATGCCTGAGACATCTCCAGTTACGTGCTTTAATGACCACGACCCTGTTGCACTCATAACAGTTAGTATGAAGTACTTGAAGTATTCAGGTCTTCAAGCCAGCTACACTGGACCCTCACTAGATTACGTACTGGCCAAATCACTCCATCACAGATACTTGTCTCCTTGTCTGTCACATAGAAAACCAGGACACTTGTTTTCTATGTTAGAATATTGTTCCTTAACTTCAGCTCCGCATTCTCCATGCACTAGTCCACAAACTCTCTCGTGCTTAAAGTATCTCTTTAATGTACAACAAGATTCTTTGTGTGTGTGTGTGTGTGTGTGTGTGAGAGAGAGAGTGAGTGATTGAGTGAGCCTGTTGAGCAGCCAAATTACAGATCAATTTACTTTTGTTCTTACAGATTACAGATCTACAATTTACTCTTGTTCTCCAGAAGGAACAAGCTTATCATAAAGTTCATGTGTAATGTTACTCTGCTGTGTTCCTGAGTAGAATCTCACCCAAATAGTCCAATCCCAGATGCAGGAGCAGCATCATCAGGTTCTCATTTACCTGTAGCAGCAACAACAATGTTCACCCAAATTATCAACAAGCCAGTCACAGATTTGATCCCTTTCATTCCTTTGTGAGCCCATCAGTAAGCATCCTCACCAGGATGACACCTCAAGATTATGAAAAGGTGTAGCTGGACATTTTCAAGAGAACCTTCTCACAGAGAATGCTATACTCCAATTCTGACTGAGACTGGACCAGGCACAACCCGAGAAGGTCCTCAAATGGGTGCCACTGGAGCAATTCATCAACTGTCGTTCACCCCAGATGTCAGCAGGGATCCCATGCCACCAAACCGACCCTCTGGCAAAAGCAACCCAGATGGCTGAGCACCAAATATCCACATTCTTGCCAGCCTCCCCATCTAGGGGATGAGGTCCCGCCTCCTCTTTGTCCCAGAGTGATAATTTAAGATTGCACTGGATCAGGTTACAATGATTGATTAACAGAAATGTGCAGACTGGAGCAGCACTGACCTTTCTCCACTTTACAGTTAATAAGGATCATTTATAGTGAGTGAACAGAATGAAAGAAGTTGTGACCCAGAGAAATGTGACTGCAGAGAAATGCTTTTTTTTCACATGGCTCACCATAATCCTATGGCTGGGCAACTTGGGGTAGATGGAACACTATACTGGTTAATGGCAGTGATGCACAACTCTGTTGTGAGCTCCATGCAAGAGCACATTCTGGTTGTACATCACTACACAGTCCCTCAGTTAGTTTAGAGTCAGATCAGCAGTGCAAGCCAGCTACAAAAGGCAGATTCAGACTCATGTTTGAGTGCTATGCTATGCTATCGGTACCTTCCTTGTTGCAATGCACGCCCTCAGTTTCAGAATAAACCATTTCAGCCGAGCCGCTAGCTTTTCCACAAAAGTGCATTTTAAGAATTGTTATTTGTCCTTAAATAGTGTAATATGATACACAGATTAATTATTTTGCACATATATTCCACCAGTTTATTTACTTTTGTCATTAACAAGGTAGCCTAAGAAGGATTTAACCTGGAAATTTAATTTTAGGCTGTGTATGGCTGCTAATTGAAGTACAGTTTTTCAAGTTCTTGGATACATAAAATAGCCTAGAAATAATAATGTCCTGCAGCAGAGGTTCTCCACCTTTTGTAACTAAAGTCATTATAAAATGACTTTTATTAAACTATATAACGAACAGGTATGGAAGATGAATGATCAAAAATGTTTCTGAACACTAGAACTAGGCTGTAATAATGCCAGTCCATCGTAGGGCACAATCACACACACACCCATTCATACACTACGGACACTTTAGACACGCCAATCAGCCCTACCATAAGTGGATGCTGGGACTGGGAACCGAGCAAACATGAAAACCGAATCGAACCCCGGACCCTGGAGGTGTGGAAGGAAAGGGACTAAAAGACCATTAAGCCCACTCTCGTGTTCTAAAAACATTCACATACGAATTATGTACATTGGGACGAAGGGCTTCTTATCCATGACATCGTTAAATCATTGGCTCTCAGCCACTCAATGAACAGAGTAGATACAAAGAGCGGTGTGAGTACAGCGGGAAAGCAAGACCTCGCCCGTGCAGGACAGTTCTGCTGATATTTTGAAAATTGTTATGGTTTGTCCAAAAAGTCACTAAAGTGGTCTGAAAACTTGGCAACATTGGTCTGCACTGATAGCTAGGTAAAAGGCAGGCTAAGCTCCGCCTCTCCCCAGCAAAAAGAGTTTTTCATTCATACACATTCTATTTGAAAAGCAATCAAATACACAGGGAACCCAAATGATGCCCTGTCTGTGTTTTTTTCTTGAAAACAATTTGCACTACCCTTCAGAACTCTCCACGCCGCCCCCCGTCGCCGGGACCCCACCAGTGATGAGAATTACTGTCCTAGAGCAGTTTTGGCTTCAATTATGGAAAAGATGATTACGCAATCACTTTTATGAATAACTGTTTGACTATTCAAAATGAGTAATTGTACAACCCCTTCCACACCTACATATTCCCTGCAGCAGAGGATGTCACTGTACTGTACAAAATATCACTGTACGTGAATAGTACCGATTATATCAGGACCGGTTAAACAAGTCAAAACTTTACAAGAGAAGATCATTTGTCTTTTGTGTGACCTTAAAGCCATGGACGCTCCCCAGAATCTGACTGCTAGTGAGGTCAACCACCGTAGTGCTCTCATCTCATGGCAACCGCCCATTGCAGACATCGACAACTACATGCTGACCTATAAGCCAGCCAATGGAAGTCGCAAAGTGAGTACCAAATTATTTTCACATTTTATAATGTACTCCATAAAACGTGTGTGTGTGTGTGTGTGTATACACCTGTTTTTAAAAACTATTCTTCCCATTTCCACAGTTCACCAGTTTAATTTAAGAAATTATTATATTTTTACTGAATTGTTGGCTGTGAAGATTTAATAAAGTAAAACATAATGCCTATGGTATGTGCAAAATGTCTAATACGAACACTAATATATTTTGACACAATTTATATTGCATTCCTAATCTATTTAGGCAATCATAATGCATAATATAGTTTGCTCTCCATTACTCTTTCTATTTTTTCAATATATCTCTGTCATACAATCACAATGTTTTCTACAAACACAATCAATACTCAACCCAGTAGGTTTCCACTCCAGCTGATTGTTCAGAGGGTGTCAGTAATTCACAGCGAATGAAGGCTTGACTAAAGAAACTCTCACCCACATAACTAGGTCCTCACTAAGAAAGCATAAGCTCGACTAATGGATTCTAGAGTTAAAGGTATGAGATCTGAGTCCATTGCTTACAATTCATTTTTATTTGCATAGCGCTTTTAACAATGGACATAGTCACAAAGCCGCTTTACAGAAATAAATACATTTAGGGTATACATTTTAAATGCTTGAAGTTATCCCTAATGAGCAAGCCAAAGGTGATGGTGACAAGGAAAAACCACATGACATGAATAAGAAACCTTGAGAGGAACCCATCCTCGTCTGGGTGACAATGGATAGTCCAATTATAAATAAATCCATTCTATAACTGTGTACTACATGGTTAAATAGTGCAATTGTGTAACCAGGAAATCCATTATAGTTTTCACATGACGTCTGTTTTGTTGAACTTCTCCACTCTTCACTGATGGAGACTTGAGTGGAAAATTGTATGTGGCAAATGCAGTCCTAAAGCTATCATAACAATTGTAGTCCTAAGCCATTATAGCAAAACTGTTTATATAAATTGTACATCCACAGTAATCTCAATTATCTTTTGGGCTGTCCATGTGGGGCCAGCATCAGCGGCAGTGAGTGATTGATTTCCAATTGATGAGAATTCCAACCAGAAGTAGGGCATCAGGATGGATCAGGCAGGTCCAGAGAGCATAATGTGTCAGGATCACTGGGTTCTCATGAGTAGCTTGTGAAGTATTATAGAGAGAGAGAGACAGACAGAGAGAGAGCTCATGAAAAAACTGCTGGATTTTTTCTCACCAGCAGATATATTGCCTATATATCTGTCACTATATATGTATATATATATATATATATATGCACACACACACACACATGTTTGTAAATATTTGATGACATCTTTTCACGTGACAACACTGAAGAAATGACACTTTGCTACAATGTAAAGTAGTGAGTGTACAGCTTGTGTAACAGTGTACATTTACTGTCCCCTCAAAATAACTCAACACACAGACATTAATGTCTAAACCGCTGGCAACAAAAGTGAGTACACCCCTAAGTGAAAATGTCCAAATTGGGCCCAATTAGCCACAGAAGCTGAGGGTGAAGGTGATGGACTGGCTAAGCATGTCTCCAGACCTAAACCCTAGTGAACATCTGAGGGCATTTTCTCAAACAGAAGGTGGAGGAGCACAAGGTCTCGAACATCCACCAGCTCTGTGATGTCATCATGGAGGAGTGGAAGAGGAATCCAGTGGCGACCTGTGAAGCTCTGGTGAACTCCATGCCCAAGAGGGTTACGGCAGTGCTGGAAAATAATGGTCCCCACACAAAATATTGACACTTTGGACATTTTCACTCAATTTTCTTGCCAGCGGTTTAGACATTATTGTCTGTGTGTTGAGTTATTTTGAGGGACAGTAAATGTACACTGTTACACAAGCTGTACACTCACTACTTTACATTGTAGCAAAGTGTCATTTCTCCAGTGTTGTCACATGAAAAGATATCATCAAATATTTACAAAAATGTGAGGGGTGTACTCACTTTTGGGAGATACTGTATATATATATATATATATATATATATATATTTGTGTGTGTTGCTTAAGAAGAAATTTTAATGAAGTCAGAGTGAATACGCAGTGGTTTATGAGAATTCGGAAATATCTCTGTTGCTACATTAAAAAAAAAAAAACATTTAAATTATATAACATCTAGGTCTATTAAATGTTGTGTTCTATTCATTACTTAGACCAACAGGCACAGTCTTTATTTTTTATTTTTTGTAAGCAATTAAATAGTTGCCCCACACTATCTCTTTGGAATTTAACAAATATAAAATAAAAGCCTTTTTCATGGGTGCGCGCACTGGTGAAAATGCAAATGTTTGCAAATAAGAAGAGGCAATGTGATTCCATAACAAAATTAGATTCCTTGTACAAAACCTCTGGTGAAAGAATAAAACTGAGAAGAAAGGCCATGGTTTTCCATTATTGTTATTTATACCGTTGTGTGGGTAATCATTTTACATTGGCTTTTGTTTGAACAAATGCAGGAGCTAATTCTTGATGCTGAGGATACGTGGATCCGTCTGGAGGGGCTGGCGGAGACAACAGAGTACACAGTGAGATTGCAGGCAGCCCGAGGACTTGAGACCAGCGCCATTGTGTCTACAACCTTCACAACTGGTACCTCATCCTCACTGAAACAAAATGATGCATGAAATGAATGAATCAATAACTTAAAATAGTCAATAACCTTCCTATAACTTCCAATAACTTCCTATAACTTCCAATAGCCTGTGTCTGTGCTTGGGGTTTGGCCCTGTTTTCTTGTTTTCTTTTTATGAACTTATTTTTTGGCATAATTAAAGTTTCCACTTAATTTTTTTTGTATGTCTCTTTTTGATTAAAGACTAACTTCCTCCCATAATAAGTCCATTTTAGCTGGCCATTCTTCTTAGGCTTTCTGAGATGCAGTCCCCGGTTCTTTTCTTCTTGGACGTGGATATTACTCTAACATGTTCATATTTAATCGTCTGCTTAGGAAACCGGTTGTTCGCTGTGCCGCAGAACTGTGCTCAGCATCTGCTAAATGGTGAGCTCCTCAGTGGAGTTTACACTGTTTACATCAACCGCGACCTCAGTCAGGGTGTACAGGTCTATTGTGACATGACTACTGATGGTGGTGGCTGGATTGTAAGTGTCTAGAAATTTTTAGAAACATCTATTAGATGCCATGTGTTTTCTTTTCAGAAATCTAATCTACAAAATGAACCCAAAACAGAATATGAGTTAGGAGTAAGGTTAAAGTTATCATATTCGGCAAGTGTTCTAAATATTTTGCAATCTCACAAATTATGTATCACCACATTTCCTATATGCAGACTGTGACCTGAGCGTGGTCTGGATGTGCATCCCCCCCTGAGTGTCGTATTTGATTTGTTTTAGGTGTTTCAGCGTCGCCAAAATGGCCTGACTGATTTCTCCCGGAAGTGGAGTGAATATAGGGCTGGATTTGGGAATCTGGAGGATGAGTTCTGGCTAGGTGAGATTACAGTACATTTTGTAGCAGTGTTATGACCACTTTGAAGTAAAAGTCTGAATGTTTAGACCATGGTGATACGTGACGCCTTTATCTTCGAAAGACAGGGGAGGCTTAATCCGGCTGGGCACGTTTATACCATTTGCTCCTGGGCATATATAAAATACAATCTTGACGCCATGTTTATGTACAAATAATGCTCATTTCCTTTTAGTTTACTTTGTATTGGCTAAACCATTAATATATCACTTTTGATTTTGTAGCAATACGACTGCACAATGTACATCCGACTTTTTTAACAAATTGTTCTAGATAGTGTCTGAGTCATTCTAATTTCTCATTCTTTGCGGATATCTATTTCTCTGCGCATGCAGCCGTTGTGTTGTTGTGATTGCTTTATGCCACAATGGGCTCATCATCTGCAATAATGATTTTCCGCTTCCAGATTCATTCATTTGAACAACGCTGTAATTGTCTTCATCAAAAACCCAATTGGACATGGAACCTCTGAGCCCATTTCAGATGTATTTGGCTGCATAAATATTCTTTACAGATCTTATTATAAAGCAATGAATTAAGATTCACTGGGGGGGGAGTCTCCACGTGGCTCATATTTCAAAGCATTTCCCCTGTGTAAAATACGATAATACTTTCTCTTAAAAAGATATCAAATGAATTCATTTAAAACACGTAATTAAATCACGTACAGTTTCTAGAAAATCCGTTGCTGCATTTGCTCAACAATACAAAATTCACACCGAAGAGATGTTTTTCACCTGTACATAAAAAATATATATATATAATGGAAAATATGCTAATTGTTACAAATACTACAAAGCCATTTTATCCATGCATTCAAAGACTTTTGTCTGTTAAAAAAAATAGCATAGACAGATGGCCAGATTTTTCAGCATGATAATCACTTCCAAGCATCCAAATCAGCACAGGTCTATGTGCAGCTCATTTCTGAAAAAGCATTATTAATTAATTTATGAATAAATAAAAAAGAATGTGATTCATGTATTATTGTTTTTGTTATACAGTGTATTTTTCACGCCTATTTCTCAGAGGTACTCGATAACCCTGTTTTTTCGTTTCATCAACCAGGTCTAGAGAATCTTCACAAGATTACGGCTCAAGGACGCTATGAGCTGCGCATTGACATGAGAAATGGCCAGGATGCAGTATTCGCCAACTATGACCGGTTCTCTATTGGAGACTCCAGAAACCTCTACAAACTGAGGATAGGGGCATACAATGGCACTGCTGGTGAGTGGACGGCTTTTTCTGAAAAAAAGGAGACTGGAAGTTGAGCGTGTGCCGGGTTTGAAGAAGTTTTTTTGTTTTGTTTTGTTTTGTTTTTTTCATCCTCAGTGTATCTCATTCCTTTAAAGTTATAGAAAGCTGCTGAGTATAATTCTGTATAGCATGAAATATTGTGTTTTATTTGTACTAGGTGACTCTCTGAGCTACCACCATGGTCGACCTTTCTCCACTAAAGACAAGGATAATGACAACGCTGTGACTAATTGTGCACTTTCCTACAAAGGAGCCTGGTGGTATAAAAACTGTCACAGAGTCAACCTAAATGGCAAATATGGAGAGTCCAGACACAGTCAGGTAAATGCCAAAAAAAATAAAATCTCAGGATATTGAGTACCTGGTTTTAACTTATAACCATGAACGAAACATGAATGAAATTCTCCACCATGCTTTTTCTTGCAGTTGATTTTCAAACACCTGTGGTCCAGTCTCTTACTTGCTTGGTTTTGCAAAACCCAAAGGATATGTACTGGGTACAATGTTCACGCTATTCTATAATTCAAAGAAACAATGACTTGAACTACAGCCACAGTTCAGAAAAAGTTGGGACAGTATGGAAAATGCTAATAAAAGCAAAGAGGAAAGATTTGTAAATGCATTTTGACTTATTATTTAAAAAAAAAACAAAAAAACATGTAAACATATTTGAAGTTTTACCCAATCAACTGCATAGTTTTTTGAAGGTAAATGTTTATTTTGAAATTGATGCATGCAACACGTTCCATAAAAGTTGAGACAGGGCCAATTTAGGACTTATTGCGATGTGACACACTGAAATAAGAAGGTGATTTGAAACAGGTGAGGGAATCGTCGTATCATAGTATATAAGGAGCCTTCAAAAAGGTCTAGTCCATCAAGAGCAAGGATGGGTCAAGGCTCACCAATCTGCCAACGGATACATCAGTGAATAACCCAACACTTTGAGAACAACATTTCCCATAGACAAAGCGGTGGGATTTTGGGCATTTCACCTTCTACAGAGCACAAATTAGTCTTGCCTTTTACTGACAAAACTTGACCAAAGTATTCCCGAGGCAATGTCAGTCATGAGTCTGTAATGGATATCCTGACATTGGCTCGGGAAGACTTTGGTTAACTTTTGTCACCCAACACCATTCGTCGCTACATCCACAGATGCAAGTTAAGGCTTTACTATGCGAAGCAGAAGCCATACATCACATATGTCAAACACAAGGCCTGTGGGTTGAACTAGACCCTCTGCATGTTTCTATCTGTCCCACGCATTCATGTGAGTTTTAAATTGATCTTGACCTACTTCCATATCACCTGCGCGGCACTGAACTTCGAGTCCCAGCAAGCAATTCCCAACATGCTGTGTGCTAAACATCAGGTTACCGCCACCCCTCCACCTCTCACCCACACACACACAATACAGTTGATCCAGTGCACTGTCTGGATGTCAAAATTATAACGGTTTTAATAGCACCATTGTTCCCTATTATCAAAAAAGTACAGTATTAGCTAGCTAGTAGTCAATCTGAAGGCAAAGTATGCTTCAGTCGGGATTGGACAGTTTTATACTTTTATCCCTGAAACTATGCCACTGCTCACAGTTTGTCCATATGCTGTGCATGTTTGGGAGCACTTACTTGTGTGCAAAGGTATTCACGACTTATAGACAAGCACCTTCATTCATCTCAGAGTTGCAGAAGCTCAGGAGTTGACCCCAAATATTGATGAACTTGCATCAAAGAAAAGAAGCCAGGTTTCAAGTAATAGCAAATAGATAACAAAATAATCCTGAAAACCTGATCAACTCTGAAATAGTTTGGGCAGTTAATTTAAGTATTATTCACGATTATGTTTGCTTTTAGTTATTTGATGCTTAAAGTCAAATTACCGTATATGTAGGGATTTATTTATTTATAATTGTACTATCCGGTATCACCCAGATGAGGTTGGGTTCCCTTTTGAGTCTGGTTCCTCTCAAGGTTTCTTCCTCATGTCGTCTCAGGGAGTTTTCCCATCGCCTCTGGTTTGCTCATTAGAGACAAATTCATACATTTAAAATCTATATGCTGAATTAATATATTTCTATAAAGCTGCTTTGGGACAATGTTCATTAAAAGCGCTATACAAATTAAACTGAAATGAATTTAATTATGTAAAGTTCATATTTGTGTAAATGGCTTGTTTGTCACAGCAGCATTACTTTTTTTCAACAAAAAATAAATTTAAGCCATATCTGGCCGGCGGATTGTTCTATATTTTATATACAAGTTTGACACCCCTGCCATACATCAACACTGTCCATAAGTGCCTCCGAGTGGAATGGTTTTGTGGTCTGAGAATTGAATTGAGTGTATATTTTACATTTTTTTATTTATTCAAAAATAAAAGTAAAACATCAAATAATGTGTTTTCAATTTAGTACATGGTGAATTGAATTTTCAAATGATTCTCTTTTTTATTTTTATTTTTTCATTTTCCATACTGTCCCAACTTTTTCGGATTTGGTCTTAACAATTAAAATCACCAATACATATTAGCATTGCTCTACTGCATGGATGACATTTTACCCATTTCCATCCCAGCCAGTATACCAATGTTTAATTCAAAATCCGTCACCACCCACATACTCACCACCATATGGCAGCTGTACAGTGCAAAAAATCCTGCATATACAGTCAAGAGCTTCAATTAATGTTCACATCAAACTTCAGCTTGAGGACAAATGGGATCTCTGTGACTTTAACTGTAGCATGGTTGTTGGTGCCAGATTGGCTGGTTTGAGTATTTCAGTAACTGCTGAGCTCCTGGGATTTTCACACACAAAAATCTCTAGTTTACACAGAAAAAACCTCCCCAAAAAACCATCCTGTGAGCAGAGGGTCGGCAGGCTGAAACACCTCGTTGATGAACGAGCTCAGAGGAGAATGATCAGACTGGTCTGAGCTGACAGGAAATCTATAGTAACTCTATAATCTTGAACAGAAAATCATCTCAGAATGCACAATACAATGAACCTTGAGGTGGATGGGCTACAACAGCAGATCATCACATCATGTTCCTCTCCGTGTCAGCCAAGAACAAGAATCTGAGGCTATCAGTACATTTACATTTACATGTATTCCTTTAGCAGACGGTTTTATCCAAAGCGAAGTGATATATCAAGCAGAGAACAATACAAGTAGTTCTACCGTAGAAGATCCGTTAACTGAGTTCCATAAGAAGCACGTTTATTTATTTATTTATTATTTTTTTTATGGGTTGGTTAGGTGTTCACGGAAGAGGTGGGTCTATATCTGTTTTTTGAAGATAGTGAGAGATTCTGCGGTCCGGATTGAGGTTGGAAGTTCATCCCACCACTGGGCACAGACTCACTCAAACTGGACAGTTTAAGACTGGAAAAAGACCACTTGATTTTTTTAAATTAACTGTCCAGTTTGGGTGAGTCTGTGTCCATGACCGACTCAGATTCCTGTTTCCTGTCTGCACTATTCTGTGTAAACCATAGAGACTATAGTGTGTGAAATTCCCAGGAGAATCAATCCAGTCCATCTGGCATCAACAACCATGCCACAGTTAGTAACAGGGATCACACTTTCCCTTCATTCTGATGTGAAAATTAACTGAGGCTCTGGACCTGTATCTGCTGATTAGATACAGTAAGACAGACCTGAATGTGCAGATAGACATGAATGTTCAGATGTACAGGTGTTCCTAATAAAGTGGATGGTGAGTGTATAGTATAATATGTAGCTTTGCTACACGTGATTTTTATTTTAAAAAAATTTAACATCCCTTCTCCACTTTTTAGGGTATCAACTGGCACTTGTGGAAAGGCCATGAGTTCTCCATCCCATTTGTGGAGATGAAGATGAGACCTTACAATTACCGCAGCATCAGTGCCAAGCGAAGGAGGTCCACTCCACATTAATCAGCTGTTTTATGCCCATCTTACTAGCTGTTCCTATTTTTACATAAAAGGAAAAGTAAGGCTGTCATTCATTTGATCTCTTTTGAAGAATTGCATTTAGATGATGAGCCTTTTGGATTGTTCCCTTCTCTGTAAAACTTTCGATCCCTGAAGGTGTGAAAAAATAATTTAAAAAAAAATTCATAATAATAAAAAACGTCCTAGGTACAGTATGGTACAGTATTGTACAGTGTTATTCGCCACAGGTGGTTTGTGGAAAGGACTTGAATAAAAAAATTACATACATAACAGTGTTACTTTAAGGGAAATGATTTTAGAAGAAAATCACTACACAGAAAATCAAGAGACTTCTATTTTTATAACTGAAAACAGCTGTAAAATATGACTGAATGATTTACATGCAATATTTTGGGACTGTTTTGTTGTTGATCTGACATTGATTTTGAGTCATTTCCTTTAATGTATTTTGCTATTTAATATATACATAGGGTAACTAGGGAATCCCCAAAATGACATTAAAAGGTAATCTAGACTATATGGGCTATCTGATAGTCAAAATATAACTGAATAATATAGAGTGAGTTTAAAAAAAAAAAAAAAAAAAAAAAACCACTGTTAACAAATTATTATTATATATACTTTGTTTTTATTTCCATAACTGCTTTATCCTGGTCAGGGTCACGAGCCAGCAAACATTCCCAAATACGCACACTCAAAATCACTCAGCAAAAAGTCACAATATGGTGCAGTGGCTCTGCTGAGCTGCTACTGTTAACCCTTTTTTTTTTTTTTTTAACCAATCCTGATATAAAGTCCACAACACTTGTATGATTATAAGGGGTGTGTCTTATTCACCCGTGCAGTATCTGGGCATGAGGTGGGAATCCACCTTGAATGGGACACCAGTCCATTGCAGGTTACTATGCACACACACATTCACAGACTCATTCACACCTATGGGCAATTTATCGTAGCCAACTACATATTGGCATATATTTGGGAAGTGCGAGGAAACCAAGGAACCTAGAAGAAACCTGCATGTTCTCATGGAGAACATGCTCAGAAATTCCAGACAAGGACATTTATGGCTTTTTTTTTTTGACATATTTGGAGAAGCAAACATTTAATCATCTTTGAAACAGTGCCTATTAATAAAGTTGATATACTTGAACAAAACCAGGAAAATTTGCCTTTTCAGTCATTTATTCAATAGAAATATAAATAGATGTGATATTATTCTGTGGAAAAAGTAAGTACACCCTTGGCTTCAGAAGCTAGTATTGGCACCTTTAGCAGAAATAACTTCTTGTAGGCGTTTTGCATAATTGTCCACCAGGCGTGCTGGAAATTTTTGCCACTCCTCCATGCAATATTCTTTCAGTTGCAAGATGGTTGAGGGTTTTCTTTGCATGTAATGCCTGTTTCAAATCCCCGCCCAGAACATTTCAATCGGATTCTAATCCAGGCTTTGAATAGACCATTCAAATCCCACCAATTCTTCCTTTTGAGCCATTCCTTGGTGGATCTGCTAGTGTGCTAGGATCATTATCCTGTTGAAAGGTTCACTTTCAGTTCCTAGAGTGTTAGTGTTATGATCCAGTAAATGATAATTATATAATGTTTTGTTTTTTTTTAATGACTGTTTGATACTTTAGAAAATGATTGAAGGTATTTTTAACTCAACTCTATAATCAGTTTGTATTCAGTTTTATATAGATATATATATATATAAAATATGAATCCATGTATATTTGACTCATTAGACTCATTGGCCTGGTAATGACTATTGTCATTTTGGAGATTTCATAGGTAAGTTGCCTTTGAATTCTTAAAGTGGATCATTTCATTACACATGGAGAATAATAATGTCTCATCGCTCTTTGATTCCTTGCACTGAAGGTATCTTTGAGAACCAAAGATTTACTGATTGGAAATGCCTGGAAATACAGACTGAATTTCCAAAAAGATTTCAACATCAAATTAGCTTACATCTTGATCGTTTTTGTTACAGAAAGGCCATCATTGCAGCTTATAAAGCATCCGAGACAATCCCAGATTATTGCAGTAAATTCAGCCCTTTTTTTAAAAAAAAAAAATCCATTCTTGAACTTAATGGTTTATATGTGCACTATTTCTCATGCTCATGTAATTTAAATTTTCATGTAACTTGTCCTGTCATAGTGTGCAGTCAATTCAGTTTTGCTGCAGAATTCATGTAAGTTACTGTTTCAGTGTAAGAAATGTCAAAAATGGTCATATGTGAACACTGAACAGGATTGGGTCCGGTTTATACTGAGTTAAGAATAACATACCACATAAATGTAAAATCTACTGCTTCAAAAAGTTGTTTTGTTTTTTTACAAGATTGCACTAATCAAGTATCACAATTGCACAATTTAATTCTAATTGAATTAATTCATAAATTAATATGTTGCATTATTCATAGCCTCGTTCATAAATAAGTGGAAGGAAGCAAAAAGACACACAGAGATTGAAAATATCCACATACCCATCGAAGTAAAACAAAAGTAACACTGAAGTGCAAAAGTGAGACCTGAAACATGAAGAAAGTAATCACTGATCAATTTGGTTCTACTTTCTTTAATTCCAGACAGAGGGTAGTTTCAGAACTAGTTGAGTTTTCCCCTTTGTATGTGTCCTTGCCAAGTACTAATAGCAAATGTCACAGTAGCAAAAAGTTGAATATTAGAACTACCATCAGCTATGGTATGCCTCAGTGCACTTTGACTGATGGTGCAAATTTTAAAAATAGAAAGATTACAAAATCACAGTATCAGCATCTTGTTGAAGAGTTGAGGAAGTGTTTTCAAATATGCTGTGCCATTACTGGTGATAAGAACTTTGATACATACCCCAAAGTTTTGGTCAAGGGAACATTTAACCATTGAGCTATTAGATGTTCTCTCCACATAAAAGGAAATACTAACAATAAATGCCTCTAAACATGGCTGGGATTGTGTGGAAAATCCAGAAAGTGAAAGGAAAATAGAAAAACAAGCCTCTGTCAGCATATCGACATCCTAAAATGAAAGCTGTCCATTGGGCAGATACAGAGGTTTTGGGCCAGGATGGTCAAATCAACAGTGTATACCTTCCCACCACTGGAACTGTTATGGATGACACTGCACCAAAGTCAGCAGACTGTGATGCAGCCATTGATCCTTATACTGCAGCTTCATTCTGGCCAAATACACCAACGGTCTGCAAAAAGACATACACAGATTGATGTTACTGATGGGATCTCTGTGCCCACTAACCATCAGAACATACCAACTGTCTTGGATGAATGGGTCATTGTGGCACAGCAAACGAAACACTTTGCAATTATGGGTTGTGAATTACTGTCTATACTGGGATGTCAGACACAATCTAGTGAGGACTCCAAAATCTATCTGAGATCTGCTATGTGCTTAGCAAGTAGAGAAAAGGAAAAGAAGTAACATGGCATGAAGGTAGTTTGGTCTCTGCATGTGTATACACTCTGATATCAAGTTAGAATTAGTGAAATAGAGCCCCTTAGTAAAACAAGTATAGGTTTTCCAGTGTCTATCTTACAAGTGTACAGTGGCAAGAAAAAGTATGTGAACCTTTTGGAATTTCATGGTTTTCTGCATAAATTTGTCATAAAATATGATCTGATCTTCATCTAAGTCAGGGGTATTGACAAAAATAATGTGTCTAAAATAATAACACAAAAAAATTCAGACCTTTCATGTCTAACAACCAAAAAAACCTCATAGTGCTTGTGGAAAAAGTATGTGAACCCTTGAGTTAATGACCTCAAAAAAGCTTCTTTTTTTTTGCACACCTGGAGTCTGGTTAAGAAAATGAGTTTGGAGGTGTGGACTACAGCGACTCTGACTGATAAAAACCCCTCAAACTTTTGCAGTTTTCTCTGCACAAGGAGCACACCCTTATGTGAGCCATGCCTCGCCAAGAAGAGCTTTCAGAGGATCTACGATCAAGAATAGTTGATTTACATAAAGCTGGCAAGGGTTACAAAGTGATTTCAAAGACTTTAGAAGTTCACCAGTCTACAGTTCTAGACAAACATTCTACACATGGAGACACTTTGGGACTGTTGCTACTCTACCAAGAATTGGGCGTCCAGTCAAAATGACACCAAGAGCACATCGAAGTCTCATCAATGAGGTAAAGAAACAACCCCGAATGACAGACAAAGATTTGAAGGCATCATTGGAACTGGCTAACATCTCTGTTCATGAGTCTACAATACGCAAAACATTGAACAAGCAGGGTCTCCACGGCAGGACAACACGAAGGAGGCCACCGCTTACTAAAAAGAACATTGCTGCATGTCTGAAGTTTGTAAAAGAGCACACTGACACTCCACAGCGGTACGGGCAAAATGTTCTGTGGACTGATGAAACTAAGATTGAACTATTTGGAAAAACCACACAGCACTACATCTGGTGTAGAAAGGGCCCGGCATATCATCATGAAAACATCATCACAACCGTAAAGTATGGTGGAGGAAACCTCATGATTTGGGCCTGCTTTGCTGCATCAGGACCTGGCCAGCTTACAATCATTGAGGGGAAGATGAATTCCCAAGTGTATCAGACAATTCTTCAGGATAATGTGAGAACGTCTGTACGTCTGCTGAAACTGTGTAGAAGTTTGGAAATGCAACAGGACAACGACCCAAAACACCGGAGCGAGTCCACAACAGAACGGCTTCAGAAAAACAAAATCCACCTTTTGGAGTGTCCGAGTCAGAGTCCAGACCAGGTCAGAATTTATTTTGTGTTATTATTTTAGACACATTATTTTTGTCAACACCCCTGACTTAGATCAGAAAACCATGAAATTCCAAAAGGTTCACATATGTTTTCTTGCCACTGTGTGTTGTCAGATTGATGGGTTTTCTTTGGTAATAATGAGCTATTCATAACTTCCCTACTTGATTTTTGTCTGGTCATGTGTGCCATCATGACATGTAGCAAATCCACAGCTTCCACTAGTCCTAGAGGAAACCATTGTGGCACATAGGTACATGAGAAAGGCCACAGGGTGAGTGTGACATTGTGCGAATCTGTTGTGGGCATGAGGTGACATTCACAAGGTGATGATTTTGCTTTTAGTACTCAGCATGGGGAAAAAGGGAAAATTCCACTAGTTCCAAAGTAAAACCACACTACCGGTCTTCGACTAAGTTGTTAAATATGTAACTTCTGGATACTTGAAAACATTTAATGTGTATCAATTACATAGTTTGGAAGGTTTACTAAAATGTGTAATTGTGTAAAACGTTATATCAATATGGTATAAATCCGAGAAATGTTGTATTTGTAAAGAAAGATAGCACTCAGCGGTAAACATTAACCGGATGATAGGTCTGCTGAACTTACTGAGGCAGTAACACTTGAATAACGTTGTAATACATTGTTAATAGATATGAACAAATCATTGGTTATTCAGATTTGAAACATGTAAACAGCTAACGATTATTAATGACACTTCGTGTTGTTACTTACATGTGCAGTCATTATAGAAATGTAATGAAAACATGTGTGAAACACTTTGGGTCATGCTGTTACGAAAAGAATCCATGTCTGAGCAGTGTAATACAACACAACGTTTTTTTTTTTTTTTATTATTAATTAAAGTACAACATGTCATGCTTTTCATGTTTATAATTCCATTTAATGTTGTGGAATGTTATGCGAAACAAATTAGTCCATGTTGTCGATTATTGAAGTAAAAAATAAAACAAAAATAAAACAGAACACAGCTTTTCACGTTAGAAACCAGAAAAGGCTAAATACTGTCCTCAATTCAATTTTTCTCTACATCATCACAATATTATTTGCATAAATTCATTAACACTGATCTTTGGCTAAGTGCTTGCGTTACATACAGTCGTGTATTATTAGGCTTCTCCATATATCTTTTCTTATTAGACATCTACACTCATATTTATAACACGTTGTTTAATAACAAAAATGAATGACGTACAGACCATTTTACAGTAGCTAATAGAAAGCTGAACTTTTAAAACAGTTGATTAGTGTTCTATATCTGTAATTCTTTTGGTAAACATGTACAAAACACTTTTACAGATCATCAATGAAAGGTTAAATTCCGAATAATCATTTGTTTATATATTATTAATGGTGTATGACGGAAAGTGATTAAAATATTACCTACTTAGGCTTATGTTATTTATTTTTTTTTAGTTAGTCTTGTGTTTTTATACATGATCATTTGTCTTGGAGTGTGGAATTTCAGGTACACTAAATATTCACATTGTTGCTGTCTTGCTCAATCTTTGTGAAAGTAATTGTCTGTTTGTTTTTTTCTGCTCTCAAAAACCAAGGTTTTTTGCGTTGTGTTGTATTTCCTTTACCTGTAGGGAGAGTTCTCATTTTCAATACAGGTTCCATATTACTGTCACACAGTTTTTTAAACACGCACTTTGTGCTTTCCTTCATTCTTATCCATAGAATTTGAACATCATTGGTAGTGTCAGTGTATAATAGCTAAGCCATAGATTTACACCAGTTCCCATTCTGCTCTTATCACTGAATTAGTTATTTATTATAACACAATCCTTCTCTAAATTATATATATATTTTTTAAATATGACGATTACATCCTGTTTTCAATTACTGTCTTAGTCTTGTTCTCATGATGCAGTTTAGCAACCCCGTCATAGTGACCAGCCACTAATGAGCCTTTTCCTGCTGGCTGCACTGTAATGTCTTTATCTGCTCATCGACTGGGTAACACACCATAGCAGTGGCAGCATCTCACACACCAGGCTCAATAAACATACACTCGTAAATACTGATGAGAATGTGATCAATGGCACCCTACAATGGATCAGAGACTTATATTACACACAGGCTCATGATTACGTTAAATCAAAATGAAGTACACGTATGTTTGAAGGTGTATTTTCTTTTATTTAACTTGTTTTCTTAAGAAGATTTGTTTTGTTAATGCGAATGTAATTGAGAACATCTCAGTGTCGACACCAGCACATTTCCATCCATTTCTTATTTGACCATCTTTTGGAAAAAGTTTTTTTTTTCTTCTTCTTCTTCTTCTGTTTCACTCCATTTGCTCCCATCCATTGGCTGGAGACTTTGTGTGCTAACAGACAAAGAAGTGTTTCAGTGCTCTTGACATTTCAGACTTATTATTATGAATTAATTATCCAACTGCTATTATTAAATGATGCTGTTGTCCAGTTCATTATTAATACTGTCACTTCTTTATTATGGGCTTCTTTTTCTCATCATGTCTAATGTAGTCTCTGCAGATGTTTTACCAATCTGTGAGACTGTAGATGGGAGAAGATGATACACATTAGATTGTGTATTCTCTTCCTACCTGACTCTTGCTGTTTACTGAGAGAATGGATAATGCATGCTCTGAAGACAAACGTGATATTGTAAGAAGATGGATATGTGGAAATACTGTATATGCTTCTGTAATCGCCTGAAACTTACAGCTGAATAACCTTGGATACTAACGTGACTAATTAAAATTAGCTCTAGTTTGACTTAAACGTGCTGTATAATTCCTTTTTCATACGTTTTGTACACTAATAAAATATTAATATGAATTTGTCTCTTCATGTGCAATAAATATAAAGACAGCAGCGTAGAAATGAAGGGATGAGCTCAAAAGATGGACGTTTGTGATATTTGTAATAAAAGCACCTGTATACTACTAGCTTTCACACCACAAATATGATTAAAGAAAACATCGTGCTGTTGTATTGCTAATGACGAATCTAGCCTAGTACAGTAATGTGTTGAATATTTGTCCAACACATTCATTTTTACAGGACACTGACAATTACATTTTTCATTTCACAATTAAATTAAGTTTTTACTCATTGTATCTCATACTAATTTTTTTTTCATAGATTAAATCAAAGTCAACCTGAATAAACACAAAATACAGTTAATAAATGATAATGTTATTTATTCAAGCAAAAAAAAATAAAATAAAACTATCCAATACCAGCTGGGCCTCTGTGAAAATGTATTTGCCCCCATAGTTACTATTTCCCCAAATCTATGAAACTGCTTTTATAATGGGGTTCAGCTGGACCAGACCCAACCAGTCCTGATTACTGCAAACCCTGTTCAATCACATCAACACTTGAATAGAACATTTTCAACAGCATGAAGTTGTTTTAAAGGTCTTATGTAGTAACAAACTATGCAAAAATTAAAAGAAATTCCAGGAATGATGAGGAAGATGGTGATCGAAAGACATCTGTATGGAAAGGGTTACAAAGCTATTTCAAAGAATCTGAAACTCCAAAGGACCACAGTGAGAGACAATATCTCACGCACAACTGGATTATGCAGCAAGACAATGATCCAAAGTATAGGAGTAAATCCTAGTCCTAGAAGTAAGTGACAGACAGATCTCCAGATATCAGAAGCATGTGCTTGCAGTTATTGCTGCTAAAGGTGGCCCAAACAGATTTGAAGTTTACGGGGCAATTAGTTTTTCACATTGGTGATAGGTGTTGGATAACAATTTTTTTTTTTGCTATTTAAAAAAAAAATAAACATCAACATGTTTCTTGTGTGACACCTTGGTAATGAAAAGCCTTTATATAGACCATCATTTTACTAACCCAGCTGATATTAATTTGCACAGGTAACAGTTAGATTTGTAGACATGCAAATCCAACTTCTGCGATGCATGGATGCCAAAGCTGAAAACATGTTCAACTGCATGACGACGGCCATGGGTGGTCTAATTCATTGACAACCGCAATGTGATGATAACTCTGAAAGCATCGGCACCTCATATTTACAGCATTAGCCGTCCAAGTCACCTGGTCAGCATTTGTGTCAAAAGGAGCTCTCAATGTCACCTGAAGAACTGCTCGTTGAAATTTACTACTACTTTGAGAAAAGTTCCAAATGAACAGAAGACCTAAAACAGTTCCAAGAGTTCTGCAATATTGCCTAGCAGAGGGTACATAAGCATCGGCTTTCTTTAGGGAAACGTTTGGACCATCTGTTCCACCAGTGGCCAGTCTTTCTTATTCAGGAGAGGCTGAAAGACCCCCAAATGAAAATATATACATGCTTTCTCCATAACGTTTTGACAAATCCAAGTAGATTTCTCAAAACAAGGCACCGGTCCTCTTCAAGATGGATCAGAGCATAGAAGAGCTAGTGCATGACATAGTAAGCATGACTTATTAAGATTATTATTGAACCAAAGGGATTGAGAGAACAGAACATTCAGGGGATGGATATGAGGAACACTGAAATTCATCACCATCACCCATCCAGCATCACTAACCCATACAGTCCCCCCGTCCCCCCAACAACCCATAGCACCCACAATCTGTATCTCCTGTTCTTAAAATAGAACATAAGAAACTAAGAAACATGAGAAATAATCATTATTCTGCAGAATACACTTTATCATAGTGCATTTGGTTTTATCACAAAATATTTCTGTGAAGCTGCTTTGTGACAATGCCCACTGTTAAAAACACTACACAAATAAAATTAAATAGAATTTTAAACATTTTATTAAAAGGTTACTGATGTTCACTTTTCTTTCTTTCTTTTTTTTTTTTTTTTAAAGAAAACAAACATTAACATTCATAAAATCTGAGGTTTTAAAATCTATTTGCATTAATTGATAGTAATAATAGACTCTATTGTTGCATATTTGGTTACTGATTTAACTAAAATTTTAATTTAAAAAAATCATTAAAATATATATTTTTAAAAATGAGGTTTTAAAATCAAGTTGCTGTAGTTGATAGGATTAAGAGATTCTAATATAGTGCTTTTGGCTTTAAATGTTTTTACATTGAAGGAAGTTATTCATTCAGAAATATATTATAAATATTATTTTTGCCAAAATTATTCAAATAATAAATGTTGCTATATTTAAAATCTAGTTTCTGTAGTTGAAAACCATAATACGTATTAATGCATTCCTTTTGTTGTTACAGTGAATAGAAAAAAGTATTTGATCCCCTGCTGATTTTGTACGTTTGCCCACTGATAAAGAAATGATCAGTCTATAATTTTAATGGTAGGTTTATTTGAACAGTTAGAGACAGAATAACAACAAAAACATCCAGAAAAACGCATGTCAAAAATGTTATACATTGATTTGCATTTTAATGAGGGAAATAAGTATTTGACCCCTCTGTAAAACATGACTTAGTACTTGGTGGTAAAATCCTTGTTGGCGATCACAGAGGTCAGACGTTTCTTGTAGTGGTCCACCAGGTTTGCACACATCTCAGGAGGGATTTTGTCCCACTCCTCTTTGCAGACCTTCTCCAAGTCATTAAGGTTTCGAGGCTGACGTTTGGCAACTCGAACCTTCAGCTCCCTCCACAGATTTTCTCTGGGATTAAGGTCTGGAGACTGGCTAGCCCACTCCAGGACCTTAATGTGCTTCTTCTTGAGCCACTCCTTTGTTGCCTTGGCCCTGTGTTTTGGGTCATTGTCATGCTGGAATACCCATCCACCGCCCCATTTTCAATGCCCTGGCTGGAGAAAAGGAGGTTCTCACCCAAGATTTGGGCACATATATGTCCCCGTCCCATGCTCCCTTTGATGTAGTGAAGTTGTCCTGTCCCCTTAGCAGAAAAACAAAACCCCAAAGGATAATGTTTCCACCTCCATGTTTGATGGTGTTGATGGTGTTCTTGGGGTCATAGGCAGCATTCCTCCTCCTCCAAACACGGCGAGTTGAGATGATGCCAAAGAGCTCCATTTTGGTCTCATCTGACCACAACATTTTCACCCAGTTGTCCTCTGAATCATTCAGATGTTCATTGGTAAACTTCAGACGGTCATGTATATGTGCTTTCTTGAACAGGGGGACCTTGTGGGTGCTGCAGGATTTCAGTCCTTCACGGCGTAGTGTTACTACCAATTGTTTTCTTGGTGACTATGGTCCCAGCTGCCTTGAGATCGTTGACAAGATCCTCCCGTGTAGTTCTGGGCTGATTCCTCACTGTTCTCATGATCATTGCAACTCCACGAGGTGAGATCTTGCATGGAGCCCCAGGCCGAGAGAGATTGACAGTTCTTTTGTGTTTCTTCCATTTGCGAATAATCGCACCAACTGTTGTCACCTTCTCACCAAGCTGCTTGGCGATGGTCTTGTAGCCCATTCCAGACTTGTGTAGGTCTACAATCTTGTCCCTGACATCCTTGGAGAGCTCTTTGGTCTTGGCCATGGTGGAGAGTTTGGAATCTGATTGATTGCTTCTGTGGACAGGTGTCTTTTATACAGGTAACAAGCTGAGATTAGGAGTACTCCCTTTAAGAGTGTTACCTGTATAAAAGACACCTGGGAGCAAGAAATCTTTCTGATTGAGAGGGGGTCAAATACTTACTTCCCCTCATTAAAATGCAAATAATTTAGAACATTTTTGACCTGCGTTTTTCTGGATTTTTGTTGTCATTCTGTCTCTCACTGTTCAAATAAACCTTCCATTAAAATTATTTTTAAGGAACGAGACTTGACAGGAAGTAAGCGCAGGAGGGAGTGTCTTTATTTGATACACCAACAGAGGACATGGAACAGAAACACTAATTGAACTAAGGCATGAATGTTCAATAACTTAAAGACATGAACATTCTTTAACTAAGTAAAATCACTCCTTAAACTATGGTAAGGAACACTCATCTAACTTAGGCATGGCATAAACACTCCACTATGGCATGACAAACACTCAACTACGGCATGACATGAACCCACAACTTGCTTGGCTTGGTGTTGCTTAGCTGCAACTTTTAAGGTTTGTCTCTCTTAGTCCAGTCCTGAATCGGGTGGTGAGTTCAGGTGGAGTTCAGGTGGAGTTCAGGTGGAGTTCAGGTGGAGTTCAGGTGGAGTTCAGGTTAATGCCAGGATAATTACGCGCAACGTGCTCAGCAACACGAGGGGTTTAAATACCTAGTCACCAATCTCTTAATTGCGGACAGCTGGCAACACTTGACACAGTGGTAGCGTCCATGCGCATCTCAAGCACGTGCACGTGCGCCCTCTAAAGCCACCCGTGCACATTGTCACCTTAGCGCCCTCTGCTGGCGCAATTGTGACAATTATAGACTGATCATTTCTTTGTCAGAGGGCAAATGTACAAAATCAGCAGGGGATCAAATACTTCTTTCCTTCACTGTATATGTCCAAAAATTTTAAAAGTTTTTTTTTTCATTCTGAACTAAAATATATAAAGTGTAATCTTGCTCTACTTTTAACTTTGTTGTAATTGTTTTTTTTAAGTGAAATTGTCATAACGGTATTTAATGGTTATTAATATGAAAAGACTGATGGCAGAGTGTTAGGATTAAATGAGTAAATAAAAGGGATAGGAAGTTTTTGAAGGTAATTGGTAAATGGCACACTTATATCCAAAGCACTTTACACCGTGTCTCATAATACCCATTCATACACATCAGTGGTAGCAGAGCTGCCATGCAAGGCGCTAACTTGTCATCGGAAGCAACTTGGGGTTCAGTGTCTTGCCCAAGGACACTTCGGCATGTTGAGTCACGTGAGCCAGGAATCAAACCTCCAACCTTACGATTAGTGGACAAGCCGCTCTGCACAGCCACCCCAATGATAGTGGGTAAAAAAAGTGATATGTTCAATTTCAGAAGATAAGAAATGGGTAAGAGGGGGTAATATCAGATATTTCAAATGATGTGACAACAGAAAGGATTAAAAAGAACATTTCAGGAGCAGAAGTAAAGGAGGATAAGACAACTTCAGTATGCCAAAGACAAAGAAAGGACGGATAGTCTGTCTGTGATGATTTGATGAGGACAAACTGCCTGAAAGGATATATCTAGGTTACATATGCTATGTGGTCAAACTATATGTACCTCATCCGTTAAGGTGTTATAAATGTCGATGATATGGCCATGTGGCAACAGTGTGTAAGGGGTAAACAAAGATGTGCAAGACGTGGAATAGAACCCAAGTATGGAAAATGAGAGCAACGTGTAAATCCCAAATGCTGTAACTGTGGGGGAGAGCATGGCGCAGGGTATGGAGGATGTCAAGGCAAGATCAAAAGTCTTGAAAGTGCAGAATGTCAGAGTGGAAGAAGGATTAACATATGCTGAGGCCCTGAAGAAAGTTGAACAGACAACAACAACAAATGAAAATAGAGTAGAATCACTCCAGAAAATGAAGGATTGCCAAGAAAAAACGTTAGGAGAATTCACTGGAGGTTTGATAAAGTGTTATTCACTGCATTTACAGCGGAGGTGGTGAATTGCTCTGCACAAACAAAAAGTCATCAATAAAGCAGAGAATATTTCGAGTTAGAGGGAATTAATGCGGAGATGATAAATGGAAAAAATAAAGGAACAGGTAGGAAACACTCAGGCAACATGTGGTGTTTCTTAATGGTTTTAATAATATTGCAATGGAATGCAAGAAGCTTGATTGCTAACGGACAAGAATTAAAAAAAAAATATATTAAAACAAGAAAGACGGCCAGATATCATATGCGTTCAAGTATCATGTCTTAAACCATGCTTAAAGTATACACCATATGGATATATTGCAGAAAATAGGTAGGAAGGTGGAAATGGTGGTGGACTAGCAACTTTCATAAAATAAGGTATTGGATACAGAATCGTAGAGGTAAATATGGAATTCTGTGAAAACATTGGAGAAGACATTGAAATTAATGATATATGGGGGGTGATTAGGAAGATGAGTAGGATTCAGAGATATAGCAGTACAAATAAATTTGGATAAATTAGCAGTTACAGAACTATTAGCAGAAACATGTGTGAAGGTGCATAGTAATGACAATATTTTTGGAAGAAATGAGAAATTATAGGGAACAATGTGTAAGAGAAAATGTATGAAGATGGTATAATAGAGCCAGAGTTTACATTATACGAAATGAAGAGTGCGCTCGTGGGGGTTAGACAGACGTCTCTAGGAAAAGATGAAATTTGTGTTGAGTTGATGAAAAATTTATCAGAAGCATCATTAAAGACAATATTGGTTATGTTTAATAAATATGGGACACGGGGAAATTACCATCTGTGTTGAAACATTGGGTTATAGTGCTGATTGTTAAGCCAGGGAAAGATCAGTCTCATCCAAGCAGTTATAGGCCTATAGCGATGACCTCAAAACTGTGCAAACTCATGGAATGAATGGCCGTGTCAAGACTGATGTATTTTGTTGAGGAAATAGGGTTATTTTACCAATACCGGACTTCCTGGTTTCAGGAAGGTGAGGAATACAATGGATTCTGCAATTAGTTTGGAGGCTGAACTGAATAAAGAGGTGATAGTTGGAGTAGTTTTCGATATAGAAAAGGCATATGATATGTTGTGGAAGGAGGGCTTGTTAATGAAACTTGATAACATGGGAATCTCAGAAAAGATGTATGATTAGATGGAAGATTTTTATTTTACTTTATAGGACAAGTAAGAGTTGGGGACTTCATATTCACAAGTTATATTCTAAAGAAAATGGAACTCCCCAAGGTAGTGTATGCAGTCCAATATTGTTTAATATAGTGATTAATCATTTTTATTCACAAATAGACATGGGAGTTGGTAGATAAATGTACACAGATGATGGTGCATTATGGAAGAGTGGAAGAAATGAGAATCATGTAGTGAAGAGCCTGCAGGGGGCTCTTTTCATTTTCACTAATTCATTTTCACTGAATACGTGACTGGATATAGTTATCAGGTAAATATTACTGAAATATGGTGAAAGGATGTGTGAGGGCGCACGGTGGTGTAGTGGTTAGTACATTAGTCTCAAATCTCCAGGGTTGGGGTTTTCGATTCCCTGTGTCCTGTGTGTCCTGAGTGTGCGGAGTTTGCATGTTCTCCCCATGTTGTGGGGAGTTGCAGGGGTACTCTTATTTCCTTCCCCAGTCCAAAGACATGCATGGTAGGCACGCCCAATCTGTCTGTAGTGTATGAATGGGTGTGTGAATATGTATGTGATTGTGCCCTGTGATGGATTGGTACCCTGTCCAGGGTGTACCCTGCCTTGGGTCAGATGCTCCCTGGGATAGGCTCCAGGTTCTACTCGAAAATTTAAATGCTATGATTGTAGCAATGCTAACGCTATTGGAGTATTTGTGGAAAATTCAGAGTGTAAACAGAAAGTATGCTAAGCGCCAGGTAGCTACAACAGCTAAGCTAGCTGACATTATTATTTGTTTAGTTGTATTTAATTTATTGTGGCTTATTACTGTTTAATGTTTATTAATGTTAACATAGTGACCGTGGTCTGAAATTTCTGAAATCTTGAGAAATTACATTTTTAAGTGTTTGCAAATGTGTGTGCATCTGACTGCATAGTAACACGACAATGATGTCTGTATAAAACTATCTGTGTTTCAAACTATACACTCATGGGAAAAAAAATTATATCAGACACTCATCATATATCATTCTTTCTCCCCATTTAGATCGTCAAGGAGAGGACAGACCCTTGACCCTTTGCGTTCCTTACATCACCAATAAACTACACATTTTAACATGCATGTTATTAATCAGTAAATAAATGATTTAATGCAATGTGCAATTATGTTTTTATTTCCAGTTTTTTTTATACTTAAAAAAACTGTAAATTATGTAATTAAAATAAAAAAAGAATAGCTGGAAACTTTTGCTTGCTGTATGAGGGTACAGACTTCTACAGTATAGGATTACACGTTACTACAGGCCGTATGAGGGTATAGGTTTCTACAGTATAGGATTACACGTTACTACAGGCCGTATGAGGGTACAGACTTCTACAGTATAAGATTACACGTTACTGCAGGCCGTATGAGGGTACAGACTTCTACAGTATAGGATTACACGTTACTGCAGGCCGTATGAGGGTACAGAATTACATGTTACTACAGGCCGTATGAGGGTACAGAATTACACGTTACTACAGGCTGTATGAGGGTACAGACTTCTACAGTATAGGATTACACGTTACTACAGGCCGTATGAGGGTACAGACTTCTACAGTATAGGATTACACGTTACTGCAGGCCGTATGAGGGTACAGACTTCTACAGTATAAGATTACACGTTACTGCAGGCCGTATGAGGGTACAGACTTCTACAGTATAGGATTACACGTTACTACAGGCCGTATGACGGTACAGACTTCTACAGTATAAGATTACACGTTACTGCAGGCCGTATGAGGGTACAGACTTCTACAGTATAGGATTACACGTTACTACAGGCCGTATGAGGGTACAGACTTCTACAGTATAGGATTACACGTTACTACAGGCCGTATATGGGGTTACAGACTTCTACAGTATAGGATTACACGTTACTACAGGCCGTATGAGGGTACAGAATTACTTACTTATACAGGCCGTATGAGGGTACAGAATTACACGTTACTACAGGCTGTATGAGGGTACAGACTTCTACAGTATAGGATTACACGTTACTACAGGCCGTATGAGGGTACAGAATTACACGTTACTACAGGCCGTATGAGGGTACAGAATTACACGTTACTACAGGCTGTATGAGGGTACAGACTTCTACAGTATAGGATTACACGTTACTACAGGCCGTATGAGGGTACAGAATTACACGTTACTACAGGCTGTCTGAGGGTACAGACTTCTACAGTATAGGATTACATGTTACTACAGGCCGTATGAGGGTACAGAATTACACGTTACTACAGGCTGTCTGAGGGTACAGACTTCTACAGTATAGGATTACATGTTACTACAGGCCGTATGAGGGTACAGAATTACACGTTACTACAGGCTGTCTGAGGGTACAGACTTCTACAGTATAGGATTACATGTTACTACAGGCCGTATGAGGGTACAGAATTACACGTTACTACAGGCTGTCTGAGGGTACAGACTTCTACAGTATAGGATTACATGTTACTACAGGCCGTATGAGGGTACAGAATTACACGTTACTACAGGCTGTATGAGGGTACAGACTTCTACAGTATAGGATTACATGTTACTACAGGCCGTATGAGGGTACAGAATTACACGTTACTACAGGCTGTCTGAGGGTACAGACTTCTACAGTATAGGATTACATGTTACTACAGGCCGTATGAGGGTACAGAATTACACGTTACTACAGGCTGTATGAGGGTACAGACTTCTACAGTATAGGATTACACGTTACTACAGGCCGTATGAGGGTATAGGTTTCTACAGTATAGGATTACACGTTACTACAGGCTGTATGAGGGTACAGACTTCTACAGTATAGGATTACACGTTACTACAGGCCGTATGAGGGTATAGGTTTCTACAGTATAGGATTACACGTTACTACAGGCCGTATGAGGGTACAGATTCTGCAATAGCATTTTTAATGCAAAAGTTATACTAGATATGCGACATGTATCACTGTTTAGTGAAGCATTTCAAAATTATTTGATTGTTTGGTGTAAAATATATATTTTTAATTTTTTCTTTATTTTCTTTAAATTGATCTTTTAATTGGTGTTTTCTTTCTTTCTTGGGTTTTTTAACAGCTATAGAAGATAAGTGAGAAGCACTATATAATCTCCTGTCAGTGGGATCGTACCCATCAGGGAATGAAAAGTCCAAAAGGCAAACCATTCGTAGATACGCACTCAAATTCAACCTAAAGTTGAGTTATTTTAACTTTAAATTTAATTATGTTTATTTTATTATTCATTTGTTGCCATCTTGATCTTTGTTTTTCAACAATGGCAAATGTACTTTTTACTCTACAGTACTTCTGTCATAGTCATGTTTTAACATTAATGGATGTAGAAGAGTGAGTAAACCCAAAGCTGGGATGCTCTTTGAAAAATGATATTCCTCTCTGATTGGTGGGCACACAGGGATTCATAAAACACGAGCTGCCATCTGTGCCAGATTTTACTGTTACAGTGTCACCTGACATTGAAAATTGGATATCCATCCATCCATCCATCCATCTTCTACTGCTTAACCCTTTTCAGTGTCATGGGGAACCTGGAGTCTATCCCAGGAAGCATCGGGCACAAGGCGGGGTACACCCTGAACAGGGTACCAATCCATCACAGGGCACAATCACATACACACTCACACACCCATTTATACACTACGGACACTTTAGACACGCCAATCAGCCTACCATGCATGTCTCTGGACTGGGGGAGGAAACCGGAGAACCCGGAGGAAACCCCCGCAGCACGGGGAGAACATGCAAACTCCACACACACACACAGGGGTGAGGTGAATGTGCTAACCAGTAAGCCAAACTCAACACACAGACATTAATGATTAAAAAGCTGGCAACAAAAGTGAGTATTCACACTGTTACACAAGCTGTACACTCAGTACTTTACATTGTAGCAAAGTGTTGTCACATGAAAAGATATAATCAAATATTTACAAAAATGTGAGTGGTGTACTCACTTTTGTGAGATACTGTATATATAATTTGAGTGTGTGTGTGTGTGTGTGTGTGTGTGTGTGTGTGTGTGTGTGTGTCAAAGTGAACTTTGTCATACAGGCCATACTTTCTCCAAGCTCAAATGTGCAGAAATATAAAATAAATACGTTTAAATAAATTATTGCACATAGTACCTGTAAACTTGACTCTAGTAAATAATTCATATAAAATGCTCCAGTAATTTGAAATTGAATTATTGCACAGAAAAACAACAGCAGTATAAGGTTTTATATTCATGGAATGTGTGTGTTCAGGAGTTCAAAAGTTCAAGAAAGTCAGACATGTTTGTGTTGTGTTGAAGGGGTTGAGTAATCTGATGGCTCTTGTTGAGTCTAGCAGTCTTGCACTGCATACTGTGTTAGCATTTGTCCAATGACAGAAGGTTAAACAAACCATGGGCGGGGTAAGTGAAGCCCTTGACTATTTTATTGACTCTGCTTATGCGGCGTGGCCAGTCTAGGACCTGTAGAGTCAGGAGGGAAGCTCTGATGACTTTCTCTGCCATCCTCACAACTCTTTGGAGGGCCTTCTTGTCGGAAGCGGTGCGGCCACCATACCGAACTGAGAGGCTGCTGGTCAGGATGCTTTCTATAGTGCCTCTATAGAAGGTTGTGAGAACAGACAGGGGGAGGTTAGCTCTTTTCATGTGATGCAGGAAGTGAAGATGCTGCTGTGCCCTCTTCACAAGAGAGTTGGTGTTAGTAGTCCATGTCATGTCATCCTTGATGTGCACCCCCGGGAACTTAATACCTTCCACGTACTCCACAGCGTTACCATGGATTGTGATAGGAGTATGTGCTGTGTGTTTCCGCCTGAAGTCAACAATGATCTCCTTCGTTTTGTTGACATTCAGTGAAAGGTTGTTATTGTCACACCAGATAGTGAGTTGGTTCACTTCCTCTCTGTAGGCCGAATCGTCGTCATTGCCGATGAGACCCACCAATGTCGTGTCATCTGCAAACTTGATGATACAGTTCGAATTATACTTGGCACAACAGTCGTGGGTCATCAGGGTAAACAACAGAGGACTCAGGACACAGCCCTTGGGGACGCCAGTCCTGAGTATGATGGTTTCAGAGGTGTTTTATACATACATATATATTTATTTATTGGCATTGATATAACTGGACCCTTACTGTACCTGAAACTGCGGATGGCTTTCAATACATCCTCACAGCCACAGACTACTTCTCAAAGTGGGTTGAGGTCTTTTCTTTAAAAGCAAAGACAGCAGTTGAAGTTGCAAGACATCTCTGTTCCATTATTTGTAAACATGGCTGTCCCCAGAGAATTCTCTCAGATCAGGGAAGAGAATTTGTAAATGAAGTACGTGTATTTAAAAATGATTAGTAATAAAGTGGTTTAGGTTTCGCTTCAATGTCTTCGTTTTTAGATTTACAAGAGTTGTTATATTTTACATTGCACATATATTTATTCATTTATTGTATGGTTTAAGGCGCTTTTCATCCATTTGCTCACAGTAATTTTCCCTATATTTTTTAAGCTTGACCACAGGCTTTGTGAAATATTGTGCATGAAAAGAAGTGTGACAGCAGCTTATCATCCTCAAACTAATGGCCTGGATGAAAAGACCAATGACAACATTAAACGGTAGGTTTTAATACTGTATGTAACTAGTGTAGGTCAGGAAAAGTTAAGGCACGAAATGCCCCACATGTTACTTTAAATACACTGTTAACTAAATACACACTCATAACCCCAAGAGAAAGGGAAACTTTTAAGACATTTTCACTCATCTTCCACAAGATGGCGGCTGTGGCTCTGGTTGTAGAGGCGGTTGTCCACTAATCGTCCACTAATCGTAGGGTTGGTGGTTTGATTCCTGGCCCACATGTCTCCACATGTCAGAGTGTCCTTGACACTGAACCCCAAGGTGCTCCCCAAGTTGGCAAGCTAGAGCCTTGCCAACTTGGGCTCTGCTACCATTGCAGCTGCTACTATTGCAGCTCTGCTACCATTGGCGTGTGAATGGGTGAATGAGAACCAGTGTAAAGCGCTTTGGAACCACTTAAGTTAGAAAGGTGTTATATAAGTGTGGACCATTTACCAAGTCAATATTGCACCAAACAAGTTATAAATGCATTCTTAAAAAGAATGTCATACAACAGGTATATAAGCTTTGTACAAAAACAAAAAAATGTTCCCCTTATGTTTCATTTTAGAGCCCTCATTAAATTCATTAACAGCCAGCAGAATGACTGGGACGTCTATCTGGATGCCACCTTGTTTTCTTTAAGACCCACGGTCAACACCGCCACAAAACACTCCCCTTTTCTTCGAATGTATGGACGAGTGGCACTGTTCCCTGCAGAGGTTCCTGTTGAAATCTCAGTGAGTGTGCTTATGGAGCCATTTCAACAATTTATCATACTAGCCTATGTCAGAAGGATTGTGCTTAAAGTAAATTTCGCCATGAAATCATTGCCCATGGGTACTGTAGACTTTTTTTTTTTAATTTCATCATACAGTAAATATCCTGTTTATTTTTGGTAACCTGGACTGATAAAATTTTTAACGTCTGTTATAATCCCTTTGATCTTAATCTATTAATGGTAATGATTATATTTTTTGGACCTCGTTCCATGACCGACAATAATGGTCACTAATATTCCTAACAGTTTGTTGTGAATAGTAACCAACCATGTTTTTAAAAAAGCAAAGTACCTCTTCTCATGCTACCATGGGCTTTCCAATACATACATGCTCATGTAAAATTTAAAATATTTAAAAATTTTATTCATATTGTTTCAGTTAAATTGCTTTATTTTTTTTTATTTTTTTTTCCACCATCTGTCTCACTGTGGAATCTAATTTTAGTGATTATGTAGTTTCCGATAAAAAAAAAAAAAAGAGCGATGAGGCAGAAGAAAACATTGGTAAATCACATGAGAAACAGAAGGAAGCATATGCTAAAAGTGTCCAGAAGAGGTACAAAGATTTTATTTACAATGTTGGTGATGAGGATCTTCTGATGAATATGAAGAAGCATGGAAGAAAAGGAGGAAGGATTGAAACTTGACTTCTCAGGACCTTACATCATTGAGAGACTCAGTGGTAAACTTGTCATGTTAAACAAACCTCGGAGGGATCACTTGAAAAACTAAATATAGAATTGGTTACATTAAACCATACAGAAGAAGCCAAACTGGAAAGGTGCCTAATGACTGTTTTGGTATCTCAGTCCCCAATGGGTCTACAGAGAGCAACCGTTCTTTCAAGATGCCTCCTTGCACTGATGCACCTATCAGTCCTCAGCATTCTGTGGCCAAGGTAAATGATCCTGAGAAGCTCCAAGAAGATTCAGCATTACAAAGACCTTATATTTATTCAAGTTACCCATAAAAACCTTAACCAAACATATGGCTACATCAAGGAGGTAAAATTAACCACAACAGATGAAGTAATAAAGTTCCCATCAGATGTAAAACAAATCTCAGGAGAACGAGAAGGTTTTATATCTACAGAGATTTCAGTTCAACATTAGTTGCCGGTTTGGTCTATCTGACTAGTTTGTTCTTGGCATTATGGTCATGCCTGCAGTGTTTAAATCATGGTGGCCATTTTGACCTGTTACTCACAGGTCACATTTATTTATGGGAAGTGGACAGCATAACCAATAAATCATTTAAAAAAAAAAAAAAAACAGCCCCATAAATAATGAAAGCACAATACAGTGAGGGGAAAAAAGTATTTGATCCCCTGCTGATTTTGTACGTTTGCCCACTGATAAAGAAATGATCAGTCTATAATTTTAATGGTAGGTTTATTTGAACAGTGAGAGACAGAATAACAACAAAAACAACAGAAAAACGCATGTCACAAATGTTATACATTGATTTGCATTTTAATGAGGGAAATAAGTATTTGACCCCTCTGAAAAACATGACTTAGTACTTGGTGGTAAAACCCTTGTTGGCGATCACAGAGGTCAGACGTTTCTTGTAGTTGTGCCACCAGGTTTGCACACATCTCAGGAGGGATTTTGTCCCACTCCTCTTTGCAGGTCTTCTCCAAGTCATTAAGGTTTCGAGGCTGACGTTTGGCAACTCGAACCTTCAGCCTCCACAGATTTTCTGGGGATTAAGGTCTGCACGGGAGACTGACCCCCCCAGGACCATGTAAGTGCTTCCTCTTGAGACACTCCTTTGTTGCCTTGGCCGTGTGTTTTGGGTCATTGTCATGCTGGAATACCCATCCACGACCCGTTTCCAATGTCCTGGCTGAGGGAAGGAGGTTCTCACCCAAGATTTGACGGTACATAAAAAAAAAACACCCCCAAAAAAAAAACACCCCCAAAGCATAATGTTTCCACCTCCATGTTTGACGGTGGGGATGGTGTTCTTGGGGTCATAGGCAGCATTCCTCCTCCTCCAAACACGGCGAGTTGAGTTGATGCCAAAGAGCTCCATTTTGGTCTCATCTGACCACCACACCTTCACCCAGTTGTCCTCTGAATCATTCAGATGTTCATTGGCAAACTTCAGACGGGCATGTATATGTGCTTTCTTGAGCAGGGGGACCTTGTGGGTGCTGCAGGATTTCAGTCCTTCACGTTGTAGTGTGTTACCAATTGTTTTCTTGGTGACTATGGTCCCAGAAGCCTTGAGATCATTGACAAGATCCTCCCGTGTTGTTCTGGGCTGATTCCTCACTGTTCTCATGATCATTGCAGCTCCACGAGGTGAGATCCGAGGGAGATTGACAGTTCTTTTGTGTTTCTTCCATTTGTGAATAATCGCACCAACTGTTGTCACCTTCTCACCAAGCTGCTTGGCGATGGTCTTGTAGCCCATTCCAGACTTGTGTAGGTCTACAATCTTGTCCCTGACCTCCTTGGAGAGCTCTTTGGTCTTGGCCATGGTGGAGAGTTTGGAATCTGATTGATTGATTGCTTCTGTGGACAGGTGTCTTTTATACAGGTAACAAGCTGAGATTAGGAGTTCTCCCTTTAAGAGTGTGCTCCTAATCTCAGCTCGTTACCTGTATAAAAGACACCTGGGAGCCAGAAATCTTTCTGATTGAGAGGGGGTCAAATACTTATTTCCCCTCATTAAAATGCAAATCAATTTAGAACATTTTTGACATGCGTTTTTCTGGATTGTTTTTGTTGTTATTCTGTCTCTCACTGTTCAAATAAATCTACCATTAAAATTATAGACTGATCATTTCTTTATCAGTGGGCAAACGTACAAAATCAGCAGGGGATCAAATACTTTTTTCCCTCACTATATGCCTCAAAAGATGAAAATACATGAAAAAAAGATGAACAGTATTTATAAATGAAAGCTCACTGAAACTGCAGCCACCAAATTATTCTTTTTTTCTTCTTTTTGAATATGGACAACATAAATTGTTTTTGAGTTAAATCCACTTCCTCTAGCTGTCCTGTACACTTTTTATATGATGACTGTTGGGCATAGGTTTGCATACGGATGATAGCTCCCTATCATCCTGGGTGTGTAAACGACTTTTAAACCTAGAACCTAATTCTAAGAGTTACACAATTGATAAAGATTTTTTTTTCCCACAAAAACAAATAGTTTATTTTTATCCATGTTTATTTGTATATAGGTCATTGATGCACACCTGCACCTGGTCATTAAAAAACAACAGGTATAGAATGTATAGAATGTCTACTTATTTAGTAACACTAGTTACCATCACCCTGGTTCCCTCGACAACAATCCAATAGGATTTTTCCACTGAGTTTTAGATTATTGCAGAAAGTAAGCTCTGTGACCAACAAAAGTTGATGATTCCTAGACGTTTTGTTCATAAAGATAATCTTCACAAATGAACGCAACTTTTATGAATTTGAAGCCAAAATTCAATCGGCAGAAGTAAAAAGCAAAAGTTAAGCTATGAATGAACTACACCATGGTCGCATGACTTCAACATCACCACCACTATGCTTTCGACAACTCTTTCAATCTTTACATAAAAACACTACCATTGGAAAATAACATAAACTGATACATCTACAAGTTGGAAAGTTTAAGTTGGATAAACACAACGAGGCTGTAGTTGCTGTAGTGATGATTTTTCCTGTTTGGCATGATGACGTTTAATGTCTCTGATAAACTAAGTCGTCCTATTCATCCACTTGTTAGCAACCACCTTTTTCAAGACAGGTAAAAGCTTAACAAAATCATCAGTGGGGGCATTACTGATGTTTTTTATGTTGTAGACTAATTCATGAAAATATCTTGAGCTTGTGTTAACCACAGACCTTATTTCAGGCGTTTAATCAAAAGCCCGTTAAAAAACCTGTTGACTTGGGGACGATGGATGTCGAGTACTCAGAAAAATTAAGTGGAGATCATGAGAAAACAATTCATGTTATGTCGAGATCACGAGAAAAGAAGAAAGAAAAAATTGATTGATAATGCGTGGCCGCTTAGGGCTTCCGTAGTGAGGAGACATTCCTTTAACATTCATGGAAAGAGTCCCAATGCGCTTTGTAAAGGACAGTAGGTTATCCTACAAAGAAGTTAGTTTATACAGTTGTTCCCTCTCTGGGCTCTATTTTTGCTCTTTGTCTTGAAGCTAATGAGACATAAAATGCCGTTTGCCACGTTAATGAGAAACGGTAATGCGTAAACTCCTCTGTCCTGGAGACTCGAGTCTTCTGAACTATCCACAACATTAAACAGTTAAAACACTCTGTCTGTTGCTCATTAATAAATAAATAAAAATGTATAATTTGCATCATAACAGGAATACTATCTTTGATGTACAAACTCAAAAACTAGTCAAAATGATTTAATTCTTAAATTATTTAGGTTCTATTATTATTATTAGTAGTAGTAGTAGTAGTATTGTTGTTGTTGTTGTTGTTGTTGTTGTTGTTGTTGTTATTTTAATAGTTGCAGTTAAAGGAATCCTGAAAGTTTGGGGTGCAGCACTTTCAGCTGATGTCTTTTAATCAGGTCAAAACAGATGTCATTAAATTAAACATTTTGAAAATAAAAATAATCTTCTATTTTAAAAAATGAAAATGATTTGTAAAATGTGTTTGTTAAATAAACAAAATGTTTTCTGAAAGGAAAATACAGCCTTTAATGGTTGCTGCATTTATTCTTATGAAAACAAACAAACAATCAAACAAACAAACAAACAAACAAACAAACAATGACCTTTTCCCAAATTTTATTTCAGATTTAAAAATAGAAAATTGAATGAACACAAAAGTACACTGACCCGATATGAGGAGAAAACCTTGGGAGGAACCAGACTCAAATTTTGAGTATTTAATACAGCTAGCCATGAGCATCAGGAAATGAAAGCTGAAATTCTGATTTAATGTCTCATATCCGTCTTTCGATCTCAAACCCAAATGTCTTCAGTGTATAGCAAAAAAAAAACAAGAGAATTGGCCTTACTGTGCCAGTACTTTCAGACTGTGGTGGAGGGACCTCTGATAGAGTTCAGGGATAAGAAGATTTTGTACACATCTGGTGCACTTTGAGAGCAAAATTAAGAGGCTAGACCTATGAAGGACTTTGTGCTCTTGTAAACAATTTTGTGCTCTAATAGTAATTTAATCATAAACACTTAATGGGTTGTATAGATATGAATGGTGATGGCATGGCAGAAAAGTCTCACCCACAAAGCATCAGTATGTTTTTTGCTCAAAACTCACTTTAAAAGACCATAGAGCGTTTGTACTAACTTGCGATTGAAACCTATTGTAAATTTTGAAATATTATCTATAGCTTTCTCATTAGGCTTAACGCTAAGATCCAGTGATCTAGCCATCACAATTTGGCGCTTATCAAAGTTGTCATGAGTCCCCCATTGTGCAGCATGCAGTGGAACTTGTGAGCGCGCATGCAACGAGCAGATGCGCGAGCACCTGCTTCTCCGTTGTGGACAGCAGTGACGTTTCAACACGTGCATTTGTTATTGTTTACATTATGTCTCCTCCCCGTCCTGTCATTGGTTGTGGTGTCACATGTGTCTGGATTACTCTCAGCTGTTAGCAGTTACAAGGGTGATCATGTCAGCATATATACCGCGTACCTCCCGACACTCAACGCGGAATATTAGATTAGATAGATTAAGTGCCTTGAGAAAGTATTCGGCCCCCTTGAACTTTTCAACCTTTTGAGTTTTGTAAGTTTGCTGCACTGAAAGTAAAGGGGGCCGAATAATTTTGCACGCACCACTTTTCAGTTTTTTATTTGCTAAAAAAGTTTAAAATATCCAATAGATTTCGTTCCACTTCACAATTGTGTCCCACTTGTTGGTGATTCTTCACAAAAAATTAAAATTTTATATTTTTGTTTGAAGCCTGAAATGTGGCAAAAGGTTGAAAAGTACAAGGGGGCCGAATACTTTCGCAAGGCACTGTAGATTAAGTCATAGTCATAGTTATACGTAGTCATAGTCTTAGTCATAGTTTGTTCGATTAGTTTATATTGGTTTCTCCGCTACCAGTCTCGCGCTGTTGTTTTTTTGTTTGGTATGTCGACCCTGTATCCCATGACCGCGACTTTGATCCCTGCCTTGACCAAGTTTATGCCTGTTTGCCAGTCATCTGACCTTTGCATGTTTTGGATTACGTTTTTGGATTATGATTTGGATTTGTCTGCCTATCTCTCTTTAAATAAAACAACTGTTCATACTGCTCTTGCATCCGCCTTATCTTCCGCTACGTCACGAGACGTGACAAAAGTGGCTCTGATATCATGTACGTTTTTCATAGTATATACAGTATATATATACATATATAAATATATATATATATATATATATATATATATATATATATATATATATACTGCTCAAAAAAATAAAGGGAACAGTTTATATTTCCACATAGCCTTTCTGAATGCTTTTGACAAAAGAAAAGCATATTGAAATCATTCTCATGGCTGCATCAGGAAGCTGTTGCAAGGTTACAATAAACTTACACAGGAAGCATGACGACCACATGGTTCCTGCCAACAATATCGTTGTCAAACTTATTGACAAAGTCAAAATGACTGGACATGTTGCAGACCAATAAAGAAGTGGATGTAAACGAACATCCACTGACAAAGGCACGACCGACGTAGTGCTGACATACCTGTATGGAGACCCCAGGTAAGCACACATACCTGTCCATTCACATGATGTAAAAGAAAATGTGATTCATCAGACCAGGCCACCTTCTTCCATTGCTCCATTGTCCAGTTCTGATGCTCAGGGGTTAGCATGGGCACTCTGACCGGTCTGCAGCTATGCGTTGTAACAAGAAATTAAATAATATTTTCTTCCCCTGACAATGGTTTTAATGCTATGGCTGTTCAGTGTGTGCGTGTGCGTGTGTGCGTGTGTGTGTGTGTGTGTGTGTGTGTGTGTGTGTGTGTGTGTGTTATTATTTTCAAAATAATCTTAATATCTAATGTTGTAATGATATAAACTTCAGTTTAATTCAATTCAGTTTTATTTCTATAGCACTTTTTTTAAACAATGGACCTTTCACAATGCAGCTTTAAATAAATCCAGATAAAGATTTAAATTTATCCATAATGAGCAAGCCAGAGGCATCAGTGACAATAAATAGCTCTCTAAGATGGCATGAAGACAAAACCTTGAGAGGACCCAGACTCTAAAGGTAATCCATCCTCTTTTGGGTGACACCAGGTTGTGTATGGGTGACACAGTGTAATTATGAGTCATTCCTCTTTCACGCCTGAACACTATCGAGTCAAGCTTCGTAGATTTAGCCACTGGGATTTTTGTCCATTCTTCACAGCAAAACTGCTCCAGCTCCTTCAAGTTAGATGAGTTGTGTTGGTGTACAGCAATCTTCAAGTCATGATTGAACCTCAATTGAATTGTGGTCTGGGCTTTTACTAGGTTATTCCAAGACATTTAAATGTTTCCATTTTAATGTCTCCAGTGTAGCTTTAGTGGTATGTTTAGGGTCATTGTCCTGCTGGATGGTGAACCTTCAGCCCAGTCTCAGATCTCTAGCAGACTGTAATGGGTTTTCCTCAATAGTTGCCCCGTATTTAGTGCCATCCATCTTTTCTTCAATCCCTACCAGTTTTACAGTCCCTGTTGATGAAAAGAATATCTGATTAATGGCCTCCTTGTCTGGTCTGTGAGTTTTGGTGGGTGGCCTTCTCTTGTCATGTTTATAGTGGTGCCATAGTCTTTCCATTAGTTTTTTTTTTTTATAATGGACTTAATGCTGCTTTGTGGGATCTTCAAAGTTTGGAATATTTTTTTTTAACCCAACCCTGATCTTTACTTCTCCAAGCTTTGTCTCTGAGCTTATTTGTCTTCATGTTGCTTGCTTAGTAGTGTTGCAGACTCAGAGCAGTATTTACACTGACATCATTTGCTTCTATTAGAATTTACTGTTCTCAGAATTTCTGCATCTGTAAGCAGAAATAGCTTTACAGAAATAGCTTTCTGATCAAGTGTAGCATCTGCTCTTATGTGTGTAATAAATTATACTTTATTCGTGTGTTGATCTTATGAAATGCTTCTTTAAGTCATTCACTTGACCAAACATTAGGTAGGTTTAGGTATTTACTATTTTTAATGTTTTATTAGATCTAGGATTGGCGTAGGGTTAGCTATTTTTATCTTATGCTTTTGTTTTGTTTTGTTTTGCTTTGCTTTTAAGTAACATACTATATATTGCATCTTATATCTTTTCTTCCTCCAGGAGCTATAAAATATATCAAGTCGCCTTACCCTCATCCAGATTATCAGTTTTCATTCACCTATATACATAGCCATAGTTTTCATCTCTCGCACTGTTTACAATGACTCAATGAATCATCAGATTTTCATACAAGTTCTAGACAAAGACAACCCAGTTAAACAAATGAGACAAATGTTATACATGGTCATTTATTTATTAAGGGAAATTATCCAATATTACATAATATTGGCAAAAGTATGTGAAGCTCTAGGTTCAGCAGTTAGATTGAAGCTGAAAAAAGTCAGGTGATTTCAATCTATAGGATGACAAATCAGCTGTGAGTGAGTGAGTGCCCTGTTTTATTTAAAGAACAGGGATCTATCAGAGTCTTATTTTCCCAACACGTTTATGGAAGTGTATCATGGCATGAATAAAAGAGATTTCTGAGGACCTCAGGAACAGACTTTTTGATGCTCATCAGGCTGTAAAAGGTTATATAACCATCTCCAAAGAGTTTGGACTCCAACAATCCACAATAAGACAGACTGTGTATACAGCTGCAAATAAAATAAAAAAATTGGAATATCGTGGATAAGTACATTATTGTCTGTAATTCAAAAAGTAGAACTTTCATACAGTCTAGATTCATTACACAAAAAGTTACATATTTCAAGCCTTTTCTTTTGTTTTCTATCTTGATGGTTACAACTTACAGCTCATGAAAATCAAAAATCCACTATCTCAAAATATTAGAATAAAGAATTTATAATACAGAAATGTTGAACTTCTGAAAGTACGTTAATTTATGCACTTGATACTTGGTCAGGGCACCTGCTGCACAAATTTCTGCATCAGTGCGGCGTGGGATGGAGACAGTCATCCTGTGGCACTGCTGAGGTGTTCTGGAAGTCCAGGTTGCTTTGATAGTGGCCTTCAGCTCGTCTGTATTGTTGGGTCTGGTGTGTCTCCTAGATTCTCTTTGGGGTTGAGGTCAGACGAGTTGGCTGGCCAATCAAGCACAGTAATAGTCAGTTAACCAGTTACTAGAAGTTTTGGCACTGTGGGCAGGTGCCAAGTCCTGCTGGAAAAGGAAATCAGCATCTCCATAAAGCTTGTACAGCATGAATTTCTCTAAAATATCCTGGTAGACGACCTGATTGACTCTCGACTTGAGAAAAGACAATGGACCAACACCAACAGATGACATGGCGAGCCAAATCATCACTGACTGTGGAAACTTCACACTGTGCCTCTCTACTCTTCCTCCAGACTCTAGAACATTGATTTCCTACTACCAAGCAGACCTGTTGAGTGAGCTGGACAAATGGCAGCATTCAAAAGAGCCAGTTCCTTCCCTGTTTTCTCGAGCTCACCGAGGCATCCACGAGTGGAGCGCGGGCCAGCACTAGTGCGAGGGAGACCCAGAAGGCAAGTATGGCAGCTTGCCAACCTCTGTAGACAGCCATGGGAACCGGGCGGTCACAGTCACAGTCTGCTACTAGGCCTGATATGCGAATGGTCCTAAAGGCCAAGCAGGCAAAGAAGAGCGGTCCTGAGGGGCCGTGGAGGGATGTCAGGGAACATGAGGTTGTTAGGGCAGGTAGACTCCAGTGCTACTGTCACAGGGCAACGAAAGTCTCCATGGGTTCGGTCTACCATAGAAAAGGGTTACCGGGTCCAGTTTATAGCTCGACCCCTCCGGTTCAGAGGTGTGCTCACCACAGTAGTCAGCACAATCCAGAGCCCGACGTTAGTGCAGGAAATAAGTTCCATTTTGGACAATGGGGCCATAGAACATGTACCCCGTTCCCTAAGGGAGGGAGGTTTTTACAGCCATTATTTCCTAGTCTGCAAAACAGATGGGAGTATGCAGCCAATTTTAGACCTGCATCATCTGAACTGTACTCTTCGGACATACAGGTTCAGGATGCTGACGCTCAAACTTATCGTGCCACAAATTCAGTTTGCGGACTGGTTTGTGACAATAGATCTGAAAGATGCATATTTCTACATAGGAATATCGCCCAGCCACAGGAAGTTCCTGAGGTTTGCATTGGGAGACAACACTTACCAATTTCGGGTTCTTCCCTTCGAGCTAGCTTTATCCTCCTCGCAGCTTCACAAAGTGCATGGATGCTGCTCTGGCTCCCTTGCGACTCCAGGGCATCGAGGTACTAAACTATCTGGATGACTAGTTAATTCTAGCACGATCCAGGGAACTGGCGGTTCAACATCGAGATGTTGTTCTTGCCCACAGGAGGAGCTTGGGGCTCAGGTTGAACCTCAAGAAAAGTATGCTTTCTCCAGTGCAGAGGACAACCTTTCTAGGGGTTATATGGGATTCTACTACAATGAGGGCGTTTCTATCCCCAACACACGTAGGATCGATCCTATCAACTTTGAGCAAGATAAATCTAGGTCTGAGCATCTCCTCCAGTCTCTATGAGAGACTGTTGGGCCTTATGGCAGCAGCATCCAACGTCATACCTTTGGGCCTATTGCACATGAGACCGTTTCAGTGGTGGCTGAAAAGTTGGGGGGTTTCATCCGAGTATGAAACCTCTGAGAGTGTCATGCGGAGCACACTCAGAGCACGTAATCATGCCTACATGCTCTGAGTATTTGGAGGTGCCCGCAGTTTCTAGCCTCGAGTCACACTCTAGGGGCGTCTCTTTACCGCAAGACGGTAATGCAGACCCGTCCCTCACAGGCTGGGGCGCAGTCTTAAATGGCTGTCCAGCTTATGGTGTTTGGAGTGGACGGTCTTTGGAGTATTCCTGGCGTTTAAATTCTTTCTTTCTCAGTTGGGAGGTCACCATGTGCTATTTGTGTCAGAAAACACAGCGGTGGTCTGATATATCAACCACCAGGGATGGTTACGTTCACGCTCCCTGTTCAGGCAGGCGCAATTAATCCTTCTCTGGGCAAAGGGAAAGTTCTTTTCTGTGAGTGCAAGGTACAATCCAGGCAACCGGAATGTAGGGGCAGGCATCCGGTCGAGGCAGAGGCTGAGGCCCGGGGGTTGGAGGCTCCATCCACAAGTGGTAGAGTCCATATGGCGGAGGTTCAGACAAGCGGATGTGGATGTGCTCCCCTCCGAGGAGACAACACACTGCCTGCTGTGGTTCACCCTCACTCCTCCCGCACCATTAGGGCTGGACGTCATTGTGCACATGTGGCCGAGGTCACATCTATATTCTTTTCCCCAATCGCTTTGCTCCCACAAGTTCTACTGAGTGTTCGCCAAGACCGTCTACTTCTGCTGATAGTAGCACCTTATTGGCCAGCTCGAATACGGCTTTCGGAGATAATTTCCCTGTACGACGGTACTCCTTGGGAGATTCCCATTCACAGGGATCTACTGTCTCAACCCGGAGGCTGATTTATCACCCTCGGCCAGAACTATGGAAACTGTGGGTCTGGCCCCTGAGGGGCACCAACTCATAGATTCTGGTTTCACAACTGAGAGTTGTAGAGACCATGTAAAACGCTAGAGCAGCATCCACAAGGAAATTGTATGTGCTCAAGTGGCGGCTTTATGTCTTGTGGTGTGAGGAACATCAGCTAGATCCAGTGAACTGCACAATAGCTAAAGTCCTGGAGTTCTTACAAGAACGTTTCTGAGCAGGGTTGGCTCCTTCTACAATCAGGCTTACGTGGCTGCCATTTCGGCCAGCCACGCCCCGGTTGATGGAGCCTCTATGGGGCAGCATCCTCTAACTTCGAGGTTCATGCATGGTGTCAGATGTCTGAGGCCCATCTGCAGGCCACACATATCTTCCTGGGACCTTTCTGTGGTCTTGGAAGGTCTGTCAGGGGCCCCATTTGAGCCCTTAGAGTCAGCCTCTGAGAAGATTCTGACTCTACAGGTAGCTCTTCTACTGGCCCTGACATTTCTTAAGTGAGTGGGAGGTCTACAAGCTCTTCCTGCCTTGACTTCGCGCCTGGACTAACAAAGGTCTTCCTGTATCCTAGGCCGGATTATATTCCTAAAGTGCCTACATCGGCTGCCCACCCTGTGGTGTTGCAGGCTTTCTTCCCGTTCCTCACACTGGAACAAGAGAGGATGCACCTGCTGTGTCCAGTAAGGGCCCTCTGTACTTACGTTCATCACTCCGGCCAGTGGCATAAGTCGGAGCAGCTGCTGGTCTGCTTTGGCGGTGACAGTAAAGGTGATGCTGTGTCAAAGCAGCGCGTCTCTAATTGGATAGTGGAAGCAGTCTCTGTGGCTTACGAGGCATGTGGTCTCGCCACGCCTCTCGGCATAAGGGCTCATTACACTAGAGCGGTCGCCTCCTCGGAGGCTTTGTCCAAAGGGGTATCCTTGCAGGATGTGTGTGCTGCTGCAAGATGGTCTATGCCACACACATTCATTTGTTATTACAGCCTGGATATTCATTCCATCCCGGGCTCGAGTGTCTTGCAGTGACCCTCAGGCTTGGGTCTTTTTGAACAGGCCGTAACCTCAGTATGACAGAGTGGGTATTCCTGTTCCCATACTGTTATGCTAAATGCAACGTCAAAGTTCCCTTTGAAAGTAAATGTCAGGGTTACGTATGTAACCCTGTTCTCTGAGTAAGGAAAGAGGCGTTGCATAGCTCTGTCATACCAGGGAAGGACTGTGAATTGCATCTTCGCTTCAAATAATAGAGGCTGGCAGCGTGGTTCACAGGTGCCATATATATATATATCATGTGATGTGTTTAATTGCCACGTCACCTGATCATGGCAGGCCTATAAGTAGAGGCATGATTTCAATGGTCACGCGTGCAAGGCGCTTCCCATACTCTAATGCTAAATCCCTTCTCACGAAACATGCGTAACCCTGACGTTGTGTGTACTGAACCAGACTGGGAGTTTAGCGCCTCAGGAAACATTTGCAGGTGTTTTGAGTTAATTATCTGATTAGTGCTCTTCTCAGGTTTACATTTCTGTATTAGAAATTCTTAATTCTATTATTTTGAGATACTGGATTTTTTATTTCCATGAGCCATAAGCCATAATCATTGTTTCTCCAAATAAAAGTCTGTCCATGTGAAAACTACTACCTCCACCTGAGGTGAATTCAAAAAGCCCGAGCTGAGTTGGCATGACCCAAGGAGCTGGGCTGAGGTATTGGGGTGGGGAAGGGGTACATTAATTCAAATGTCAGTGAAAATGACCCAGCCATTAACCCAGCGGTTGGGTCACACACAACTACTAAGACTGAGAAAATAACTCCGTTCCCAATTAAAAGACCCACAGACCCACAGAGTGTGAGAAGATTCTGTCTCCCCCAATGTCCTCTGTCTTCCCCTTTCTTGAAATAGAGGTGTCAAAATATGTTAAAGAAGGAAAAACAACAAAGCTGTAAATATTTATAATTTAAAGATTACACTCTGTAAGACTGAATCTTTTGATCATAGTCTTTTTGTTGTCTCTTTAAAGTAGTTTGTAGGACAGAAGGTTACATAGAAGAGAAAAGCTTTCCAATGGCCTGGAGCAAGAGGGCACTCTTTACAAATGAGGGCTTTCAGAGCTTCCCAGCCATGCTGAAACTGATGCTCTTAGGCAAAATTTGTTTCTGAACCATCTTGCATTGCACAGGTTTTGAGCCTTTTACCCTTTTATAGAGATTGCAAAGCATATGGTGCAAGCACAGAGGAGTACCCCTTCAGGCTAAGTACACCCTAATAAGTCTTGAATTAGAGTTTCTTACAGCCATTCATGAGGTCTTTGAAATTCTCTCTCTCTCTCTCTCTCTCTCTCTCTCTCACTCCTCTCTCTCTCTCAGCTTGTTTATCTTTCAAGCAAGACTTTGCATTCCCTCCCCCTTTTGCCCAGAGACTTTCAATATTGAAGAAACGGGTCATTGTAGATAGAAAACTGTGCCTAGTTTAACTGTACCCAAGCAAATTGCAATTATACAATGCAGACCATCCATTAGGGAAATTAACCATGTTTGTTTGTTTGTTAGTTGGTTTTTATAGAAACCATGGTTACTAATCTATCAAAAGCATTCATGTACCAGAGTTATCGTGTACTAAATAACAATGTATTGCTGATTAGGAATCACACAGCAGTAATACAACACTCATTTTAATGAGATACAAAAGCATAAAAGGCAGCTGTGTTTAAACAGTCTGTCTCTAAAACCTCTTTGGACACAAAATTGTGAGGGAAATATAGCTAATTATTACAACTGTGATAAAGTAATAGTGAAGCAGTTTGATGTGCCATAACATTCTGACTGGGGTTGAAGATGTTTCTGAAAATATTTGTGAGGCCTTGTTTTTAAATGATGTTGTCAATGATGACAGTATGTTGTAATCTATTACAGAAAAGGTCTAATTCTACCCTAATCAGCAGCAGCCCATTGGGCAAGGATGATGTGGTCAACACTCAACATATCAGACTTGCAGAGAGATAGGATCCATGTGCAGAAGAGCTTTAATACAAAATCAAAACCAGCGTGTACCCATAATACAGACTTTACAATCCAAACAGGCCAGACAGAATCATAATGTTTGTTTGTTACTATATACTCTTACTATATATGTAAGAATTCCCTAACCTCTGCTGGTGGAGAGGGGTAATGTCCTAGATTGCTGTTAGAATGATAAAAGAAGGAGTGATAAAAAGTTACTTTCATTTCATTTGCCGCATTAGTTGATTTAGTCTAAATTAAATCTAGCATAATTACAGCCCACGTCTTACCCAAGAATGAATTTATTATCTCGAGACTTAAACTTTGCCATAACTCTCAGCACATTTGTTTTTGGCAGTGTTGACAGGCATAGAAAACTGGAATCTGCCATGCAGCCATTTGAAAAGCTTTATGCACACAAACAAGCGCTGAGAGAGATTGTATCGGTGTCGGAAGTAAGGTTGGTAGGAGCTCAAAAATAAAATGTTGTTCAGGTTTTGTGCTGAAAGTGGGGTGAATTTCCAGCTACTTATTTTCAGCTTCTCTAAATGAGAAAGGATTTTAACAACTGTACTATAAGAAATAATCTCGATAATACTTAAGATAACACTGGATCATACTTGATACGTATGCCCTGCCCCTTCTTAAATATTCATCAGACCTACTATAACAAGGTTGTGCTGTTTGTAATGAACAAGGCTACCAAGTACAGTACACTCTTGAAATAGTTTTTTATTATTATTATTATTATTATTGTTGTTGATTTTATATAGTTAGTAAAGAACAAAATCAGGTCAGTGTGCAGGTTTTGATTCCCTTTTGTGTCTTTCACATTAAAGTGCATTTCCTTTCCAGGAGCTGATAACACATCTGCCTTGTGACATGTGAATGATTACAACGAATGTAAATCCCAAATGAAAAAAGAGGAATCCTGTTGTCACTCTGGGAGGCGATTGCAAGAACATGATACTTTTCACAATTTCTTGAGAAAACCTGTAATCATTTCATAGTGTAAGATATTTCATGTGGAAAGAATGACCGAAGGAAAGAAAGAAAGATGTATATCACTTTTTTTTTAAGGGCGTTGCATGATGTTTTCTCCAGTCCCACCCTTTTTCACAGTACAGTACTAAGCTGAAACATTTCAGTTGCCTGACTCACGTTGCGTTTACCGCTGGTTAGCTCATGCTATATTTGGCTTCTCGGAACCATGTGCCAGTGTGATTTATTTGTCCCTTTTTTTTTTCAGTAAAAGGGGAACTCATAACCTGAGCTCCAGCATGTTCTTTCATTGACTTATTCAGTAAGGCAATGTGCTTTTAATGCCCTTCAGGATGTAAGCAGGGTGGAGAACAGCTCAGGGCATAGTTTCTGGAGGTCTGCTCACTTCATTTTGCTGTAACAGTGTAGTCTTTCGTATGTACCACATGGCTTTGTGAGATCTAACATCGGGATGGTCTGAGATTCAGGGCTGGGAGAAATGTTGGAGAAGTTGTCATCTGCATACATGTCTAACTTCCTCTAAAGTCAACAAATGTACTGTTGTGGCAAGTTTAGGTCATCACTATATTTAAATTAAGGTTTCACGTCCCCTAGGCTGTGGTCAAGGGATTGAAATACGTTATATGACCTGTATACTGTATATCATATAGAGTATTTTATGTAATATATTTATAATCATTCACAATGATAGTTATTGGGGTGACGCTTCAACAGCAAAGAGAGGTTTTTTTTTTTGTTTGTTTTTTCCAGCTCTTTGCTTTATTTGGCCAGAGACACACCCTATAACATGCTTTCAGTTCTGCATCCTGTACAGACATGCTGTGCTGACATCCTTATGATGAGCGTAGAAAATAAGTTTAGGTTTTTTCTGATTTTAGCACAAACTGATCACTGAGCAGTGTTTTAGAAAATATATTAAAACATCAGCTTTTCATCTACTAAAATATCACGTGAACCTTCTTCAGCGGTGATAGAGCTTTTTTTTCTTCTTCTTCTTCTTCTTTTTTTAATCAAAATGAAAACTGACTAAAACAGAAACTGGCATGACAGAATTCATTTGTTCCTACTAAAGTCAAAGGTCGTGCTTTTTGTCATCGTACTATAAGATAAATTAAATGATGTGTGCTCAAATGTATGCATCATGTCTGAAGCATCTAACCATACAGATGGTTTGGGCACATTACTAGAGTGGGTAAGAGTAGTAATTTGCCTCTCAAAAACGTTTACCCTTAGGAATAAATGAAACATATATGAGTTCAAACTCAAGAGCCTGTCGATTTCAGTTTATTTTTATAACCTCTATTGTACAAACATGTACAAAACTGGCTATTGTACTTTCCCTAAAAGGTGCTTCATGTTAATGAGCATATACTGTGACGGTTTTACCCCTTCAGCCCTCCCTCTCTGCTTCAGTGACATCACAGAGTAGTTGAGTGTATAACCTACCCACAAGAATGCAAGCATGTGAGACACAGGAGTCTTTCTTCCACTCTAGGCCTCCTCGTAGAACAAGTCTGAACTCATGCAGTGTTCAGGTGAGCATGTGAATAAAGGATCAACCTTGCATAGTGCCAGCATCAGGATCTGAGACGGGCTTTTATGATGGGAGAGAAAACATCTTGACCTTGTGTGAACAAAGACGGTAAGCGTTGATGGTGTTGTTGGCTTCCTGAGAAATAGGATGTTTCTGTTGTGGTGTACAGCTTTTAGTCACATGCACAACACTTACAACACTATGGAGGCAAGAGTAGCTTTCTCAGCGTGTGCTGCTTCCGTTCAACTTTCTGTAACACTGCACTGACGTAACGGTGAAATCTGTGTGTGAATGTGATGAAACTTGTTTTTTTCTAAATAATGTAGCAAATAACAGATGGCTAGCAAACATATGTATGTATCTAAGGACTATGAGGATGTGTATGTAAAGCATATGCCTTGTTGTTAAATATTCGTCCCTTCAGATCTATTTCTCAACATTTAAGAGGTTTAAGTTTGTGTACAGAACAATATACTCTATTTGTATCATTTACATCAACGTAAGTACCAACGTAGGATATTCGGAGTAGTAAATGATCAGAATTGTAAACTGGCCACTTCTAAATGGAGGGCAGTGAGTGTTTTAATATAACTCAAAGGCCTTTTCCCTTTGTGTAAACATTGCCTTAACTGGTTAAAGAGCAGCAAATGATGTAATTGTTTCAGAATAAAGTTAGCCATTTATGTACATGGCTGCATGTGTACAGCTGTGTGCAGATGGGGTTGAAGCTAAATGATGGTAAGAAACACAGAGAGTTTCCTTAAGGGAACAATACCCTTTCTTCTGCATTAATGATCATCCTTCTGCGAGTTAGTCAAAATTATTTGTAAATCTGCCAAAAAGGCAAGAAGACAACAGATAAACAAGTTGATTTGAATTTTTGTGTGTGTGTGTGTGTGTGTCTAGAAAACTGACATTAATTTCATTGGGCGAAAACTCAGATATTACATATTTGTATTTGTACACACTGCTTTCCGAGCTGACCTGACAGAACTTTTGCCGTCACTTCCATATATATATATATATATATATATATATATATAATGTGTGTGTGTGTGTGTGTGTGTGTGTGTGTGTATAATGTGTATATGTGTGTGTAATTAAGACTTTTAGTTCAATTTATAAGCCCCATCCTAGATTTTTGTGTGGTTTAGACATGTTTCCTGTTTACTATACTGAAGCAGCTAGAATGATAGAGGTGTGAAATGGAACCATTATAAAGGTGTCGTGCAGTTGGGGTCAAATTAACACAGAGCTGTTGGCAGTCTAATGCACGTATACTGGTTATTTTTTCTTAGATCATTGCCCAGGAGAAGGTAAAGTACCCCTTGGTTGTCATATGAAAATAAGACGTGTATATGATGGAACTTATGACACAAATTAAACAGCCAGGCAAATGAAGAAATTGTTGATAGGATGCAACGGGATTGCGGGAAAATAATTCATTTGACCTTATTAAAATATCACTGACTTTTCCTATAAATATGATGACACAATCTCGTGCTTTGAAACAAACGCAAGAGAGTCCATCATCCCTTCTATCCCTTTAAGGGAATAAACTAGATCAGTACTTGTCCTTATTAATATTCATGGATCCATTTTAATTTGTTATTTCAGAGGCGTCCAGAGTGGTTAACCTCCTTGAGCAGAGCTGTCAGACAGACACGTTCTTGTAAGTTTAGACTAAATGTGAGATTTAACCGAGGGATGAAGACGTGGGGAAGTGTGTTTCACTGAGTGTACTGCTATCTGGTTGTGTGGTGTGCTATGAATATCCGTGATTTCTCAATCCTTTTTTTATTTATTTATTTATTTATTTTTAATGACCTGTTTTGAATGTACAAAAATGTTTTATAACCTTACACAATTCTAAACTTGGCTCAATTTATTTCATAGACAATAATGACCTTCTTTAAACATCACCTTCATAGTACAGGGATTTTATGATGTTTCATATATATAATCATAGATGTGTATTGTTAGTATACATATTTCAATGAATTATATCATGCTCAAAAATAGTTATGTATACGATATACTTATGTGCAGTTTCATGTTATAAAATCAAAAGAAAATCAATAGGATTGCTAATTAACTCCAACTGTAGCTTCCTGGTTTGTGAATATTAACCACTTTACGCCCTATTTAAATTTGAATCACCTACCCCTCTATCTCTCACTGCAGAAAAGTCAGCATTCTATCACGAGTCAAAGCGGAAAGGACTACGCTGCAGGTGGAAGCTTGATTCTGCATGTTTCTGAGCTGGACACAACACAACCACTGTCTCTACTGTCCTTCCCGTCAGAATCGTCTGTGATCTCAAAGGCAGACTTCATATCAAGATGCTCTGGTATTCGTAACAGCCAGAGATAAATGTGCATTTGGTTTAGGATTAAGCAGCACTAATTCCACTGCTGGCTATTCCTCATTCAATAATGCTGAAATGAACTAAGTAGAAGAGCCTAGAAGAAATTATTGCCATTTCTATGACGAATAAATCTGAGATCTTATAGAAATCTGGAACAAGTGGTATAAACATCTGACCCTTTACTACAAAGGATATTCCTGGTTTCAGCTGCATATGACCTCCTGAGAGCCAAGACTCTTGTTGAACCATGAAGGAGCAGATTCCTGAATTCCTCAATGATTTGTGGACACTTTTGATCACCAAACACAACGAGGGCATTTACAACACAGTGTGTGTTGTTGTGCTCCTCATGCTGCCTCTACTCGTGTTCTGCACTTCTCTGGTTGTTTGCTGTCACTGCTGCTCATCCCTTTGCAGAGGATCTGCTTGTTGCTGTTGTAGAGATTCTGCCACACTGACAGAGACACAGGTCGAAAAGAAAAAGAAAAAGAAGAAGAATGCTGGCCAGATTGAGGAGGACTTGTGGATTTCAGTCAAAATGGACCCCATGACTCCAGACAGACTGGCCCTTACCATGGTGTAATTGGGCCATGATCTGTTTCAAAGTACAGGTTGGATATTTATACATGCCTAGCTCTTATATAAATGACATTACTTAATAGTAAGTCAAGCGAACTGGACGTATTATAATATGGAAGACAGTTTTCTACTCATTCAAGGGATGAGTTCGAAATGATAAGATAAGATTAATCATCCTGACTAAGAACTACTAGATTTAGATTTAGAATGATTCTCCTTGATGAACTTAATTTTATGAACCTTTATATGAACTTAAGCAAGGAAGAACTATGTAAATGGGATAATAAAAGATACAACGCGTATTCTTCCCCTGACCCTGAACTTCGCAACAAACTTAGTTAATTGTTTGTGCAATAGTGGTGAACATCCCTTTCTAAATACAACGCTGCTGACAGAGCAGAGAGAAAAGAGCTTCCTGAACATTCAAAGTAAAGCACTTGAGTACAGCAGTAGCAGCTCTGTAAGAAATAAGTGCAAATATGTCAAACCTTTTAAAAAAAACTTTCCCTGAGTTCATGTTTTTAATGAATGAGAAATAAGAACACCGATTTTACCGCTGAGATGTTTTTTGCTCTGCCATTCAGTGTAGTCTATAATCAAATGGACGTGTCTTCCAACGAGACAAACTGAGAGTTGCAAACATGACTCATGTGAAGACTGGCAGAGAAGACTGCCGGACTTTGACTACCAGCCAAAAGTTTAGATGAACTCGTTCTTTTGTTTTTCTTCTTCCACCACATTTTAGAATAATTATAAAGTCATCAAAACTCTGGAGTAACACAAATGGAACCTTGGGGAATTATGTTGTGATTAAAAAACCCCAAAACAAAACCAAGTAATTTAATATACAATTTCTCAATCTTGAGATGCTTTAAAGGAGTTCTGGACTCTTACCGGCTGCTTTTCGGAATATTTCACTCCAAGTCATCCATTTAAAAGAATATTTTTTTTTTTGGAAATAAAATGTTCGTTTTCTAATGGAAGGAATGAATATGTTGGCACAATTAACATAGATTTCACACATTTAATCATACACCTTCAGATCAAAAGGTTGTTTTTTTATTATGAGAAACATTTGAGTCAAGTGTCTCCAAACTTTTAACTTTTAACTTTTGATGAATAAATACATATGGGCTAATAATGAAAGCAGTTGAATTAGCATGAGCTAATTAGTTCATTTCGTTTCAATTTGCGTGAAATGAAAGTTCATTTCAGGTTCGTGTGTGATTATGAAGGTTTTTTTGTTGTTGTTGTTGTTGTTGTTTGTTTGTTTTGCTTTCTCTATGCTGTTGATGTACGCAAATGATAACAGTCCAGTGTCTTGTGTATAACCTAATTAAAATAAAGGTACTATATTTTTCTATTTTCTGTTTGTATAGGATTTCCTCTTTCTAACATAGCAACTCTTCTTGTATATGCAGCTGTGCAATTTGGACAGGATGTTCTCACATAACTTCTCAAACTTCTCGGCACGTCAGGTTTCTCAAATGAATCCCATTGCCCGTGTGCGCATCTCATTTTATTCATTGAGATTTAATCGGAACAACAGCTCTACACATAAACATGTCTGTTCCTCTAGATACAGGGCCTGTAAGTGAGTGAGTAACTATTTCCAAAAATGGAAACACCCTGAAACTGAAGTCATTTTTTTCAAAGCACCAGACAGTGTGCGATGGAATAACCTGGGCTGTGAAAGTCACTCTAAGCCAACCATGATTTGGCTTCCTCCACTAAAACAAGCACTCCTTGTTGTGCCTCAGCTCTTGCTCCTGCTACTACAGGAGGAGTGGAAAAACACAGCGTCATTCTGGTGAGAGAAGAGTGAGACTGGCCTAATGCTTTCTGAACGGAAGTATATACACTAAAATATGTACCTGGCAATTTTTGCTTTGTAAGCATCTTAAGCTTTAGGAAGCCTAGCCTATTTCCTGTATTACTCATTGTGTTTAAAAAAAGAGTAAGATTTTCATGTCATATTTCTTTTGCAGAAAACTTTTACCTATGCAGAAATGTTATCATTTGATATGTAAATTATAACACACTTTAGTTCTTTTACTTCTTACACGATAGATAGATAGATAGATAGATAGATAGATAGATAGATAGATAGATAGATAGATAGATAGATAGATAGATAGATAGATAGATAGATAGATAGATAGATAGATAGATAGATAGATAGATAAAGATAGACATATATGTGGTGGCAATCAGGTGAGGACTACAAAGACAAGTGTGTCTTGCCTACAGTCGAGCATGGTGGTGGGAGCGTCATGGTCTGGGGCTGCATGAGTGCTGCTGGCACTGGGGAGCTACAGTTCATTGAAGGAACCATGAATGTCAACATGTACTGTGACATACTGAAGCAGAGCATGATCAGTGTGCAGTATTCCAGCATGATAATGACCCCAAACACACCTCCAAGACGACCACTGCCTTGCTAAAGAAGCTGAGGGTGAAGGTGATGGACTGGCCAAGCATGTCTCCAGACCTAAACCCTATTGAGCATCTGTGGGGCATCCTTAAACGGAAGGTGGAGGAGCACAATGTCTCTAACATCCACCAGCTCCATGATGTCGTCATGAAGGAGTCGAAGAGGACTCCAGTGGCAACCTGTGAAGCTCTGGTGAACTCCATGCCCATGAGGGTTAAGGCAGTGCTGGAAAATAATGGTCCCCACACAAAATATTGACACTTTGGGCCCAATTTGGACATTTTCACTTAGAGGTGTTTTCATTGTAGCAAAGCGTCATTTCTTCAGTGTTGTCACATTAAAAAATATAATCAAATATTTACACAAATGTGAGGGGTGTACTCACTTTTGTGAGATACTGTATATATTATGTTTATATATATATATAAGAGAGAGAGAGAGAGAGAGAGAGAGAGAGAGATCTTTTTTTTTATTCAGAATGGCATGAGGATTTATAATCAGTTATAGCAATGAATAAAGATTTAATAACAAAATAAGATATCTGCTCAATACCAAACGGCACTTTACTGGAAATATAATGAAGTTTATTTGGTCTCGATACCAATACATAGTACACACACAAAATAATGCATTGATTATAACACACTACTAATAACCTCTAAAGTACTGAATGTGCTTGCACCACATTTCCTGACTGAACACCAACATTGCCAGTTTGGGATAGAGGGTAGATTTAGTGACTGTATGATTAATTCTTGACATGGCATCATGCTCCAGATTTGTCAGACGCACGTTCATACTGCAAATCTCCCCTTCTACCACATCCCAAAAATGTTGCTCTTATATAAGCCCATAGTTGTTGTTCCAATATATTGTGCTTCTCGCTGTCATGGTGGCCTTTTGGGTTAGATCATGTTGCAATAAGAGCTATAAGGAGAAGCTGCCTTATATAAAAATAAATGATTTGCCTCAGATTCTGTCCAAAATGGGACCCTGTGGTGCTCCTCCGAGTCTATACTTTGGTGATGTCATTCTGTACTATGTTAAATATTTACATGAGGGTACATTGGCTTAAATCTAAAACTGAGCACCGTGTTAGTGTTCGATATCTTTACAGGACCATTGTTACACATTGCACACGGACACAAGCAATTGCATAATTAAACCAGCGACAGCAGAAGAGTAATCATCACTATTAGGTTTACAGGATGAATGAAAGGACTTCAGCTGAAATTGACAACAAAAACAAAAATGAACACTTCTCTGCACTTATACCACCAGCCATGAGTGTAGAGCTCTAAAAGACTGGTATAGTGCACTGCTTCATAACTTTAAGAATACAATCACCTTTAATATCTGCAGTCCATTCATCATGACCATGCGTACTGTCTCTGAAGGTGAAAAAAAAAAAAAAAAAAAAAACGCTGAAGAAGGATAGCAGTAACAGTCATTTGGAAAGCAGTTCAATGCTACAGGACGAAACAGTAAAAAATGTCCCTGTGCTGTTTCAATTACACTTCACTTAGCCTGAAATGTGTTCAAAATGCAAGTAACTACAGATACCGTAACCTGCATATTACCAGCAACATAAACCATGAAAACTCTTTCGGAGAACTTATCATCTGCAGCACTACTTTTGTCTGTTTCACATCATTATAATAACGACAAACACCCAAATATGTTTATTTCAAGAATTTTTAATTCTGTACCTACAGTACACAATGTGAACATTACAAGCCTAATACTATACAGCATTTAGGACAAACATTTAAAAAATAATAATTGCAGAAGATACTTTTTTTTCTTTTTAACCTAAACAAAAAATAACCTTCAAATTGATCGTATAAGACATTATTCCACAAATTCTGGATACTGAACACTAGAATAATAAACTGACCAAATGGTGATAAAGGAACTTATAAAGTGTGAGTTTAAATGATATATATATATATATATAAATAATTTTCAGTTTATATGCCCTTTGTATTATGAATGAATCAATATGGATTATATCACTTAAAAACTTGGTAAATTGGCCAACTATACCACAACTCTTTATGGAATGATAAACCCATAACCTTATCCTGTACAAATTGCTAAATCAGACAAATAAGTATAATAACAAATATTTTTATATATATTTTTGTAATATAAAGCTATAAAGTTGTACAATATCTGTAATTAAATAGATATCTGTATCAATATCTGTCATTTGTAATGGTCAGTTGTCACCCATATAATTTTTTTACGGAGATAATATGATATTTTGGTTAATCGCAATTTCTCCTTTCTTTGTGTCATTTCACTTTGCAGTGTAGTGATCATTAGGCAGCTGCTCTTCGCTTGAGCGATCTCTTCTTTCGGCTAGCTGTGTTCACTGGACGGATCTTAATCTCTGTATGGTCCAGTGACATGAGGTGGCCCTTCCACGGCTCCCAGTTCACCCCCTAGTGGTAAAGAGTCAGGAGAAATTCAAATTTTGACTTTCAACAGGAAGTGAAAATCATGGTCAGATTCTTACTTATTTCTCAACTAAATGATGCTTCATTTGTGAATGGCTAGTTGTACCAAGTAAAGAGCGTTAAATGTGTGTTATATCCTGGAAGATGTGCTGTTAGTATCTCCAAATACTCATTGTGGCGGTGCAAATAATTTTTGAACCAAAGTTTTTCAGAAAAAAATGACCACTCAAGAAAATATTTTTTGTAAAGTATCTGAAATGAAAAGTATCTTGCTCAAAATCTTCATTAATGTATTTATTTCACATATTTTCAGTAAGTATATAAGTCAGGATATATCAAGAAATACACAAGTATACTTAGTTAGATAGTTTAAATATTTAAATAAGATAGAATTTGACTTTTTATATAATATATATATATATATATATCACGTTGGTTCATATTGCAGCAGAACCTGTATCTGATTTCTAGCTACAAGTGAGTTTTAAATTTAAACCTTACATTTACATTGAAATTTTGTTAAGGAAAAGCGATCTCATAGTTTAACATGATTCTAAAAACACTAATCAGGATTCACCGATACGGAAATGTCATGCCAGGTGAATCGCACAACAACAAACACACTATATTTTCTGTTGTCTCACCTTAAGATAACTTTTCATTTTATGCTGTATGAAAGGATTGCAGAACACAGTTTCTCATGTGAGGGTTTATAAATATGGATAGATTCAGGGCACTGATGTTCCTCTCCCTCTATCAGGGATGCTCAACTCCAGGTCTTGGTAATCCAGGGGATTACTCTAGTTAAAAAACACCTCAGTCAATTCACCAGCTTCTGGGATAGAGATAATTACCTAACTGGACTACAGCCCTGCAGTTCTGGATCCGTGCATTCCTGCTCCATTTTATCACATTCTACATTTATCCCTTACGGTTTTGGAGGCAATACTTTGGAAGCAGAGATGGTGCCCTCTGCTGGCCGTCAACCTACATGTGTATTTAAATGCTGAGAAGAGCACCAAATGGATCTTCACTACACTCTCATTACACCAAAGACTACACAGAGTAAACCACAAACTGCACAATTCCTCAACATAAAACATTCCTCTTCCTTTGAAAATGTATCGTCTAACTAAAGCTTACCATGCTGTGTCTGTTGTCCTCAAATTTGCCATTTAAGTTGGCTAAGTGGCAATTTTTGTACCACCAGGCACCATGGTGTGTGAAAGCACAATTACCCAGGGCTATGTCATTGTCTGAGTCTATAGTAGTGAAAGGTCTGCCCTGGTGGTAAGTCATAGCATCACCTATAGCAAAAAAAAAGAGGTTATTAGCAAGTGACATCGTATATAATTTACACCAGATATAAGAAGAGGTTGGTGTGTGTATATGTTTTCTGCCTCCATTTGTCTGCCCTACCTGCATTTCCTCTGTAATTGCCAATAGTGAGCTTAAATTTCTGCTTGGCTGATCCTACTTTAAAGTAATCATAGACAGCGTAAGCACGCTCACTTCCCAGACCCAGATCGAATCGCACTTCATATTTTGTGCTTGTGTTGGTCAGCGCATGAATGTTCTCCAGGCCTAGATAACACAACACAACACAACACAGTTACTGTGCCTGATAATAAACTGCAGTCATTTTTTTGTTGTTTCTTCCCAAGCACAACCTCCAAAGATATTCCAGTGTATGATACCATACTGTACGTACAACACTTTGCATACTGAGAACAAATAGTGTGTCATCAGTATATCACTGTAGGATATGACAGTATTTTTTTTTTGGTTCCTACAGTGGTGTGAAAAAGTGTTTGCCCCCTTCCTCATTTCCTGTTCCTTTGCATGTTTGTCACACTTAAGTGTTTTGGAACATCAAACCAATTTAAACAATAGTCAAGGACAACACAAGTAAACACAAAATGCAATTTGTAAATGAAGGTGTTTATTATTAAAGGTGAAAAAAAATCCAAACCATCATGGCCCTGTGTGAAAAAGTGATTGCCCCCCCTTGTTAAAACATACTATAACTGTGGTTGTCCACACCTGAGTTCAATTTCTCTAGCCACACCCAGGCCTGATTATTGCCACACCTGTTCACAATCAAGGCATCACTTAAATAGGAGCTGCTTGACACAGTAAGGTCCACCAGAAGATCCTTAAAAGCAACACATCATGCCGAGACCCAAAGAAATTCAGGAACAAAGAGAAAGAAAGTAATTGAGATCTATCAGTCTGGAAAGGGTTATAAAGCCATTTCCAAAGCTTTGGGAATCCAGCGAACCACAGTGAGAGCCATTATCCACAAATGGCGAAGACATGGAACAGTGGTGAACCTTCCCAGGAGTGGCCGGCCGCCCAAAATTACCCCAAGAGCGCAGCGACGACTCATCCAAGAGGTCACAAAAGACCCCACAACAACGTCCAAAGAACTGCAGGCCTCACTTGCCTCAGTTAAGGTCAGCGTTCATGCCTCCACCATCAGGAAAAGACTGGGCAAAAATGGCCTGCATGGCAGAGTTCCAAGGAGAAAACCACTGCTGAGCAAAAAGAACATCAAAGCTCGTCTCAATTTCTCCACAACACATCTTGATGATCCCCAAGACTTTTGGGACAACATTCTGTGGACCGATGAGACAAAAGTGGAACTCTTTGGAAGGTGTGTGTCCAAGTATATCTGGCGTAGAAGGAACACTGCATTTCATAAAAAGAACATTATACCAACAGTAAAATATGGTGGTGGTAGTGTGATGGTCTGGGGCTGTTTTGCTGCTTCAGGACCTGGAAGACTTGCCGTGATAAAAGGAACTATGAATTCTGCTGTCTACCAAGAGATCCTGAAGGAGAATGTCCGACCATCTGTTCGTGTACTCAAGCTGAAACGAACTTGGGTTCTGCAGCAGGACAATGATCTTAAACACACCAGCAAGTCCACCACCGAATGACTTTGGAGTGGCCTAGCCAAAGTCCTGACCTGAATCCTATTGAGATGTTGTGGTATGACCTTAAAAAGGCCGTTCATGCTCGAAAACCCTCTAATGTAACTGAATTAGGACAATTCTGCAAAGATGAGTGGGCCAAAATTCCTCCAGGACGCTGTAAAAGCCTCATTGCACGTTATCGCAAATGCTTGGTTGCAGTTGTTGCTGCTAAGGGTGGCCCAACCAGTTATTAGGTTTAGGGGGCAATCACTTTTTCACACAGGGCCATGATGGTTTGGATTTTTTTTCACCTTTAATAATAAACACCTTCATTTACAAATTGCATTTTGTGTTTACTTGTGTTGTCCTTGACTGTTGTTTAAATTGGTTTGATGTTCCGAAACACTTAAGTGTGACAAACATGCAAAGGAACAGGAAATGAGGAAGGGGGCAAACACTTTTTCACACCACTGTAGCTCTCCCCAAACAGGTATGATAGGAAGTTTGAATTTGACTTTCATATCAATACAAAATGCAGAGTTGTGGATTCTCATTGTCGGTGAATGTTTCAGTACCAAGCCAGAATTCATCAGTCAGTTCCCCAAAGCCTTGCACGTATTGTCTCCAGCGCTTCATGAAGTCTAACTTGCCTGTGTTGCGTCTCTGAAAGACCTTGGTTAAGACAGAGAGGGGAGAGAGACAACGGCAGGTCGAGAAACACATTTTTATCTAATGTCACTTTATGTATTAAGATCACACACTTTAGGTTTTATTATAAAAGATGTATGAATTATAATGAGATTCAACTGTCCTCTTCTCACCAGGTACGGGCTTTTTATATTTGTATCTCTACATTGACTTACAATCCAGCCACCACCCTCGGTGGTCATGTCGCAATACACCTGCATTGGCTTATTGCGATCCTTGGCCACGTAGATTGTGTAAACTCCACTCTTCATCTTTCCATCGTTCGTGATCCGTGTGCAGTCCATAGGAAAATGATCGGCTGCTTCTACTGCAAAGATCCAAAATAGCATTACATTTTAAAAATGCATTCAAATGAACAACAGGATACGGGATGTTGTTGCAGGTTAATGACGTAATCGAAGCAAGTCACATGTGCAAAACATCTTCACGCGTTACTCCTTTAAAACAGGTCGAACTGTGTTATTTTACCAGTGATAAATATGGTCTCCACCACTTTACTCCTCTTTGAGCCTCTATAAGCAATCAGAGTGACGATGTATTTCTTGCCAGTGGCCAGACCGGAGAGGCTAATCGTGGTATCTCCTGCGACAAAGTCCTTCTCAACAGTCTAAGAAAGAAAAAGAAGAAAAAAAACTTTCTACACAGAATAATCAATGCATCATTGCATACGCTTACGGTTTACGTTCTGGTTGCAATACAATGCTGCTCAATGCGGAAGATGTGAGATATGGAACAATTTGCGTTCCAGATACCTGCATACTACCGTCTTCAGGCCTGTAACTAAGAATATAGCCATCAATGTGAGCCTGAGGAGGGGTCCAGGTTAGAGCTGCAGAATCACTCTTAACATCAACAGCGTTCAGGTTCTTTGGAGCATCAATTTCTGAAAATACAAAAGTTGAAGTTTGTGAATATTTAGACTCAGTGATGTAAGGACAAAACAAGTGTATGTCCAAGGCTACAAATTTGAACTCACAGGTCTCTACATTACAGCCTAGGTTTCTAGGTTTCACAACTCTGTCGTTTTGGATTAACCAGCTGTTACCACGTTCCAATTCAAGTCAAGTAAATAACGTTATCATCCTGTCCACAGTACTTTTTATCTGACTCCTGTGTTTCAAGACTTGTGAAAAATATCCAGTTGGGAAACAGAAGTGTAACTGTTCGTTGTTTTCAGTGCAGCCAGTCGGTGTTAACTGTCTTGTTTTGGTTCTCATTATTTTCCATTAAATATCTCTGGTACATTTTGGAATGGAGTATGCACTATGCATATGCGGTATGCAACCACAGCCAAGAGAAACTGAAATTGTAGTTGAAGCAATCATTTTATTATCACGAACTGCTTATGAAAGCATACTGCTACTTGAAAAATACATTACAGTAAAATTGGGTGACCTCAGAGACCTCTGCTGGCTCTGCACTAATCCAAGCAATGTCATGGTCTATGGGTTGCACTGTGGCATGGTGAGTGGGTTAAGAATAATATAAATAATGATGATGATAATAATAATAATAATAATAATAATAATAATAATAATAATAATATACAGAGGGGGTGTATATATAAATATGTACATCCGGTGCACCCTGGTGTCATTGTTTCTGTAGTAACCACCCACGCTAGGTGTTGTGAACGTTTCACGCTGTGGAGAGACTCTGTGTCTGCTTTCACGTAAATGTAACCATTTGAAGTCATTATGAGGAGCTCTCTATCTGTGAAGGTACTGGTACGCTACAGTGACTGTTAGGTTAGACAACATAGAGACTCCAGACCAGGTTTCAGACCAGTGGAAGGTGCCATCTGCTCCCATTTACACATCCTCACTGGAGAAATTAGCAAATGTGCAGCTCACCATGAAACCATCATTCACTGTCCGCTTGGACTTTTTCTCATGACACTCGAGCGATTATTATGTCCATTCACTTCTAAGTACAAATTTACTGTATAAAACCAAATGGCAGCCTTTCTGTGGAAGTGAAAATCCTGCTGTTTAAGTAAAGGGCTGTAACTATGGATCATGAGATGATTATATATCTTCAGCACCTTAGATTTATATCTTTGTGTGATATAAAACCATATGGTATATAAAGTAGATTCCAATTATCCGTTTGTTAAAATGGCACGACAATGTATGCTTTAACAAAGTATAAATCATTTAAGAGAGAGCAAACTGATTGTCCAAATTAACCAAATTATTTAAATGTCAAGTACTCGAAAAACTTCCAGTGACAAAAAATTAATCGTAAACATTTTATAACCTTTTTATATAAACTGTTACAATTTGAGACAAAAAAAAAGCCTGAGGATGTTTTTGAGGATACAAGAGAAATTTCAGAAACCTGTCTCCGTTTCTGCTGTAGTTTTTCTGCTGGAGCGAGAGCCTTTGACGGCCCAGACGTAGACTGTATACGGAACTCCTGGCCTCAGACCCGTGAACTGGTAGGAGGTGCTGTCTGCTCCTACTCGCACTTCATCACTCGAACCATCAGCAGAGCTATAGCTCAATATGTAGCTGTCTATTTCTGCTTGGACTCTGTCCCATGACACCATCGCTGAGTCCTCCGTCACTTCTCTGACCAAGAGGTTAGTAGGTGCATCTAGATCTGAAAAAGTGTTTATAGCATGTTAAAGGTGATGCAAAATCTGGCAGCATTTCTTCATTTTTGTTCAGTATTATAAGAATTGTACATATAACTATTATTATGGGACGAAGGATTTGATTTGTAATACAGATAAGCAATATAAACAGTTTACAATAAAAAGTACATACAGCATCTTTTTAGCATGCGTTCAACCAAAAGGAAGGAACTGTGCAGTTGGGATGAAAATAATGACCCACCATCTGAATCTTCAGATTACAGAGCTCAAGAGTCAACATTAATGAACCACAGAAGTGGTTTATCTTTGCACATTAAGATTGTTGTCCAGAATTTTTCAACTAAAAAGAGGACACGGAAACAAGCAGTGGTGGCTTGGCGGTTAAGGCTCTGGGTTGCTGATTGGAAGGTCGGGGGTTCAAGCCCCAGCACTGCCAAGCTGCCACTGTTGGGCCCTCTTAACCCTCTCTGCTCCAGGGGGCGCTGTATCATGGCTGACCCTGTGCTCTGACCCCAACTTATTGTGAAGAAAAAAATTTCACTGTGCTATAATGTATATGTGACCCATACAGACTCATTATCATTAACCTGTATTGGAATTTCTTTTTCATTTCGATATTTCAGTATATATTGCCTTTTAATTTTTTGCCTTTTTACTCAGCAGCACTGAAACAAATGAACATTATATTGCCAAGTCATAGCTTAGCATCGTACAGAGTCTTATAGGCCACAGTAAGTCACTCTGAATAAAGGCAGCTACCAAATGCTATAAATGTAAGTGTAGAGCAGTTTAGCTCTATAGGATGCTACTGTTTTAAATGTTATTTGCACATTAGGTTAAATGGTAAATGATCTGCACTTGTATAGCACTTTTTTAATCTTCTAGAAAGCGCTTTAGACTGTTTCACATTCGCCTATTCACACACACTGACGCAGTAGCAGAGCTGCCATGCAATGCGCTAACTTGCTATCAGGAGCAACTTTGGGCTCAGTGTCTTGCCCAAGGACAATTCGGCATGTGGGGTCACGTGGGCCGGGACTCGAACCTCCAACCTTACGATTAGTGGACGATCCGCTCTACCATCTGATCCACAGCCGCCCGTTATGTAAGTCACCTAAGGTTGAGGGGGAAATTGCATTTGCAATATATCTTTTAGCAAGTGTGATTTGAACTAAAATCTTAACTGAATTAGAATTTCCAGTGTTTGTTTTCATTTCAAAATTCCTTACATAACATACCATTAGAAAAATATGACAGAAACTACATGCAGTAGATAAGTCTATAATTAATTTCCCTCAGTCTTGTGTGAGGGACAAATGTGCACCCGCACGTACGTGTGTGTGTGTGTGTGTGTGTGTGTGTGTGTGTGAGAGAGAGAGAGTGTCATGTGGAAGCAAAAGGAAAGATAAACACCAGAACTTATGCACCTCAAGGGCGTCTATTCCCTGTTCACAGATCCGTGAGGCATCCTACCATTTGAGTTATGAGACCAGTCAACGTCTGTTTCACTCATGTTCTTTCCAAACATAGAATGAAGCCCACAGGAAGACCTACCACTGATTGAATCTGTACCATCTGGCCACTGTAACATATCGCTCAAATAATTTCACAGCAGCTGCTTTGAACAAACTTGCTGAATTCGTAAAGCTTAACACTACTGGCAATTACAAGAAGGTAACCACAATATAATACATTAATTTAGGCTACATTTGACACAGCGTCCCAACTTTTTTGGATTTGGGGTTCTCTCTCTCTCTCTCTTTCTTATATATATATATAACGGTTTGTTGTTTTTAGGTTTTAAACTACATAACCTGCACTTGCTTCTGTCTTTGCCTCCATTTCGTGACAAGATCTCATAAACCCATATGTCATTCACAACAGAACAGAGAAAATATATCAAATGTTTAAACTGAGTAAATGTACTATTTTAAGAAAAAAGAAGGTCATTTTGAATTTGACAGCCACAACACGACTCAAAGAAGTTGGTATGGGGCAAGAAAAGGCTGGAAGTAAGTGTTACTAATAAAGAAACAGCGGGAAGTTAATTGACAATATGTGAACATAATCCTGAAACGCAGCTGTCTTCTCCGGGCCAAAGCTCACTTAAAATGGACTGAGACAAAGTGGAAAACTGGTCTGAGGTCAGATGAAGTGAAATTTTAAATTCTTATTGGATACCATGGATGCCGTGTCCTCTAAACTAAAGACGACTGAAGAGGAGAGGGTTTTAATCAGCGCTCAGTTCAAAATCCTGCATCTCTGAAGATATGGGGTGCTTTAGTGCGTATGGAATGGGCAGCTTGCACGTCTGGAAAGGCACCATCAATGCTGAAAGGTATATATTAGTTTTAGAGTAACAAATGCTTCCATCCAGATTCCACCCCATCTTTACTTCTGAGAATCTCCGCCTCTCTAAGATATTCTTTTTATACCCAATCATGTTACTGACCTGTTCCAATTAACCTCATTAGTTACAAAATGTTCCTCCAGCTTTTTTTTAGTAACACTTACCTTTCCAGTCTTTTGTTGCCCCCGTCTCAACTTATTTGAGACATGTTGCGGCCATCGAATTCAAGATTACCTTATTTATCTCTTAAAATGATATAGTTACTCGGTTTATGTATACACACACACTGAGCAGTCATAACATTAAAACCACTGTGAATAACATTGATTAGCAAGTGAACAGTCATTTAGAACTCTAAGTTTATATATATACAGTGCCTTGCGAAAGTATTCGGCCCCCTTGAACTTTTCAACCTTTTGCCACATTTCAGGCTTCAAACATAAAGATATAAAATTTAAATTTTTTGTGAAGATTCACCAACAAGTGGGACACAATTGTGAAGTGGAACAAAATCTATTGGATATTTTAAACTTTTTTGCAAATAAAAAACTGAAAAGTGGTGTGGTGCAAAATTATTCGGCTCCTTTACTTTCAGTGCAGCAAACTCACTCCAGAAGTTCAGCGGGATCTCTGAATGATCCAATGTTGTCCTAAATGACTGATGGTGATAAATAGAATCCACCTGTGTGTAATCAAGTCTCTGTATAAATGCACCTGCTCTGTGATAGTCTCAGGGTTCTGTTGAAAGCGCAGAGAGCATCATGAAGACCAAGGAACACACCAGGCAGGTCCGTAATACATGTTGTGGGAGAAGTTTAAAGCCGGATTTGGATACAAAAAGATTTCCCAAGCTTTAAACATCCCAAGGAGCACTGTGCAAGCGATCATTTTGAAATGGAAGGAGTATCAGACCACTGCAAATCTACCAAGACCTGGCCGTCCCTCTAAACTTTCAGCTCAGACAAGGAGAAGACTGATCAGAGATGCAGCCAAGAGGCCCATGATCACTCTGGATGAACTGCAGAGAACTACAGCTGAGGTGGGAGAGTCTGTCCACGTGTACGTTTCGCGCGAATGGAGGCCGAAGCAATCGGCGATTTTTAAATATTTATTTTAAACAAATGAACAACGACACAAAACACTAGGACAACGGGGGCATAACACTGTGGCAAAAAACAAACACAGAGACAGAAGTGACGTGAGTCTACAACAAACGAAAGACCAGGAGAAAGTGCAGACAAGGACTATAAATACACAATGGTGCTAATTAACAAAAACGTGAGTCAGGTGCATGTGGTCAGGTGGTGTAGTGCAGTGGCTGATGGGACTTGAAGTCCCGGGTTTCCGGATACGTGACACATAGGACAACAATCAGTCGTACACTGCACAAATCTGGCCTTTATGGAAGAGTGGCAAGAAGAAAGCCATTTCTCAAAGATATCCATAAAAAGTCTCGTCTAAAGTTTGCCACAAGCCACCTGGGAGACACACCAAACATGTGGAAGAAGGTGCTCTGGTCAGATGAAACCAAAATCGAACTTTTTGCCCACAATGCAAAACGATATGTTCGGCGTAAAAGCAACACAGCTCATCACCCTCAACACACCATCCCCACTGTCAAACATGGTGGTGGCAGCGTCATGGTTTGGGCCTGCTTTTCTTCAGCAGGGACAGGGAAGATGGTTAAAATTGAGGGGAAGATGGATGCAGCCAAATACAGGATGCAAACCTGTTGGAGTCTGCAAAAGACCTGAAACTGGGACGGAGGTTTATCTTCCAACAAGACAATGATCCCAAACATACAGCAAAATCTACAAAGGAATGGTTCACAAATAAACGTATCCAGGTGTTAGAATGGCCAAGTCAAAGTCCAGACCTGAATCCAATCCAGAATCTGTGGAAAGAGCTGAAAACTGCTGTTCACAAACGCTCTCCATCCAACCTCACTGAGCTCGAGCTGTTTTGCAAGGAAGAATGGGCAAGAATTTCAGTCTCTCGATGTGCAAAACTGATAGAGACATACCCCAAGCGACTTGCAGCTGTAATCGCAGCAAAAGGTGGCTCTACAAAGTATTAACGCAAGGGGGCCGAATAATTTTACACGCCCCACTTTTCATTTTTTTTTATTAGCTAAAAAAGTTTAAAATATCCAATAGATTTCGTTCCACTTCACAATTGTGTCCCACTTGTTGGTGATTCTTCACAAAAAATAACAATTTTATATCTTTATGTTTGAAGCCTGAAATGTGGCAAAAGGTTGAAAAGTTCAAGGGGGCCGAATACTTTCGCAAGGCACTGTATATACATATATACCAGTATAATAATTAAATTCACAACAAAACAACAGGATAAGGCAGGAAATAACAAGGAGGAAAAGTGAAATCTCTTAAAAGAGTAAACTTATGAAGATTAAAAGCCATAGCTGAAAAAAAAAACCAAGCCTACACAAACTACTCCTGTTCACTTAGAGTGTGTGAAGATGAAGGAACTATAAGAAGCTCCCTCAACATAGGAGACCAGGAAGGAATAACTGAGAGTGGAACAGTTTACCCGTCTCGGCCTCAGTAGAGCTGTTCCTGCTCAAACGAGAACCCTTGTAGGCCCAGATGAAGATGGTGTACAGAACCCCAGGTTTCAGTGATGTGAGCTGGTAGGAAGTGGCATCTGCCCCAACTTGGATCTCCTGGCTGGAGCCTTCAGCAGAGCTATAGGTCAGTATGTAGCCATCAACCTCAGCACGGACCTTCTCCCACATCACAGTCACTGTGGTCTCGTTTACGTCCCTAGTGACCAGGAAATTCGTAGAATCGATGTCTAGACGAGAAAGGCTGTGTCAGTTTTGAGAAAATGGTGTAAGTGAAATTCAGTCTATATCATATCGCTGAACACCTGAACACAGCCTGCCACATTTCTGTCCTTCACTATCTAAGTTTTGGAAGAAGTTTTAAAAAATGATTTGCTTTGTAGGAACTTTTAGAACTGTAGGAACTTGACTTCCTACAGTTATGTCTACAATGAATAAGCTTTTGGTGTGTACATTAGTTTAGTCAGCTCAAAAATCGGTTTAGACTTCATCGGAAGAAACAAACATTGACATGGTTGCCTTAGACAAAAGAACACTCGTTTTATTCTGATGTTGTTCACATTTAAAGATGCACTTTGACAGTTAAATGGGGCGGATGTGGCGCAGTTGGTAGAGCGGGTTGTCCACTAATCGTAGGGTTGGCGGTTGGTGACCCCACATGCCGAAGTGTCCTTGGGCAAGACACTGAACCCCAAGTTGCTCCCGATGGCAAGCTAGCGCCTTGCATGGCAGCTCTGCTACCGTTGGTGTGTGTGTGTGTGTGTGAATGGGTGAATGAGACACAGTGTAAAGTGCTTTGGATAAAAGCGCTATATAAGTGCACATTTACCATTTACCAAATACATGAAGGCATTCAAGTTTTTAATGTTGAAACTGACAAGTTCAACATTATAATATTAAAAGAAAAACAATTTAAAATATAGAAACTGAGTGGACTGTGTGAGTAGCTAGGTTTACCAGAGCTGTGTGAGCACTTTTACGAGCCACAAGAGGAAGTGAAAAAGCATGCAAAAGCGATCATCATTTGGGAAATTCCTCTGTGACTGCAAGAAGGTCGATGCCATGCTACGGTGATATAAAAGCGATAAATTCTGCATTCACAAACCGTGAGCTCAACAGCCCTCAAAGCTTTTTGTTATTACACCCATCTTTTTTTAAGTTGCCTTGATTTGAGGTATGGTTTGGAATACAAAAGACCCAATGGAATGCCGGTGCAAATACTCTTAGTAAGTCCTGACCTCAAGTGCTAAACCTTTTTGCTGAAACTTCACCATCAAAACCACAAGCAGACAATGCTACACTTTTTCTTCCAAGTCAGAGTTTGGGTTAATGCTACCACTGTGTCCCGTGCCTGCTGTTGTATTAGCAAAGGACGTGCCAAAACCTACACTTTATAAGAAAAAAAAAGCCAGCAGCATAATATGCTGATTGTTACCTTTAACTGTCCTGAGCTTAACTGTATTGTGAAATAAGCAGCATACATTTTTTTGCTGGACAAATCTCTCAAGGTCTAGCCAGGTTTCAGCAGGGGCAGGGGATGGGGGATGGAGGAGAACTCGAAGGTCTGCCTGGTTTTGTGAGGCAGAAAAGTGCAACAGGGCTTGTGGCTTTCACTATATGGAAAACACATGGACCTCATTTAAGAGCAGTTTACACTGGGTTATGAGTTTGTATGTTGCAAATGTACAGTGCAGGTGGCAGCACATATGACGTGACAGGGTTTATGTTGGGTTGAGTCGTATTTGGTCCATGAATAGGCTTTAAACAGGAAGATAACTGAGAATAGGGCAAGAAAGAATGTAATGTACAGTGTTAAATTAAATCTAGAATGCACAATCTCAGGAGGTTTGGATTTCATTAAATGATTTTGTATGTTAAGGAACTTATCTGTCTTAATTTATGCATGAATCTAGAGCCACTTTAATTGAGCTTTTTATGTTATGGCCATCCAAATTACTCAAGAGCTAACTATCAATCCATCCTTCGGTTTGACGAGTGTGTTGTGAGGAGAATAAAACCATGCTGTAGACACTTCAGGCTTGAAAGTGAGAACCTCTGCACTGGTCTCCTCACAGTTCCATCCACAAAACCTTTATAAAGTCAAAGACATGACAGTGTCTCTGACTTGTATTGCCCCTGTCTCACTTTTTAGGATTTTAAGAAGTGAAACATTTTCATATCCTGTAATGTGTTGTGTTTGTCTGGCCCCAGGTGTGACCATAAAGTCATCAGATGTAATGATGCGACTGTATACTGTAAGTTAGTAGTAATAGGTTGAGTAAAAATTGCAGGTTTCATGAGCTGCATCATAGTGAGGCTGAACTTTGACAAGCCATTTTGGCAGATGTACAGTAGAAGGCTTCTGATTATATTGAGTGCAGTAGAAAGGGACATTATTTCAGCACTCAGTTGAGGACATGAAAAAATGCAGCCTGACTTAAGCCTTAAGCCTTGAGCTGGAGCCATCAGTAGCAGGAAGTGGTTCAGTCTGAGATTTAAAGTTTTATACATAAAAAGTTTACACAGTAACTGTGACATTTACAAGTGGGGAAAAAAAACTACACATAACTTCATGATATAAAATTTACCATTATCTACATTCGAGAGAAAAAAAACCTTTCTGAGGAGTTTGGTAATGATGTTCCTTACACACAGGTTTTCAGACTTTTGAACAGATTTACCTCAAAATGATAGGACCTGTCTACTCACCATGTAGGTATGAGAGAGGGGGGACACAGGAATATTTCCTGATCAAAAATGTAGGGGTGTGGTTAAAATCAGTCTCAGCCGATCTCAGCCGTCTAAGACATACACTATTTCAGTAGTGACATGAAAACATTTTTTTACTCTTTACATTTTTTTTACTTTTTACCTCTGAAAAACATGACTTAGTACTTGGTGGCAAAACCCTTGTTGGCGATCACAGAGGTCAGATGTTTCTTGTAGTTGGCCACCAGGTTTGCACACATCTCAGGAGGGATTTTGTCCCACTCCTCTGCAGATCTTCTCCAAGTCATTAAGGTTTCGAGGCTGACGTTTGGCAACTCGAACCTTCAGCTCCCTCCACAGGTTTTCTATGGGATTAAGGTCTGGAGACTGGCTAGGCCACTCCAGGACCTTAATGTGCTTCTTCTTGAGCCACTCCTATGTTGCCTTGGCCGTGTGTTTTGGGTCATTGTCATGCTGGAATACCCATCCACGACCCATTTTCAATGCCCTGGCTGAGGGAAGGAGGTTCTCACCCAAGATTAATTATAGACTTATCATTTCTTTGTCAGTGGGCAAACATACAAAATCAGCAGGGAAACAAATACTCCATGTTTGACGGTGTTGATGGTGTTCTTGGGGTCATAGGCAGCATTCCTCCTCCTCCAAACACGGCGAGTTGAGTTGATGCCAAAGAGCTCCATTTTGGTCTCATCTGACCACCACACCTTCACCCAGTTGTCCTCTGAATCATTCAGATGTTCATTGGTAAACTTCAGACGGTCATGTATATGTGCTTTCTTGAGCAGGGGGACCTTGTGGACGCTGCAGGATTTCAGTCCTTCACGGCGTAGTGTGTTACCAATTGTTTTCTTGGTGACTATGGTCCCAGCTGCCTTGAGATCATTGACAAGATCCTCCCGTGTAGTTCTGGGCTGATTCCTCACTGTTCTCATGATCATTGCAGCTCCACGAGGTGAGATCTTGCATGGAGCCCCAGGCCGAGGGAGATCGACAGTTCTTTTGTGTTTCTTCCATTTGTGAATAATCGCACCAACTGTTGTCACCTTCTCACCAAGCTGCTTGGCGATGGTCTTGTAGTCCATTCCAGACTTGTGTAGGTCTACAATCTTGTCCCTGACATCCTTGGAGAGCTCTTTGGTCTTGGCCATGGTGGAGAGTTTGGAATCTGATTGATTGATTGCTTCTGTGGACAGGTGTCTTTAATACAGGTAACAAGCTGAGATTAGGAGTACTCCCTTTAAGAGTGAACATTAAGCTTGGTGAAAAGGGAGCATTGGAAGGTAAATTTCTAAAAATACAAACAAACCGCTATAAAAAATAATTATAAAAATAAAAAACTTGATCTGTTAGAAGATCTGTTAGAAGTGGTTTAACTAAGAATGGTTTCATGGTGTATATGTTTGAAGTGTCAATATGTGAATATGTTCCACTAGTGTAGTACACTTGAAAATGGAAAGGTGTTGTAGGAGGGAAAGGTTAACCTGGAAGTATACTGAGTATACCATATTCAGGCTATAATCCAGAATAAAGTTAGTATATATAAAGTTAATGCATGGCATGCTGTGCATGGTATAGCGGAGAGCTGGCACAACTTTGCTTTGACTTTAATTACTGAACAATGAATTACTTAACAAATTATCCCAATCTCAGAGCTGTCATCTTTTGAGCCCATGAAGCAGTATTGCGTTAATTAGAGCAGGTGTTTACAATTATACTGCAGGCCAATCCCATGGTGTCTCAGTCTTACAAACAAAAAAAATGCATACAAAAACTCTAAAAACAAAACTACACTTCGTGCACAGTTAGTGTAGAGAGAGGTGTACACAGAAGAAACATACTTTTCCTTTTTTTAGATGTATATAGAAGAAATTGGTTTAATCAGCTCTATATAGCCGGTTTTAAAAATTACAATAGCTCAATGCTCCACACCTGGAAGTCATTTTCTGTGATATCATCATACCTTTCAGATTTCCACTTCATGGTGTTGTCACCCTGGTATATCACTTCATTCTATAATTCTACATATAATGCTTGGCTATGTCCTTAGAAATTCTGCGTTTTGTGTGTTTGCTTGTAAACCCGTCCAGCAGAGTATGATGTAACCAATTAACCTGTGACTCCTGTGGCATGGGATGGTTTTCCCTCATTGCTTCCTCTGATGGCTTGCACTGTTATCTGGTACTCAGTGCCTGGGTTAAGACCTGCGAACAACAATTCAGTTCATCAATGCCGTCACACGCAATGTTTACTCAGCATCCCATGCAGCTCAGCGAGTACTGTGATCTATTTAAAATAAATAAATAAAATGAAATTCTTGTTAAAGTCTTTTAAAATATGAAAACACAGCTATACCTCTAACTCCAAGTTCACCAACACAGAAAGTGGTAACAGTTCAGGTCAGGGATGAGTCAGGGTAATTTTATAAGAGTCAGAGTGTGTGTGTGTGTGTGTGTGTCCTTCTAAAAGAAGTTTACCTATAATGGTGTGCACAGTCCTAGCTTCCTGGCTCCTGGCTACGTTTTCCAGCCCCTCTTGGCCGTCTGGACTGGCATGACGTAGTTTAAAGTAATCCACCTCTGTTTCTGGGTTCTTCCAGTCCACCTGGATAGAGTCCTCTGTCTGTCCAAGCACACGGACACCTTCTACACCAGATAAATCTGCACCAAAACACAATATAAAGACTGCTACTCTCAGAAATGATATTCAGAACACTGCAAATAGTCTCGAATTTCCAATATGCTGCCTTATTATTTGATGTCCTTTATTGTTGTGAATATTTCATTACTTGCTCTTGGGTGTGTCGATTAACTTTCCGCAGTAAATTCAGGATCTCATTTGAGACAAAGGGATGTGGATAAATTAGTTATTCTCTTAAACCCCCACAATGAGATCATTTTAATCGGTTGGCACCTTCTTGTTGACACTGAAACTCTTTGCAGAGCTCAGTAACTGACAGTATCCCATATGGACCGTTCATGCCATTCATCACAACCAGATCAGCATATTAAAAATCTCATACCTCTGGGGTATAAACAAGCATTATATAAACTGAATATGATGCATTTGTGTTGTTTATATAATAGCTGGAGGTTAGTGTTCAAGATCTGTTCTTGTTGTCATTGCATCCATTATATACGGATACAGTGAAATGACCTAGCATGTGATGTTATAGATTAATAGTATACAACAGTGTAACTGTCACAGCATACTGTATAAGGTTACGTTACAGTGTGTACATGTTCTATAGATTTTTACACTGTAAATAAGTAAACACCACCTCTGCAGCTAACTATTTAAGTTATACATATATATATATATATATATATATTGTTCTGCAAACATTACTACACAGTTTATTTAAAAAAATAATAATAATTACACAATATGTTTAACATCTACCTACATATTTTCTCTGAATTTCAGGTCAGCTTACTGTAAGGGTCTCTTCTCAGCTTTTTGTATTTTTTTTTTCTTGCTGTGTCACATTTGCTTCCTGAATTTGCTGATATTTACTGGAACCCAGTCTTCCATCTACCTGTGCAATGTTTCCTGTGCCATCGGCTGTCATATATTTATATATATATATATATATAACCCAAAAGCATAATATATTCATGCTGAACAGTTGTTCTTTTCTTCAACTGTACCGTTTGTTTTTCTGGCTAGAAAGGGGTTAAATTTTTACTTCATTCGTGCACGGTATTTGTTTTCAAAATGCGTCTGGCTTATCTGGATATTTTGCATACATTAGACGTTCACTTTTGTGATGAGGCTGTCGGTGAGCTTTCCTTATGATGATTCTTCCATGCGGATCATGACCGTGCAAGCAACACTGCAGAATAGAACAGCGCGCCCCACTCCTGTGTCAGCTAAACCTACATGCACTTTTATGCAAAGGTTATTATTTGTCTTCTTCTTTTCACTTCAAATCAATAAAATATTTAATTTGCACTAACTTTTGCATACAACTGAATGTCATTCAATGCAAAACCTGCATAGTAAAAAAAAGTCTTACTGTAAGTGCTCTTTACCTGTGGTTGCTGTGATGCGGTCCGATTCGCTGCTGATGCCCTTGATGACAGCCTGCACTTGCACGATGTAGGTAACTCCAGGTTTGAGGCCTGTGATCAAGTAGGAATTTTCAGTGTTGGGAATACGGATCTCCTGGATGGCTCCCTCGTTTCCATGAGGATAGTAGTAGAGCAGGTAGTACTCTGCGCTCTTTACACGTTCCCACTCCACCAGCAGGGAAACATCAGTCACCCTGATCACATGCAGGCCTTTTGGACCCAGTACTGTAGAAACATAGTTTTTCATGTTAGAAATCAATTTTACCAGTATGTTAAATCCATGATGCAAAACTAATCGTCCCATAGAGAATAATAATAATAATAATAAAACAACAAAAAAGCTGCACCAAAGTACAATAATTAATTCCATCATGAGTTTTCAGCATGACTGTGGGGGTTGAGATTTTTGAATTTGTGTAAACTCCGTAGTAGTTAATTTATCACTTCCAATTTCATACATTTCATACTAACCATTAATTGAAATTTCTGGTGTGTGCATATGTGATGGAAGGCTAAAATACATTTCCATTTCTTTTGCCTTTCTCATTTGTGCCTCTCCCAGACACCTCTCCGTTTTCTTCCCTCTTTCCCTCTTTTTGTTCCCTATCTTACCTTATGAAAAATATACTTCTGAATTTGCAGTTCTTCAAGAATCTTAACCAGCAGCAGTGTTTCTCTATTTACAGTGTAGTCACTAACCAAGATATGTCCATCGGTAATAACGGAATACAAGCCACATCTCATCAGAAAGGATAAATGGGATGGTAGTGGTTGCCTGTTGACAGATATTTACACAGACTATATACACCCGTACAGGCTGACACACAGAGTTTGCAACAAGGTTTCCACATTCAGATCACTAATTTATTGAAGTAAAAAAAATTAAAAATAAAAAGTGAAGAGTTGGTTAATTCCAGGAAATGAAAAAAAAAATGCTTATTTAATAGATGCAGAGGGAAAGAGAGAGGCCAAATAGATGCTCAGAAGACCACATTAACGAGGAAAGAATTCACAGCAGGTTTGGACATTGTTCCACATGGTGAAAGGTCAGGAAGTCAGTGTTTTCCTTTGGTTTTGCAGGAGCCTTTTCATTTAGTGGCGGTTAATACTCCTGCCTCATTCCAGCGTCTGCCAGTAACAATTTCACCTTTAAATAATAACCCACAAAAGGCCTCTGGGATAAATAAATTACCATCTAATGACTTTGGAGAAAGCTCAGTGCAAGAAAATGTGCAGCCCATTCTGACAAATGAATAACAAAAGATAGCAAAATTGCACGTTAGCTTTATAAAATTATATTTCGGATCAGTACTTTGATTTAGATCCTGCATTTTTGGTCTAAAGACATATCGTTCTCATTATGGTACCCTCAGTTCTCTTACGTACAAATTAGGACTTGTAGGTATTTATAGTAAGTAATCTAAAGTCTACACATAGTACACATCTGGAACAATGAAATCCAGCATGACCTTAGAAAAATCTCCCACCTGATTCCCCTTTTGAGGATTAATCCTCATGCCCAGGGCCTTTAAACACTAGTCATCTTTGCAGGATTCAAATTCCCTGCTGACATGAAATTGCTTCAGTGCCTTTAGGCTCCCACAATGCTTCCACGAATATTTACCAATTGTAAATATTAATTTTGCAAACAGCTACAATATAAATCGTCATATGACGACATGTTTCAGAGGTCGTGTAACCAACTGCTCGGCTGTATTGTTAGTAATGTGAACACGGAAATGATTGCATCGTTTAGTACCATTCGTATGGTGTGCTACGGTGCTGCAGAAGTACAAGAAGAAATCACTGGCAAATCATTGACAGGTTAAACCATCGCATAGCATTCTAGCCCCATTAGTGTCATGTGCTTGAAATTCTAATTCAGCTAGCAATTTAGCTGGTGCCGCACTGCTTCAGGGTATGCTTGCTCTTCACTCATATGGACTCAGTTATAATGGCTTACCCAAAAGTGTTAACATGGACAAAATATCCTTCTCTAAGATTCATGCCATTCCCAATATTATTTTTTGAAGATCACATATCAGTGCATTCCTTCCCTGAGTCAATCTATCCTTATGAAGGGAAAATGTAACACTAGAGCTAACTGTGGAAGGACATTTGAGTTCTGCTATTCAAAACTGCTGCTTTTGATATTCACGAAGGTACCAGGATGTAATGATACTGTACAATGACCTCAAATCGTATGTGTGTTTACAATTGCAGTATGTTTAACTTCAAAGAATGCTACACTTCTCTAGCACGCGCTGGAATTCCTCATACACTCCAATACGATAGAGGTCCATAATTATAGTAACATACTGTGGTGTAGCCTGATCATGCATTTTATCACTGATTCCACAACCAAGTGAGCCATGAAACTATGCACCCATGCAGACTTTGGTTACCTATATTGCCCATGTGCAGAGAGATTTCATCCAGATTTCTTTCCAGCTGCTTTGTGACAATGTCTATTATTGACAATGCCATATACAGTGGTGCTTGAAAGTTTGCGACTATAGAATTTCCTATATTTCTGAATAAATATGATCTAAAACATAATAAGATTTTTACAAAAGTCCTAAAATTAGATAAAGCGAACCCAATTAAACAAATATTATATTTGTTCATTTATTTATTTCATAAAATGATTGAATATTACATATCTGCGAGTGGCAAAAGTATGTGAACCTTTGCTTTCAGTATGGGGTGTGACCCCCTTGTGAAACAATAACTGTAACTAAGCGTTTGGGGTAACTGTTGATCAGTCCTGCACATCGGCTTGGAGGAATTTTATCCCGTTCCTCAGAACAGAACAGCTTCAACTCTGGGGTGTTGGTGGGTTTCCTCACATGAACTGCTTGCTTCAGGTCCTTCCACAACATTTCTATTGGATTACGGTCAGGATTTTGATTTGGTCATTCCAAAACATTCACTTGATTCTATTTTAAGCGTTTTTGGTAGAACAACTTGTTTGTTTAGGATCATTGTCTTGCTGCATGCCCCACTTTCTTCTGACATTTAATTCATGGACTGATGTCATGACATTTTCCTTTAGAATTTGCTGGTTTAATTCAGAATTCATTGTTCCTTCAATGAAGGCCAGTCGGCCTGGGCCAGATGCAGCCAAACAGGCCCAAACCACAATACTACCACCACCATGTTTCACAGGTGGGATAATGTTATTATGCTGGAATGCAGTGTTTTCCTTTCTCCAAACATAACACTCCTCATTTAAAACAAAAATTCTATTTTGGTCTCATCTATCCACAAAACATTTTTCCAGTAGCCTTCTGGCTTGTCCACATGATCTTTAACAAACTGCAGAGGGGCAGCAACATTCTTTTTGGAGAGCACACGATTGTTGTTCAGTGTTCTCCTGATGATGAACTCATGAACATTAACGTTAGCTAATGTGAGAGAGGACTTTAGTTGCTTAGATGTTACCCTGGGTTCCTTTATGACCTCACAGACTATTGCACATCTAGCAGGAGTGATCTTTGCTGGTCCACACTCCTGGGGAGGGTAATAATGTCCTTGAATTTCCTCCAGTTGTACATATTCTGTCTGACTTTTCCAGCCTGATGAGCTTCAGCAACTCTTTTTCTGAAGTCCTCCGAAATCTCCTTTGTTCATGCCATGATACACTTCCACAAACCCGTGGACTGTTCAGACTTTGATAGATCCCTGTTCTTTTAAATAAAACATTGTGCTCACTCACACCTGATCATCATCCCATTGATTGAAATCACCTTACTCTAATTTCACCTTTAAATTAAACTGTTAATCCTAGAGGTTCACATGTTTGCCACTCACAGATATGCAGTATTGGATTATTTTCCTCAATAAATAAATGACCAAGTATAATACCTTTGTCTCGTTTCTTTAATTTGGATCTCTTGGTCTACTTGGGACACCAGTCTATCGCAAGACACCATATATACGCACGTTCAGGAAAATTCAGGAAACCAGAGAACTTGGTGGAAACCTATGTGAATACTGGGAGAACATGTGAAACTCCACACAAACAGTAACCTGAGCTCGGGATCGAGCTGGGGACACTGGAGCTGTGAGATGATATCCACTGTGCATCCATAATAAAAATTTCAACACTGAATTGAGCGAAATTGAACTTAATTAAATCATCCCAGTAATGTCTCTGCACAGCATTACTCTAGTTTCTACTAGTACAGAAATAGTTTTTTTTATTGCCAATATTGCCAATGTTATAGTAGATTTTTTTCTTTTATCAGCAGTTTTTCTACCACTGATATTTATGATATTTAGATTGATGTTTTCTTTTCAACCGTGATCCACTTCGAATCTGCCATCTTAAAGTTGAATCACAAGTTATTTACTATTAACTGTATTTGTTCACCATGTAATAAAAATGTAATAAAATACCTACCAAGTGCTCTAAATGTACAATAGAGAGAGTCGTCTGACTTTTAGCCATAAATGTAGCTTTTATTCTGCTTTAGCATCTGTCATTTGTACTAGGCACTGTGATGGATTAGCACCCTGTAGAGGGTGTACCCCGCCTTGTGCCCCATGCCTCCTAGGATAGTCTCCAGGTTCACCACGACCCTGAAGGATAAGTGGTATTGCCAATGGCTCAACTGTTCTTCCCGCACTTAGCTCTATCCTTACAATTTTTTCCGTTCATAACAATAGAATGCCTCTGTGTAGGAATGTAATCCTCAAAAAATAATATCGGGAATTCATTTTATTTATTTATTTATTTTTTTAAATTCAGCCATCAGTCATCTTTCCAACCAGAAGTGACCCCACAACCTCAAATGAAATATTGTTGAGGTATGGGACACTGACACATGAATCTGACTACAATACAGATCATCCTGGGTTTGGATTTGTCACCAAGGCGTACTATGCTCTCTGGTGAAAATGCTCTATTAGACACTGATACATTAAATAGTTTCATATAGAGCCGACTGCCAAACCTTTAAATGTGTAACAGGAACACTCCCAATAACAAATCCAAATAATCTTAAGTAAGGATTATCAGATATCTGAAATCACCACCTGAAAATGTTCCTGAAGAAACCTTACCCATAGAGCAGTCATTTCCGAAAAATCCCTCGTCACAATGACACTTTCCATCGACGCAGCGGCCGTTCTCTTTGCAGTCACTTGGGCATTTCTGCATGCTGCAGGTGTCCCCAGAGAAGCCTTCAAAACACACACACTTGCCATCCACGCAGTGGCCCTTGTCATTGCAGTCATCAGGACATGTGTGCAGGCCACAGTCACGGCCCGTGTAACCAGCCTGGCAAATGCATCGTCCATTTACACAGTAGCCATTATTATTACAATTATCCGGACAGGTGGAGATGGAGCAGTCTGGACCCTCCCAGCCTGCATCACATTTGCAGCTGCATGTGTTGTGTTGGTATACCCCATGGCCACTACAGCTTGTGTCCACACCTAGTAGTAGAAGGCCGGTCAGTTGCATGAAATCTCAAGATTAACTTGTAGAACATCAACTTTCAGTGTATACAGATGATATTAGATCACGGTGTGATACTTACTTGGAGTTACAGCAATGATCAACTCTTTTGTTTAATACCAATGTATTTATTTTTTCAAGTGTGCTAGTTGAGAACATGGTCTCCTTAGTTGGCTGCACTGTTGGCGTGTGAACTAATACCTGAGCTTCGTCTGCAGCAGCCCTGAGCACACTGGGTCTTCAGGTAGGTAACCTCCTCCTCCAAACCATTGACACGGTACAGCAGGGCTTTGAATTCCTCTGAATCAGCACAGTTGCAGCTAGACGAGGGAAACTTAATTTTGTGCTTGAAAACAATGTCCTTCTCCCCATCCACCATCATGACCTGACCCTCTGATGCTTGGTCCTGGGAAGGCAAAACTGCCTGCAAGTCTTGCTTACAACCAGAGTTAATCTTGTACACATGGTTAAATGTGACTGCTTTCTCAGACTCTTCTGCTTGCGTACCAAGTGAGACTACACCCAGCATCCCAAACAGGGGCAACCAGAACCAGTTTAGCCTGGGAAGCATGGCCTGCGAAAGAAACACACAAACAATTTCCCATGGACATCCATGTGGAAATTCAGACATGGACCAAACATTGGACTTTATGCTCACTAGAATGCTTTTGGTTTTTGGTCTCTTTCTACCAGGGACCGTGCTATGCCATGTTTCATGCACAATAAAGTTGGCTGGTTGATCCAGACATTTCGTTAAGTTTCATGTGGTTAAGGTTATTTTAATTGGGAAATGCCTCATCCTGCAATAAGAACTGAGCAACCCTTTTGCTTGGCTGGCATATTCCGTCCTAACCTTTAATTATACAACCACAGCCACACAAGGGCTTAAAGAAGCATGGAACCCTTTCTAACTGAATGATGTCATTTCTAATAACAGTGATGTCAGCCAAAATCATTTATAACCTCACACAAAAGTGGAATAGTATTTAAAAGATAGTTTATTTCAAAAGATAAGAACTGTTTTTGTTGTTGTTGTTTTTTTTTGCTAGAGGAAAAATAGTGCCCTAGCATATGTTTTTAATGAAATGAAGTGAACTAGCAGGTGACCTGTAATATGTGCAGCATTTAATAAACGTTTTTCCCCTAACAGCATACTGATCCTACTTAAAAAGGCCAACCCCAATTCCCAAAAAGATGGGACAGTATGGAAATGCAAAAAAAGGATTCATTTGAAAATTAAATTCCCCCTGTACTATATTGAAAACACATTAGTAATACATTCTTAGATGTTTTAGTTTGTGAATTTAAAGTATTTTTAAAGTTTAGCAAGTGGAATTTCCCCCCCCATTCATCCATTATGCATTTTTTCCACTGCACAATTGTACAGGGTCATTGTTGCCTTATTTTGGCTGCAGGACTGCAGGTAGGCCATGCTAGCACCCACACTCTCTTCTTACACAACCATGCACTTGGAATCGAGGCAGAGTGGGATTTGGCGTTTTCCTGCTGGAAAATGCAGGGACGTCCCTCGCTCCAAGATGCGTACATATCTTTCTGCATTAATGGCGCCTTCACAGATCCACAAGTTACCCATGCCATGTGCACTGACACACCCCCATATGATGACAGATGCTGGCTTTGGGACCTGATGCTAATAACAGCTTGGATGGTCCTTTTCCTCTTTGGCCCGGAGAACATGACGGCTGTTTTGTCCAAAAACCATTTGAAATGTTGATTCATCAGACCACCGAACACGATTCCACTGTGCTACTGTCCATGTCAGATGAGACCGAGCCCAGAAAAGTGGGCGGAGCATCTGGACAGTGTTGATGGATGGCTTCTGCTTTGCATTGTAAAGCCTTAACCTGCATCTGTGGATGCAGCAGCGAATGGTGTCGACCGACAAAGATTTACCAGAGATCCCAAGCCCATGTGAGGATCTCAGACTCATGGCGGTTTTTAAGACAGTGATCGGAGATCGGGCATATTCAGAAGTGGTTTTCGACCTCTGCTTTTACTCACAGAGATTTGACCAGATTCCTTGAACCTTTTAATTATATTGTGTTCTGTAGAAGGTGAAATGCCCGAAATCCTACCGCTTTGTCTTTAGGGAATGTTGTTCTCAAAGTGTTGAGTGCTGATGTATCCGTTGGCGAGCCTCAACCCATCCTCGCTCTTGAACATCTAGGCCTTTTTTGGAGGCTCCTTATATACTATGATTAGATGATTCCCTCACCTGTTTCTCATCACATTCTTATTTCAAATTGTCACATTAGTATTACTCCTAAATTGCCCCTTTCCCAACATTTTTGGATTTAAATTTTTTCAAAATTTCAAAATTTCAATTTAAATACAAGTCCAAGTACATTTACAAATCACTCCTCTTTATTTTATTAGCAGTTTAGACATTAATGTCTGTGTGTTGAGTTATTTTGATCGGACAGCAAATTGACACTGTTACACAAGCTGTACACTCACTACTTTACATTGTAGCAAAGTGTCATTTCTTCAGTGTCGTCACGTGAAAAGATATCATCAAATATTTACAACAATGTGAGGGGTGTACTCACTTTTGTGAGGTCCTGTATATACATACATATACAAATATATGGCACATAAGCGCTGTAAAACAAAAGGCACAGTGAAAGGTTTAAAAAAAATACTCTTACACCCTACATGTGCATAAACTGCTCATGACAGAATGAGATTCTATAACTATGAGCAGAGGTAGCCCAGTTTGCCACTGAAACTACAGAAGAGAACATGTCCTTGTGAGCCTATGGGACCCAAAGGTGAGGGTCTATAAGCCTTTTGAGTAACTCCTTTGACCAGCATGATAATAAATAAAGACCCATTACTGTACAGCTAACTTATAATGTGTGGTTAAAATATACTATGTATTGCACATATTATTTAATACGCCAACAACAATAAATAAAAATTTTTTTTCTAAATTTTTTTTTTTGCACTATTTTTTAACAACTTAATACAACACTTTTTTTTACATTTTTTTTTTATTTGTTTGGATCATTGAAGACATTTTAGGAGCACGGAACGAAAATATTGCGCAATGTGCATCAAAGTATTGTACAGCTGTGAAATGTGGTCTTAGCATTCCCTCTGAACGGAAGATGAAGTGTGAGCATACATATTCGGAAATCGAACAACTTCCCAAGTAAATACAAAACGTAAGCATCGGCTGGTAATTTGAAATAAGCCTTTCCTTCCCACATATGGAGATTATAGTTTTGTGTAAAAGGAAATGAAGATGCGATGAGAGTGCACGTCTTTATAGATTTCTCATCTAGTCACATAATAAGGATGGTTTTCCAGTAGATCCCAATTTCACTGTAATTTGTAGTAGATTTTCCCGAATTTCATCATATTATTTTTTTTTTTAAATCTTAGAGTATTTTATAATATAATTTTTGTAAAAAAAAAAAAAATCTCTTCTGAAAAAAAAAATTTTAAAAAAACACCTGCCCTTGACACCTAAATTTATTCCTTCAACTAATCACATTTACACACATATTACACATGCATCATATAAATGATGCCTAATCAGAGAACTATTTATGCTAACTTCAGCAGGTTTATTATATGCTCCCAATAATAAAAAAAAAAAAAAAAACGCTATATTTTTTTTATCTAAGAAAAAAAGTTTCTTAAAAAAACTAACAGTTTTCTCTGTCCATTTAAACACTAGCTGCAGTTCACAATCCTGGCACCCTGAATTGTAATTTACTTCATTTATCTTCCACGGTGACTGAGTGCACTAAGGACGCAACGCATGAGTTCAGCAAAGCTGGACACATTTCTTTTGAGAGAGGTTGCCTTGGTGTCTTGTAATTTGCCCACAATGGTTCAGGCTCCCTCCAGGGTCAGTGAGACCACTGGAGAGACGCATATAGACCACATTCCAGCCCTAAATAATTACACTACAGTCTCACACATATGTCAACAAGGTGTGTAATACGAAACCCTATGTAAGGTAGTTTGGAAGTGAACACCTACAGGACAAGGTCACTGGAGATACAGACAGTATAATAGAACCAGAGACTCTATTTTGATGTATCTCCACACAGCAGCAAACCAAAGACTCTCATGCAAGGCAATAAAGGAAAAGAGTACATTCACCACCAGCACTGTATACTCCTCGTATTTCTAGAATAGGCCCAAAGGAGGCATCATCATTCTCTAAGAAAAAGGAATTGGCAGAAGAGAGATGAGAAGGAACAATCCACACGGTGTGTGTCCCCCTTGTCTTTTCAAATATATGAACCATCAAACCAAACACAGTCTGTACTTCTGCTTTTCGATGCAGAACGCGGGTCCTGCTGTTCAGCCAGATGACGGTCTTGATGATCTGGGAAAATGCCGCTAGGCAGTTTAATAGCAACTACAAAGATTTTACACTGGTGCATTTCCTCTCTGGTCTTCAAGTGGCAAGAGCTGAAAGTAATTGTGCTAGTGTATTGGATGCTGCATTATACTCCCTGCCAAGCCTGTAACACTGGGGATCTAACCACCAAGTTGATCCTTGATAAAGTTACTGAACCCCACAATCACCCAGTTAGCCATTTTACATACTGCTTATCCTACAGGTTCACGGGGAACCTGAAGCCTATCCCAGAGAGCATAGGGCACAAGGCAGGGTACACCCTGGAGAGGGTGCCAATCCAAGGAAATGTGCTGGTGTAGAATCTGATTTCATACAAGTTTAACCAGCAAGCTAAAATTCGGCATCTAGCATAATATAGAGTAAAAAAGATAAGGGCACTGGCAGAGAGTTTCCTCGTTCAGCGCTTAAACAAAAGTTTAAATAATGGCATAGCTCCAAAATGCTTTTGGTCAAGCTGTCCACTCTGACCTGAAGGAGCAAACAAGTGATTTTGCCTCATGTTTGAATTCCAGCGTGTAAATCTCTCCACGTTCTCCATTTTTCATGCCCACATATTCATGTTGAGGGGAAAATACAAACAGATTAGACGATGATCTGAGGAAGATTAGCTTTAGAGCTCTATGAAAACATTGCAGTGGATTCTGCTGCTTCCCTTTACAATGATTCAGTGATAGGATCAATCATTTATTAATGGCATTTAATGATCTTACCTTCTAACCCGTGGGATACAGTGGTAAAAATGAGCAAGACTTTAGGATCATAGTGCAACATATGGACAACAGAAGCACTAATGAACACAGGGCTGCATAAAGTACAACCAATGTGATGAATGTAAGATTCTTTAAATGTGCAGAAGTAAAAAATATTTCTTCTCGTTGTATACGCATTCGGCTTTAGGTGAATCAGACTGTCGTATATATATTTTGTTTAAAATAATAAATAGCATGTCAGCTGTATAAACAGAAGAGAAAGCATAAAGCATATTGTTCATGCATTACATTGATTATCAATCTCCTCATAGCCACAACCAAAAACCCGAATTGAAAATTGCCATACCGCTGTTATTTCTCTGGTTCTGAAGCTCCCTCGTCAGTCTGCCTGAGTAAAAGAATCTCTTACTGTCACTGATGGTGCCTTGCACTGAGCACCTGTTGAGCAGCTCTGACTTAGCCCTCGTGAGCAGTGTTGCAGTGAGTTCTCCAGCTCCGAAAAACCCTCACACGGTTTAAATGAGGCTCCCTGGACGTCCCTTTCTCTGTAATTCAGGGATCACAGAGGGAGACAATGTGAGGCATTCCACAACTCAACCTTGTCTGGAACCAATCATTTCTTCAAACATTACTTTAACACCCGCCCCCACCACCGCCTCCCATGCCAACCCCACACACCACACCCCCTTGCAGATCATTTTTCATATTCCTCTTTTTTTTGGTTTGCTCATGTGTAGTAGCCGCAAACGTTAATGTACCTCTATTGCAGGCAATGCGATAAGGAAGGAACACAGCCAAAATCAACAAAACCCTGCGGCGGAGGTTTGAACACATTACCGAGCTAAGTATTTATGAGAAAGTGCCCATATTTCCACACAGTCTCTCACAGTGGAAAAAAATAAATAAAAATAAAAAATGACATTTAATGTAATTGACCTTTTGTCAAAAAAGTATTCATGTGCAGTGGTAACACTGAATTCAGTGGTCTTTAAGGTGTTCACTTCGAAAGGATGCTGAAATCGGATGGCTGAAATGCCATCTCGTAATAAATGAAAAATCACAAAGCACAACGAAGCACTGAAATAAAGTGTGTGAGTCTCACAAAGGTCGAGGAACAACAATAATCCAAAATCACTAATCACTAATGCACGTCTGTCCATGCTCTACGACATCAAAAGACCCGTCTACAAGTCATTAAATCTACATCAACTAAATGCACACGTTGTAAACACTTTATGAAAAGTTATTTAATAGTTATTGCATTTAAAAATCTGGCAAACAAAGAAAAAAATAGATAAATAAATGAAGTAAAGACTGTTGTATCTGTTATTCACATGTATTGTCTTTATGTTCCTATATGGTGTTTGTCTGTAAATACCCTGGGTGTTGAGTCACATGGGCCAAGGTTACAGATGGAATTGTTGTAACTGGAGATCAGACCAAAGTGTTGGTTTTTCTCAAGAGGAATTTGGTCTCATTACTGGACTGAGAAATTTTTGGTCCTGATATTGATGGACAGAATGTGATATGTGAACAACTATAGGTGCAGAAGAATTTCTTTCCCAACATTTTTTTCCCAATGTCTCATTTGTTAGACTAAATAGAAGCACATACCCGGTTAAATGCTTGGCGCATGAATTTCCCTTTAAATGTTTGGATATTTTCACATGTGGCATGAAAACGCAATAGATAAGAACAAAAGAAAGAGGAAAATTACTATGTGATGGAAAGGGCACTGACCAAACTTTAAAGAAAAGCATACTTTTCTATAATCTGGCAAAAAAGATAGATAAATAAATTATCTATCTATCTATCTATCTATCTATCTATCTATCTATCTATCTATCTATCTTTTTTTTCCAGATTATTCTATTAGAAAAGAAATTAAATACAACCTTACAGTAACTGCTGAAACTCAGTTTAGGTCTTCAAGACTCTTGCTAGTTGTAATGCTACTTACTCTGCCAATCCACAGTCGGGCGTTGTTCCTTTCACACTTAACATCTGACTAACAGCTGACACTGCACAAAAATATTGTCTTAAACAGCACTCTAAAAAAAATGTCTTTGTTTGTTTTTTTTGTTTTTTAACACTCAACTAATGTTTAATTGTTTTTATTTAACTCTTTATGTATACAACTGGGTAACCTATACATACTTTTATACGTTATCTATTATTCAGGGCAAATCTGCTAAATATATATATATATATATATATATATGTGTGTGTGTGTGTGTGTTCAAAAACCTTCTGACTTCCTGGTACTAAACTGTGTCTGAATTCGAATGGGAAGTGCACATTTACTTGTAATTGTAAAAGTAGTATTTTTTTTTTTACAGGATTTTACAGCACAGTTACTTGCTGTAAATTTACAGTACATAATATTTTCTCTCAGTAAGGAGACTCTGCACTCTGAATGTGCATGTGTGGGGATCCCAAAGCTGTGTAGCAGACATGTAGCATGGCATAAACCAGACGTATGACTTGCTTACCCATTTCCTATAGGTGAAAGGAGCATACTGCAATAACAAACCTGCAGGGGATACTGATATATATATATATATATATATGTACATATATATAAGTATATATTTTGAAAATGGCATCAATTCTATATATATATATATATGCAGAATTGATGCCATCTTTAAAATATTTCTTTGAGCTGCACTACACCAGAAACTTCAAAGTTACAGAAACTTCAAACTGGTTCCAGCCTGGTGAAAATAAAGCACAGAAACTCTACTTCTAAAGCCCTCCTTCATGGAAAAGTGAAGAACAAATACACAGTATACTGTTAGCATGGCGTAAGACTTTCCCCCAGCAGATTTTAATTTTGATTCCATCCCAAAGTAAACATATTAAAGAAAATGATATGGAAAGATACTGGTCTTGATTATTCCTGTATCAGCAGTCAGGCCCTCAACAGGGAACAAAGAGAGTTATTTCTTTTGCCTAAACCCATGCTGTCTATCAGCTATTCTGCTAAGTTATCCATGTAGACTATTCCTGAAGCATGAACTGCAGAGGAATCTCAAACGAGTATAAAAATAGGCTTCTAGTGAGGGTTCTTAAAAACAAATCCAGTCTGACTGATATAAAAGGGCAAAGGGTAGGGTTAGCACTAATAGGTTTTCTTATAACTTTATTTGTATAAAATCCAATTTAACCACTCTTTTTTATATATATACAATTCCTAAACATTTTATTTGCCATCATAAAACACCAAAAGCACCAAAGCCCCTACTGTTCTCTTGCCACCATCTACATAATGCTCAGCTTTGGGCAGGTGAAACCCTGGGGTTTTTTTTGTTTGTTTGTTTGTTTGGTTGTAAGGTTGGTTGGTTGATTTTTTTTTTAATGATTGCTTGTTAATATGTGGTCTTTATCCAAAAGAAAAGGTTAATAGAGCTATGTGAAAGGGCAGAAACAGCATGGAAACTAGCTACAATTACACAGAGATTTATAGGCATTTTAATTTATGGATAAAACTATGCAAATTCAAGCCGTGACAACTGGTATTCTTGGCGTTTTAACTAGTAACTCAAAGAATTACCTGGAGAGAAATTGAGTACCAGTTCATTTAGTTGACGTTAAGTCGCAAACTGATATGTAGGGACATGTATTTTAGTATAATGGTTTAAAGCAGGAAAATGTGTTGCAACAACCCTGTCAGTATGGGGTAACCATTAAATTCAGAACAAAAAACATTCTTCACATTCATGCCATCCCAGCCACTCAGGTTTCTGTGGCTTGGATGTCTATTAAACTACATCTGGGACACTACTGTGTTCTGTTTGGTTTGGCTATGTATTTGTCTGTATTTTTAATTATATATTCAGATCATTCAATTCAGAAGCATCCACATACTGTTTGTTATGGACATTACATTTTCTGTCATTGATGTACGGTATATTATATTCCACATGAATTATTTTCTTCTTATTGCATTGACTCCTGTTTTGTGTTTCGATTTCTGCCTAAACCTTTGGATTTGTTTGCTGAATAAACTGACATACCAAAATTTTCAGGCTCATGCCTGAATCCAATGTCATGACCAACCAAGTTATGCTCATTCCAGAGTCTGTTGACACAAACAACCAAGATCTCCTCATGCCTGAAACCGACATTATGACCAACCAGGTTCTGCTCATGCCTGAAGTAGACATCATGAGCAACCACGTTTTGATCACACCCAAATCTGCTGATATGGACAGTCAAGTTCTGATCACGCCCAGGTCTGCCCAGCAAGTTCAGTCTGCAGAGTCAATGGAGGACGACGCTACACTTTCGTAGTCCGCTGATGACCCCACTCAGTCTCCCGGTTCTGCTGCAGACATTTCGCCGAGAGGGCCAGGACCACCAGGGGAGGGGAGTGTGTTCTGCCCTCAGTGGGGGGTGGGGGGATGAGTGTTTTTTTTTGTGGGGGGGGGTTCTGTCATGATTTCCCAGTGCTGCAATATTGCAGCATGCTTGGAAAACCGAAGCGCAAGCTCGTTGGCTCTCGAGCTCTTGGCGAACGCATGCTTTTGGGTCATCAGTGACACTGACTTTGTTTACTTTGGAGAAGTGCTTTTGTTATGGTTTATATCCTGTCTCTGCCCCTGTATTGTCATTGGTTGTTTCCCCGTATGTGTTTCATCATTATTTTCAGCTGTCTTGTGTTTCACCCCCGATTAGGTTTCTCATTTAAACCCCTCGTGTCTCACGTAGCTGCAAGGGGTATGTCAACTTCCGGCCGCAACTGTACACCCACCCAGCTACTCACACACACGCGCACACGCGCACACGCACGCACACCCACTTAAAAACAGCATGGATTTTTATAAATAATTTAAAAAAAGACTATAATATGAACATCTTAACAAATAGATTTAACCCCCCCATGAAAACACTTTAAATATCTTCCTTTTGAACAAGTCTTCTCTTGCACCTACACTCTCGAACTGATGCCAGCTGGAGCCACCTCTTCATGGTCCCCTCGGCCTCCATCACAGCCGTGAAGAGGTTTCTTTGAACTACAGCTTTGGAACAAAGCAGTACATATTGTACGGTCATTATGAATCTTAAGCATTAATTACGCTTATACTGTGGTCAGTGCGAATACTGGATTCTTATTGGCTGGAATTATAACTATTTATTGCACAGGTAGTTCCAGTCAGTTTAATCATCGTTATAATTTCTAATTCAATGCACAGCCTACACTTCTTGCCAGCACTGTCTGCAACTTTAACAATAAAAATAGCTTTGCTACTGAAAAGCTGCATTATATTTCTCAGCAACGAGGTGGCACCATCACTGTTTATGAAGTAATTCAACTGTCAGTTTTACTACAGTACTGCTGCGCAACACTGACTTCTGAGAGGCACACATGACGTAGGCAAATCAATCGCTCTCTCTCTCTCTCTCTCTCTGATAGATTTGTCAATTCATTCAAATAAATGTAGTCTCATCACACTACTTTATCTCTGTGTCTGATTTATATCAGGCAAAATTCCAGATCTTACCACCTAACTAATGGTAGTTAAGGGTCGTTTTTAAACCAAAGCTTACATTTAAATCAAGGTTTGCGTTTCTAAAATCAATGACAGCTGTAACTTTTATTAATTGTGGAAAGACAACGGTATAAGCGGGGTAATCCATGGCTAGGTGTGCATTAAGTGATTTGAACAAGTGCCTCCACATCACGGATTAAAATAGTTTAATGCACACCTAGCCGTGGACTACCACTCTTCTGAGAGAGACAGCTAATTCTGTATGTAAACAGATATACAAACCAATCACGACCTCTCCGAGTTGGAGAATGACCAGTGAAGTCTTTCCATTGACTCCCCTCCAATTGAGGTTCTTTGCCAGGACATTGGCCTTCACCCTCTTCAATATATGCCAGGTGCAGTCGTACACATCCAATAAGTCAATAAGTCCCAACCGATGTTTTTTTTAAAACAATAATATAATATAAAATAACAATATTAAAATAATTTATTAATAAGCAGGTATTGCATCGCCAACTGTGTCAGTGCTCCTCACTACTCTTGCAGTTAGGACCTGGACCTCCTGTCGTTGAAGCAATCTCAGTGGTTTGTGGGTCCAGCACCATCTCTAATTTAGTCAACACCTCCGTCTGCATGGCTATGATAAAGAAGTAAAACATATTGTTAAATGATACATGCTACAAAACTACACAACTCCATCCGCAGTCTTATTCCTAACCTATACACATTCCGGTAAGATGGCGTTTTTGGACCACGCAACGCGCTTAATTGCCATGTCACCTGATCACGACAGGCCTGTAAATAGGCATGCTTCTCAGTCTAAAAAGTGTCATCTGTTTTCTAGGTTCTCAGAGAATATTGTTTATGTTTTCACATTTTTAAACATTACTACAGTGTTAGCGTGAACATCTCTATCATGTTGGTTCTTGTGGGAACTTTGCCGGAACATTCATTTTGGAATGTTACAGCCTAACCTAGAACCCTATTGAATTTGAGTAATTTTACTGAGTTCTTATGTTTTCTGTTAGCTTGGTAAATTGCTGGAACATAAAATTCTTATAATGACATCCATGTTTTCTCACTGATTTGTTTGCCCGCTCTAAAAGAGAGAAAGAACACACAAAAAAAACTAGAATTAGAGTCCCAATGCTCGGGCTATTTCTGTACCACTTTTCTCATTTGCTGATGCCAAAGTTTATTTAGATAATTGCTAGAGGAGAACCTGCAGTGAGTGTGTTTTAAATGTATAGCTTCAGCTTTAACATATCATTAAAATGACAAGACGTTAGGTTGTAAAAACACAGATATACAGAAACATAAATATAACAATATCTTTAAAATATCCATCCATCCATCCATCCATCTTCAACCGCTTATTCCTTCTTCAGGGTCGGGGGAACCTGGAGCCTATCCCAGGAAGCATCAGGCACAAGGCGGGGTACACCCTGGACAGGGTGCCAGTTCTTTAAAATATATTTATATAAAAAAAATATATCAAATAAACTTAGTAGAGTACAAGCATCCTATTATAAGAAATAATAATTATATAAATGCACTAATATTACTTCCTTGTGGCCAAATGTTTACAGTGCCTTAAACGTGCACTTCCTTCTAACCTTAGTGGTCCCTCTGAATGATTTCACAGATGTTGTTTAAAAATGCACAGAAACACCATGTCACCCTTATCATACTGTTTTGACTGTCTATGAATGGCACGATCCATTAATCACCTGGAAGAGCTTCTTGGCCACTTTTTGTTCTGTAGTGTTAATAATGTCATCTAAAAAAAAATTGATCAAACCATCTATAGCATGTGAAAGAGTTCGGTAATTATTTATTCCATCAAAGAAGACTATCTGCTCAATTATTGTTGCCAATCTGAAAAGATGTAATGTAAAGGATAGGTATCCTATGTGTCTCCTGTTATATTGACCCATACAGGGTGCATATCCTGGGAAAGCTACGAAACGAACAGTTCAGGTCCAAGAAGGGATGCTTCATGTTGTTCCAGAAAGTTCTACAGAGTTACTCCCTTCAGCTTTGATATGAATCTTTTTCAGCTGTCAAACTCAGCAGTCAGTGGGGACTGACAGAAGGTCTGTGTGTCATTAGTGCCTTAGTTTGGCATGGAGGTGAGATCTTCGGCTATGTGAAGTCAATAATCAGCTCGTTGGTTTTGCTGACATTGATTGTCACTGCACCACTCCTTGAGGAGTTTCACTTCTTCCCTATAAGGTTTCTCATCATTGTCAGTGATGATTGTTGTGTCATCACCAAACGATGATGGAGTTGGAGCTTTGTTTGGCAATGCTGTCATAGGTGTAAAGTGTGTAGAGCATGGGTGACAGGACACAGCCCATTGAACAACCTGTGCTGAGTGTGAGGGAGGGTAGGTGTGGTCACCCAACCTAGCAGACTGAGGTCTGCTCGTGAGGAAGTCCATAATCAAGTTGTACAGTATATGACTGATTCCCAGAGTGTTGATTTTGGAGACCAGTCTGGAGGGGATGGTGGTGTTGTGCATCGCCAGGGAGACTGCATCTTCAATAGGTCTGTTTGCATGGTAGACAAATTGATGGTAGTCTAGAGTGATAGGCAGGCTGTTCACCTTGTGGATTCTATTTATCACCATCAGTCATTTAGGACAACATTGGATCATTCCGAGATCCTCGCTGAACTTCTGGAGTGAGTTTGCTGCACTGAAAGTAAAGGGGGCCGAATAATTTTGCACGCACCACTTTTCAGTTTTTTATTTGCAAAAAAAGTTTAAAATATCCAATAGATTTCGTTCCACTTCACAATTGTGTCCCACTTGTTGGTGATTCTTCACAAAAAAATTTAAATTTTATATCTTTATGTTTGAAGCCTGAAATGTGGCAAAAGGTTGAAAAGTTCAAGGGGGCCGAATACTTTCGCAAGGCACTGTAACCTGATTGTCCATGTCAGGGACCTTGGACTGGAACTTGGAGTGGATGGTCGCCTCGTCGAGCTCAGACTGGAACATGGCCTGGAAGGTCACATCATCTTTCTCAGACTGGAAGGTGGCGTGGAAGTTCAAAATTCAACATTAAATAAATAAACATGGAATATATTAAATTATAATAATTTGCTTACCACAATGTCGTACTGCATTGAAAAATAATTCAGTGTGATCTTGGCTAAATTTGTACATAAGAACATATTTCAATATCTCAACATCTCAGCCCAAGATCTTGCCTTGTTTTCACTAGTTGCGCTATTATTGGCCATTCCAGTGTATTTCTATTTCGGTGCTTAGTGGTTAGCACGTTCACCTCACACCTCCAGGGTCCATTGTTGATCGGGCGGGGTGTGGTGGTGTGTTTGAGTTTGCTGTTGTCCGGCATACAACCCGGGCTGCGGGTGGTTCTCCCCTGCACGGGGGTCTCCTCCATGAGGCCGGTTGTCTGGCAATGGTAGGCTGATTGGTGTGTCTAAAGTGTGTGAGTGTGTATGTGATTGTGATGGACTGGCACCCTGTCCAGGGTGTGCCCCGCCTTGTGCCCGATGATTCCTGGGATAGGCTCCATGTTCCCTGTGACCCTGAAGAAGGAGTATGTGGCTGAAGATGGATGGATGTATGGGAACGACCATTGCAACACTTACAAACATGAATGCTGAGGGGGAATTGTTGTGTTTGTTGTTGTTAGCTAAAAGACAGAGCAGAAGATGGAATGTCCTTCCATTAAATACTGCCTTAAAATATGAGACCATGTATTGAACAACCATAAATTTTTTTCTCATTTTATTCATTTCATTAATATTTTTATTAAATATGGACCTTTACTTTCATTAAATAGACTTATTATTTATTGTAGGCTCATTGTGTAAATGTTAGCAATTACTGTAGACTGAAGAAAAAAGTGGGTGCTTTTTTAGTGTAACAAACTTTGCACACATAACATTTAAAAAGTACTTTAGTTCAATAGGGTTGGAGAAAAAGTCTATTGTCAGTCCTCTTTCCAAGCTTCAAAAAGCACCTGATGCAGAGATGCCTGTACAATCGTTCCTGTTTGGCAAGAATAGGCTTGAAGTGATTCATCTTCGGATGTGGAGGCGCACAGAAGATTACAAAAAATGCTGTGCACACCGAGGTGCACTAAATACTTGTGCATCAAACGCACTCGACCACCCACGGCTGATGACGTATTTTTTTTTGCTTTCTTTTTACAGCACCCCCCAAGCGCACCGGGGAACGAGGGGGAAAAAAAAAAGGGCGGGGGGGGGAAAAAGTTTCTTTCTTTTACAAAGCCCCACAGTTATGGACCCCCCCCCAACCCCCATTTTCACGTGTCGTTGATGGTGGAGTGGCTGGCTGCCTTATGTCCCATGGTATCTGTGTTACCTTCTGGCTCTCCCTTTAAGTTACGCTGTCATTGCTAGTCTTACCGGAGTCCCTGCTTGCACTCACGCAAAAGTACATTGTCCTTAATCATTATGGGACAATATGCACACCTAATAATCACTCCCTGTCTCTTCCTTTCTCTCTCTCACTCTGTCGAGCTACACATGATACTCCTGAGATACCAGTGATCCTGACCCCTTCTGCTCTCTAGACCTGCCCAAACCATCCAGATTCCCTACTTCTGGTTGGAGTGCTCATCAATTGGAAGTCACATGCCCCACATGGTGCAGCCTACAGATCATTGAGATTACTGTGGATGGTACCACTTAAAAACCATAAAGAAGGCTTTGGGCCTCAATTCATATGTCATGTCTTTGTGAGCATTAAACTAAGAAGCTTTCACTGAACTTTGTGTCAGTGTGACTTCTTCCCGAGCTAGGACGAGAGGAAACACTCATTGCAGGATCCAAATTCTGGTTCGGTGACTGGTATAGAACAAGAATAAGCACTTAACAACAGTACACAAGGATACTGACCCAAAACATACTGCGAAGGCAACCCGAGCTTCTTAAGGCAAAGAATTGAAATGTCAGTCACCTGTCCTTAATTAAAATTGAGCTGCTTTCACTTACTGAAGACAAAACTGAAGGCAGAAAGACCCACAAACAAGCAACAACTGAAGGCTGCTGCAGTGAAGGCCTGGCAAGCATCTCAAGGGAGGAAACTCAGCACTTGATTATGTCACAGGATTTGCATCCAAATAATAATCCAAATATTTTTAGTTATATTGGTTTGTCCAATTACTTTTGAACCTGTGAAAATGGAGGGATTAGATAAAAATTGCTGTAATATTTTTGTGAAACCCCCTTGAATTAAAGCTGAAGGTCACATCATAATTGCTTCACTTCAAATCCACTGTGGTGGTCTACAAAGGCGAAATTACGAAAATTGTGTCACTGTCCAAGTATTTATGGACCCAACTGTATTTTAAATAATAATTAATTTTCCTTGGATTATATTCCTAGCACACACACAGTTCAAGTTCAAGTCGGGTAATTAGATAAAGTACTCCATTACAATAGCATACCTGTCACGAAACGGTTGTAGAGGCAGAAGCAAGTGCAGATCAGTGTCAGAAATCAGTAAATAAGGAAACGCAGTCTAGACAGGAATAAATGATCAAGGCTCAAACACGAAAACTGGATACGAGGCATGGAACAGAAACCGGACATGAAAACGAGCGCTTAGCATACGTAACGCATATCACCATTTCATTCACTTGTTCTAGGACTAAAGTAACACTGCATGAAGTACAAAGCACAGACAACTGGGATCAATAACAGCACACCCTCGAACATCAACCGATGCTTAAACAGGAAGAGAACAAAAACCAAAACAAAGGCACATGTCCATAAGCGACAGTTCACTCTCGTGCACACACGCTCTCTGCAGCCGCCCGTGCATGTCGACGCCGCAGCGCCATCTGCAGGCAAGAGCGTGACAATACCTATTTCCATAATCACACAATAACCAGAAATCCAATTAGAAATGTTATTGAGATATTTAATAGTCCATGTGAGGACTGACACCCTGTCCAGTGTGCACCCCGCCTTGGGCCCGATTGTGCCTCTGATAGGCTCCATGTTCCCCCGCGACCCAGAAAAGGAGTAAGCGGTAGAAGACGGATGGATGGAATAGTCCATGTGATCTCTATATCGATTTGAAAATATTTTCTTCAATGCATGCAGTATGTTATAATGAAATTAATTCAGTAGTGATGAGAGATACAGAGAGCTGTGGTTTGAAAAGCTTGAAATGAACCCCCAAAAAAGTGCATTTTTAAAAATAATTTTCTAAAGACCAATAGAGCACTGAACACTTGAGAGTGTAACTTGAGAGTATAGAGTATGACAATAACAGAAACTATAAAAAAAAATTGAAGATAATAATAATAATAATAATAATAATAATAATAATTAATAATAATAATAATAATAATAATAATAATAATAATAATAAAATGTCTCATTGTTTCTGTTATATAACATTTGGTTACATATGGCTTGTTGGCAGTTTTACCCAGCCTGTGCAACAAAGTGATCTTTGTCTGGAGTTAAACATAGCTCCCTGGTGACTTCACAATGTTTAAATGGTGATTTCCTGAACTTTATGTGCCATTATTGTATACAGTGATGTACACATAGACATGCAGACATATTTAAGGCCAGGAAGAAAGCACAGGGAGGAAGCGAAGTTGTGGCTACACCGATTTAGGAGAGAGTGGGTGTGCAGCTGGTGGTACATGTTTACAGCACGTGATAACTGTAACATTAATAAAAATAAAAAAAAAAAAAAAAAATAAAAAAAACTGACTACCTAAAATCTTAAATAAAACAATAATTTTACCAAAAGCTTTTAATATGGAAGTTTGCGGCACGGTCAGTTTTTGGGGGCCACATCTCCAAACAGACCAGCATAAGGTTGAAATAAATCTCAATTCAATAAGGACTTGCAATCATGCACTACTTTGTAGTGTGCCTGCTATGGATTTGAAGCTGTTGCGATGTGAGTTTCTTTAGATTAAATTTGTATGGCTTTTGGCACATGCCTACATGTCATGTAATGGAGTTGGAGACGTGCATTAAAGCTTTTATTGAGGTAGGCAGACACATCCAAATCGATAGGGCAAAATCGTCAATCATAAATCAGGCAAGGGGTCAGGCGTAAAAACAAAAAAAACAAAAAGAAGGCAGAACAAGACAAAACCAAGAGAACAATGAACCACACCAAACCCCTTTAAATAGAGGCACCACAAGCAGCTTTAAAACAAAATCCCCCTGGCCCTCTGGGCAAAATGTTCACACAGCACTCCAGGTCCCTCTATGCCCATAAAATAGCTGGTTCCTTGAGGAACAGACATGAGGCTGGAGCAGACTCACCAGGGTCGCAATGGAGGAACAAGGCTTGGGAGGCTGCACTGACAGCCTCTGGCATAAGCAGAGTTTGGTAGATCATTTTGTCGACCTCTTTGTCGGCCTTAAGTGTGAGCAGAGCTTGGTGGACTGTTTCATCGGCCTCAGGTGTGAGCAGAGCTTGGTGGGCTGTTTCGTCAGGGCTCTGATTAGAACATGCCGGAAGGCCACCACCTCGTGAGCATGACTTAAAGATCATGTCGTGCGCTTGTGACGTGAACAGGACTCATTATCTCGCAGCCATCTCGTGGGGGCGTCTGACGTAACATGGTAGACATCTAAATTGACCTCAAAACGAAGGACTTGGTAGGCTGTTCCTCTAACTGGATCTGAACCTGGGAGGTCACCTCGTTAACCTCTGTCTGGACCATAGCTGGTTAGACCACTTCATCGGTCTCACACTGGGGCTCAGGTTATGAGGTCGACACGTTGATGTCTGGCTGAAGCTCTGCAGGGGAGAAAACCTCATGGGTCTCAAGCTGGAGCTCTGAAGATGAGGTCGCTACGTTGCCCTCCAGTTGGATCTCGGCTGTGGAGGCCGCCATGTCAGACAGCTCATAGTAGTTGGTGAACGGCGGGACAGCTTTATCTGATTGCTCACTCTGTGGCGGCGGAAGCGAAAGAGGGAGCCCAACAACATATTTGACACTATATTTAATATTAAAATATTACACCATAACATTAGGGGTAAGGAAAATTAAACGTCTGTGACAAAATATTTTACGCGGGTATAAAGTTTTATACTGACGTACAGTGGCTTAAGTGGTGACCATCCTTAAACATCAACTCATTTGGCTGATGTATTCATTCAAATCAACTTACTGAGACAGGCCACAAATGAGCACATGAATATTAAGATTCTTGCTCAATGGTCCACACTGGCAGCTTGGCAGTGCTGGTATCGGACTCCCACCCAACACCTTAACCACTGACCTATTGCGTATAGTACTTCTAAATTGAAACACTACAAAGTTTGTGAATAAGTTTGTGACCTTTTTTGTTTTTGTCCACACTTTACAGTGTTACAATTTAGAATTGAATCGACTTTTTTAATAGACTAGAATTTTGGATCATCTGTCGAAACAAAATAAAACTATAGTGGAGGGGGAAATTAAGTGGAGTGGTTAAAAAAGACCCTGAACATGTTAGAATAGGCCAGAATAGGCCATTTAAAAGCACTAAAAGTGTGGGTGTCCTTACAATAGGCCAGAATAGGCCCTTTCAGCGGTGAAAAAGAAATGCACACAGCCTCACCTCACCCCATCGGAAACACCTTGGGAAGGAACCTGAACACGGACTGCACCCCAGGCCTCCCCACCCAACACCGCTGCCTGACAGCACTAATGCTCTTGTGGCTGAATGAACACCAATCCCCATAGCCATGCTCTAATATCTAGTGGGAAGCATTCGCAAAAGAGTGGAGATTAATATAACTGCAAAGGGGGGACTAAATCTGGAAAAGGATATTTAAAAAACACACATGGGTGTGATGGTCAATTGCACTGGGGCAGGGGGGAGAGAAAGGGGGGGGGAGGGTGGGCATTCTAGCAGACCATAGTGATAAAGAGAGTACTTAAACCCTTAAAACTACCAAGTATCTACCAAGTACTTAATAAGATTGCCTCATGCTGCCACCGTCTGGATGCATATGTCGAACCTGAGACTATTTTGATGTTGGCAGAAAGTACTTCACAGGCTCAGCAGGCTATAATATGATTTTTGTCTAGTCTCAAAATACCCGAGAAAATGGATAGTTTATAAAGCCTAATTACTATCTTTCTTAAAGTCTAGTCCAGGGGGTGGGCAGTCTTACACGGAAAGGGCCGGTGTGGGTGCAGGTTTTCATTCCAACCGAGCAGGAGGCACATCTAATTCCTCCTGTTTAATCAGTTTATCTTGGCTTTCAATAGATTCAGGTGTGGCTTCTGCTCGGTTGGAATGAAAACCTGCACCCACACCGGCCCTTTCTGGGTAAGATTGCCCACCCCCTGGTCTAGACTTAAACAAAAGTTGTACATCTACATAGGGAGTAGGAAACTATGCTATAAAGTCAGAACACAGAAATCTTAAATTGTTTTATAAAATGCTTTTTACCCATCCATTTTCGATACCTCTTATCCTACTGAGTCATGGGGAACATTGGGCACAAGGGGAGGTACACCATGGACAGGGCAGGAACTGAACCTGTGACCTTGGTGATGTGAGGCGAACATGCTAAGGAGTTAATGTTTTGGGGAACTATTATAACAGGGGTCTGAAATGGCTTCTCGGACTCTGCTTGTGGCAGCTTTAAGCAAACCTCTCTGATGCAAGGTATATAAGTCGTGCTTTACGACTGTTTAAAAGTCTGCATGAGCTGTATAAGTCCATCCATCCACCTTCAACCGCTTACTCCTTTTTAGGGTCGCGGGGGAACCTGGAGCCTATCCCAGGAAGCATCGGGTACACCAGTCCATCGCAGGGCACAATCACATACACACTCACACATCCATTCAGGGCTGTAGAAGTATCAAATGTCATTTCCAAATATTTGTTTATTACCACAATGAGCATAACTACAAGTCACATCTGGGTGGTCGTTGTCCTTCCCCCCCCCGTTTTGGAGCACACCGCTTCTGACTGGCTCAAATTGGTTCCCATGGTCCTACTTCTCCTCATCACTTGTAGCTGTTCCTTATTTATGGACTCATTAAAACTCTGGTACATAGGAGAAAGCTAGCGAAGTGAAGCCGCTGGGTAAAATGAGTTGCTCTTTGTATATAGGCAACCAAACACAGATTTAAGCAGATGATTACAGATTAAGAAACAATGAAGAAACTTTCAGGAGCTGCTCAAAATTGCTTGCAGACCCAAAGCCAGGTGAATTCATCTTAGTTAAGAGGTCAAGGTTCCTATTTCTTATTATCTTACTGATAGAACGTTTGGAAAACTGTTGCATTTTGCAAAGAACGTAAAACATGTGGTCAGCATGTTATTATAACCCAGGATCTGAGTTGCTGAGGCATTTTTTTCAAATTGGGGCTTATATTTTTTTTTTTAATGTACCTACACCAGTGTGCTCCTTTGTCTTGAGGACTTTCTTGTGGTAAAAAAAAAAACCCAAAAACTTATTAATATATATAATATAATGTTGATTAATGAACATAGTGTTATTGTTATTAGACGTACTGTTACTTGGACCATTGGCCAGACAGGTTTCTGTGAATTAGCCCTACTGAAACAAAAACAGTAGAAACCATCACAGAAATTCTAATGGTTTCCACTACAAACCATCAGCTAACATTACTGGTCTTTATTGGTCATTATTGGTCCTTAATGGTATCGACTAGTCATAACATGTCACAAATTGAAGGCAACAGATTAATAGTAGAGATCCACACGGATCTATTACAGTTTCCATTAAAACCTATACAATTCTCATTATAACCACTAAAACCATTACAAATTCTGAGGGTTTCTATTGATGCTTTTTCAGCAGGGAGTTTTTACTATAGAAATGATAAAGTTTTAAACAAGTGCATTAATATAAATGTGTGACTTGCGACCAACATGACTCTCAGAGCTGCTGTTACGTGAAAATGAAAATGTAGGATACATTAAAAACATATTTAAATCTAATTAAATTATTTCAGCTCATTAAAGATGCATGATGGATACCCTAAAGACTGCAACTGCTAAGAACGGTTTACACTCAAGTTTCCATCACTGCACAGTTAATAACTTCAATTCAGTTTTATTTGTATAGCGTTTTTTACAACAGACATTGTCTCAAAGCAGCTTTACAGAAATATCAACACGGTATACAGATATTAAAGGTGTGAATTTATCCAAACTGAGCGAGCCACTGAGTGGCGACGGTGGTGAGGAAAAACTCCCTAAGATGTTTAAAGAGGAAGAAACCTTGAGAGGAACCCGACTCAGAAGGGAACCCATCCTCATCTGGGTAACAACAGATAGTGTGAAAAAGTTCATTATGGATTTATATGAAGTCTGTATGGTCTTCGGAGCAGCCGCAGTCCCAGCAGTCTGGAATTAGAAAAGATTTGACCTCCATGGGGCGCTCTCCGTGATTATTACGTGACTCAGGACCTGTGAACTACACTCTGTACAAAGACAGCATTCAAATATTTACAGATGGCTCAAAGGATTGGGCGTCTGTGGATCAGGTGGTAGAGCGGGTCGTCCACTAATCGTAGCTGGCGGTTCGATTCCCGGCCCACATGACTCCACACGACTCCACATGACTCCACACGACTCCACACGACTCCACATGCCGAAGTGTCCTTGGGCAAGACACTGAACCCCAAGTTTCTCCCGATGGCAAGTTAGCGCCTTGCCTGGCAGCTCTTCTACCATTGGTGTGTGTGTGTGTGTGTGTGTGTGTGTGTGTGTGTGTGTGTGTGTGTGTGTGTGTGTGTGTGTGTGTGTGTGTGTGTGAATGAGACACAGTGGTTAAAAAAGCACAATATAAGTGCAGTCCATTTACTATTTACAAACAGATGAAACAGGATCTGCTGTATTTGTCCCTTGTTATGAAATGGAAGTCAACTAAAGGACATCTTCCAGCTTAAATGTATATACAGTTGAACTATATTCTATATTACTAGCATTAGAATGGATTGAACAGGCCAGGGATAGATAACAACATTTTAATATGTAGCCCTTATGACTATTAAGTATGGAATAACTCAAAAGCATCAAGAATTATTGGATGAATTGTTGTTTACAAACTCAAGAATATGCAGACTAGTGAGAAGTATTACATTCAAGTGGGTCCCTGTCCATGTGGGAACACGGGGAAGTGAGAACGCTGATAGAATGACATAAGAGGCATCAAAAAAGGACAATGTTGATGTCAAAATTAAGTTATCAATACCATCAGATCATGGAAGAATGGCAGCGTCAGTGGGATCATGAAAATAAACGGAGACATCTGTTCAGGGTTCAAAATAAAATAGATATGATAAGAGAGAGGGGAAATAAAAGGAAAGATTTGAATTATACATCCCTCTGTCAACATAACATCTTTAGCTATATCCAGCTGCCGAAAAAGAAAGCTGAAGATTAGTCCTCCTAACTCAGAAACACGGGTAACTGAGCCATAGTTATAAAGGGGGGTCTTTTATCTTCTCCTCAGGAAGAGAGGTTTCGCCAAAACCAAAACTAGGCAGATGGAGTACATTTTAGAGTTTACAGGTTTACTTCAGGAGTCCGCTTGAGGAATTAAATTAAACTCTTTCAATTAAAATAAAACGGTTTTTAATAAACAAATAAAATAAACACGGTAGTGTTTTTATTCTTTTTTTTTTTTAATTTTTAAATATACTAAATATATGTATTAAATATAATAAATAAGCATAATAGTAAGTAGAAATTTGTTTTTGATCTCTTTATTATCAACTAATACATGTGATTACAATAAACGTGACGAATGAACAGTGAGAAAATGAACTTTACTCGATTACAATACAATCAATTTTACTGTATTACAGTAGAATCCGGCTTAGTTAGCACGTTCGCCTCACACCTCCAGGGTCCGGGGTTCGATTCTTGCTGTGGCCATGTGTGTGTGTGGAGTTTGCATGTTCTCCCCGTGCTGTGGGGGTTTCCTCCGGGTACTCCGGTTTCCTCCCCCAGTCCAAAGACATGCGTGGTAGGCTGATTGGCGTGTCTAAAGTGTCCGTAGTGTATGAATGGGTGTGTGAGTGTGTATGTGATTGTGCCCTGTGATGGATTGGCACCCTGTCCAGGATGTACCCCGTCTCGTGCCCGATGCTCCCTGGGATACGCTCCAGGTTCCCCGCGACCCTGAAAAGAATAAAGCGGTATAGAAGATGGATGTATGGATGGATGGACAATACAATCCATAAAGCCACACAGATGTTAATACAGGGCAGTAGTCGTGTTTGTGATGAGGGCTCTCGGGCACATTGTATTGACGTCACTGTCCGAACTTGTTCACTCCCTTTCCTTCCCTTCTTCCTCATTAGGGAACAGTGAGTGAGTGAGTGAGTGAGTGAGTGAGTGAGTGAGCGATAACAGACACAGCTCATGTCTATGCCGTAAAACACCAAGGAAGAACACGAAGTAGTAGAAGCGACACGTTGCATCACAACCACTAGATGGCGATAACGGCGTTGACGTTGATCCGGGCCGCGTGTACACGAGGAAGTGCAACATGTCCGCTAGCACAATGCTACGTTCAGGTTTGGGGTTACTTCACTCATCATTCCAGTTCAGTAAACAGGTACAGTCGCCTCGTGTGTGTGTGTGTGTGCTGCAGCTGTTTTGTATTCTTCCGTACAAAACTGTGTAGGTTACTTTACACAAGACCCAGTTAGAGACGCTCTGTAATATGTGTCCTTTAAAGCTGACTTCAGGCCGAATCCTAAATGTTGAAATGTTTTAAATCCTTCGTAATGTCGATAGGCGACTAAACAAATCTCGGGATGGAACACCCGAGCAAGGCATTCTTTAATAAATGAACTCTTGTAGGTTTAATGATAATGAGTCTTTATTAATTACGTGTGCATTACAGCGCAGTGAAATTCTTTTCTTCGGAAGTTAGGAAGTTGGGGTCTGACATGATACAGCGCCCCCTACAGCACAGAGGGTTAAGGTGTCAGTGTCCGCTTGGCAGAGCTGGGGCTTGACCTTCTGATCAGTACCCTAGAGTCTTAATATTATATATATATATATATATATATATATATATATATATATATATATATATATATATATATATATATATATTTATATATTTATTTTTTTATCATATTGTCATATCATGATATGACACGTTTGTACACCCCTAGGATGAACCTATATTTTACTTTATTTAAATACACAGGGGGAAATAAGTATTGAATGCGCCAACATTTTTTTTTTCTTCAGTAAATATATTTCCAATGAGGTTATTCACATGAAATCTTCACAAGACTTTGGTATTAACTCAAGGAATCTGGAAATATAAAGAATTCACAACATTAAAGTCCATAAATGGAGTTGTGGGGGGTACTGAACATGCTAACTGAAATGTATTTAATACTTAGTAAAGGAGACTTTGATTGTAATGACGCTTCAAGACACTTCCTCTATGAAGAAATTAATGTTCTGCAGTATTCAGGTGTGATTTTGGTCCGTTTTTCTAAACATATTGTCTTTAAATCTTGTTCAGTTGGATTCGAGTCAGGTGATTGACTGGACCATTCTAACACCTTGATTCTTTTCTCTGAAACCAAGTGAGAGTTTCCTTTGCTGTATGTTTTGGATCGTTGTTCTGCTGGAAGTCCACCCACGTCTCATCTTCATCATCCTGGAGGATGGCAGCAGAATCTTCTCGAGAATCTCCCGTTAAAGGGCTCCATTCATCGTTCCTTCAATGATATGAAGTCTGTCAGTACCATGTGATGATAAACAGCCCCACACCATGATGCTCCACCTCCAAACTTCACTGTTGGTGTAGTGTTTTTAGGGAGATGTGCAGTGCCATTTCTTCTCCAAACATGGTGTGTAGTATGAGAGCCAAAAAGTTCAATTTTGCTCTCGTCTGACCAGACTACACTCTTCCAGTATTTCAGAGGCGTGTCCAAATGAGTTGTAGCAAATTTTAAATGAGCTTTAACATGTCTTCTCTTTAGTAATGGACTCTTGCGAGGTGAGCGTGAGCAGTGGAGTGCATTCCCTATTGTTTTCTCTGTGATGACGGTACCTGCTTCCTCCAAGTGTTTCTGGAGCTCTTTCTCAGTGGTCCTTGGCTCTTGGGCTACTCTTCTGACTATTATTAGAAGATTCAGAAGTTTTGAAATACGTCTGTATCCGATTCCATCAATATATTTCACAACAATAAGGTTGTGAAGGTCTTAGGAGAGCTCTTTGCTTTTACCCATCATGAGATGTTTCTTGTGTGACACCTTGGTAAAGAAAAGACTTTTTATAGACCATCAGTGTACTAACCCAGCTGATATTCATTTACACAGATGGGGGGTATGATTACTTACGGATTTCAGCTGGTTCCTTGCCTTGGAGAACTGCTTCTTCTTAGCTTGTTCGATACTTTTTCCCGTGTCATTCCACTTTATTACACAGCTTTATGGACTTTAACGTTGTGAATTCTTTATATTTGTGGATGTCTGGTGAAAATTTCATGTGAATAACCTCACTGGAAATATATTTACTGGAAAAAAAATGTTGACACATTCAATATTTATTTCCATATATGCCACTCCGTACCAAGGGGGGCTTAAACATGGATTTGACCATACATTGCCTGGAACTATTTCCTTCCAGATAAATGTTAACTTTTCAGAAGCTTGTATCAGTGGTCTATCTATAAGGCTATACCTCTATAACCATTCTGTCTTTTTTCCTTGTATATGTGAATATACTTCGTGTCATCATTTGTGGACAACACCGAGGATATTTGTAAGCGCGTCTTGCAGTCATAATTTATAATCCTGTATTTATAATCCTATTTATAATCCTAATGATATCGTCATTTTATTTCAAGCAAAACACTGACAACAGCGATCTCCGGACGTTCTGGATACACAGCCCTAAAAATGATTGTGTTTTGTGTTCTCCATCCTCAATGTTCTTCTGGTCGTGTTTGTATTTTCAGGCATGCAGAAGTTCGTTGGGATTCATGGAGCACGTCCGAGGGTATTACGTCGACTGGAGAATGCTGCGAGATGTGAAAAGAAGACAGATGGCGTATGAGTACGCAGACACAAGACTGCGGATCAACGCCATCCGAAAGAACACACTTTTACCTAAAGAGTTACAGGTGCTTATCTGATTCAAACGGCGCTAATTCTGCTTGCTAAATTCTGTCCTGTGTGTACAACAAAAAAGTGTGGAATCATCACACTTCACCCTGGATTTTTACTTCGTATTGAATTCTAAACAATTTTTTGATTAATAGCTGAACTTTCATGGCTTCATGAAACATGCCTCAAACAAACAAATTCAATTAGATCGTTTGAATTAATGGCGTATTTTTTCCCGATCATGTAGAGGACAAAATATGGAACGACTCAAAGTTTTTGCCAAGGGTTGCGGCTGAAATGCAGTTAAAACAACCCACTTTATATTCTGACCTCACCAATCGCATATTGCTCTTGGAACAATTTCCAAGATCGTTTTATAGATTATCGACGATGTATGTAATGTCACCTGCTGTGCTGTTGCCCAGCAACCAGTTGCAAAATTTAAAAAACATGTATATGCAACCCGGTGGCGAGGTCATGAAGGTGTTTCGTATCTTCCGACTTTCTATATGCTCAGCAAGCTGTATAAAAAATAATGTTTTACAAGTCGATATCAAAGTTTACTTTTATTTCATAAAATATTTTCAAAAACAGTCTACTCACAGAAGGGGCATAACGACTTTACCAAAAATTTATAGTTGTTTTTTTTTTTTTTTAACCATATACAACCCCAATTCCAAAAACAGTTGGGACAGTATGGAAAATGCTAATAAAAACAAAGAGGAGCGGTTTGTAAATGCACTCTGACTTGTATTTAAACAAAAAACGTATAAAGACGAGGTACGTGATGTTTTATCCAATCAGCTGCAGAGTTTTTTGAAGGTAAACATTTATTTTGAAATTGATGCATGCGACACATTCCAAAAAAGTTTGGAGAGGAGCAATTTAGGACTTATAGTGATGGGACATGTTGAAATAAAAGGTGATGAGAAACAGGTGAGGGAATCATCTAATCATAGTGTATAAGGAGCCTCTAATAAAGGCCTAGTCCTTCTAGAGCAAGGATGGGTTGAGGCTCACAAATCTGTCAACAGATGGATCAGAGAATAATCCAACACTTTGAGAACAACATTCCCCAAAGACAAAGCGGTAGGATTTCGGGCATTTCACCTTCTACAGAGCACAGTATAATCAAAAGATTCAAGGAATCCGGTCAAATCTCGGTGCGTAAAGGGCGAGGCCGAAAACCACTTCTGAATGTGCGTGATCTCCGATCCCTCAGACGTCACTGTCTTAAAAACCGTCATGAGTCTGTAATGGAGATCCTGACATGGGCTCGGGAATACTTAAGGCTTTACTACGCAAAGCAGAAAGCATACACGAACACTGCCCAGAAGCGACAGTCGACTGTCCCAACTTTTTTGGAACGGGGTTATACAAGTGAATTTACTGTCATATCCTCTGGAAAATTAGAATACATTAGCTCTTCTCCAATTATTCTATAGCGTTTGTACTTAAAATGGCCGTACCATACTTCTGTTATTTACACAAGACCCATAATAAATATTTCACTAAGTTTCATTTTATTTATTAACCTTACCAGTGGCCCCATTAGTAAATTTCATTACAAATGTCAAAATAAATCCTGATCATAAACTCCTAAACTGTTTGTTTTGTGAGACTCCTGGATTTCAGGCCAGAAATTGACATGGACCCCACTTTGTTCCTGCAGGAGGTAGCTGATAAAGAAATCGCTGCGTTGCCCCGAGACAGCTGCCCGGTGCGTATCCGCAACCGATGCGTGGTTACGTCGCGACCCCGTGGAGTGAAACGCAGGTGGCGTCTGAGCCGCATCGTCTTCAGACACCTAGCAGACCGTAGCCAGATGTCAGGCATACAGAGAGCGATGTGGTGAAAATGTCACAGTGGACAATTCGGTGTCGATGACTTGCGGCTTCAGTATGGAGACGCCAGAGATCAAAGTGTTCACAATCCCAGCAGAAACGGATCATCCACATGTGCACGTGAATTGCTGTTTTTGAAGATGTTGTCCTGTAAAGTGTGTTAGTAATCTGGGAAATATTTTGTTGCTCTGAGCATAATAAAACGTATTCTGTATGACGCTATCGGGTGTCTGTCCTGACCGTCATTTAGGTTTCACATAAGAAATAAATACTGTACGAATAAAGACAACGCCACTGGCACTCTCCGTATAGACATACCTAATATTACTATAACAAGTGACATGAAGATGTAATTGCAAATTTATTCTTATTCCATCTGCTTTAATTGGTCACTAAAGGGTGAGTGAAGGTGTAAAGAAGTACTTTTCAGGTTGCCTGTCCGTCTGCATCAGCTTCCGTCTGTAATTCAGCGGTTGAATGATCACAGGATTCATATGGAGTTGTCACTGTAACCAGCAGATAAACTGATTAGATTTTGAAATTGATCCAAACAGGGTCAAGGTCACTGTGAGGTCAAGTGTTTTACTTCATTTACTACGTCCATCTTGTTTATAGTATTTACGGACATTTCAGGCACGCGGATTTGACTTGGTGGCGGCGGAAGCATCCCTGTCCCTTCATCAGTCTCTACTTGTGAAATATACACTTTAATAGAAGAAAGAAATATAAAATGTAGCTAAATATAGATAAATAGTATTTTTTTTTTCCTCCTCCCCTTGTGCTTCTTTGCTTAAGAAAGTAAATTTAAACTGTTGTTTATGCAGGGACGTGGTGGCTTAGAGGTTAGTACATTTGCCTCACACCTCCAGAGTCGGGGGGTCGATTCCCACCTCCACCCTGTGTGTGTGAAGCTTACATGTTCTCCCTGTGCTTCGGGGTTTCTTCAGGGTACTCCGGTTTCCTTCCCTGGTCCAAAGACATGCACTGAAGGCTAGTCTGGCATCTCTAAATTGTCCTTGGTGCATGCGATTGTGGCCTGTGATGGGTTGGTACCCTCTCTAGAGCGTTCCCAGATCGTGCCCTGGGATACGCTTCAGGCTTCCTGCAATCCTGTGTAGAATAAGAGCTACAGAAAATGAGTGCTGTTTATGCAATATTAATACATAGTGTAGTGTAGCTACTGCTAATATAAAGTTATAGGCTCATTCATATGCATTTTTTATTCATATGCAGATTGCTAAACTGAGGGAACAGATTACTAAACTGAGGGAACAGATTACTAAACTGAGGGAACAGATGACTAAACTGAGGGAACAGATTGCTAAACTGAGGGAACAGATGACTAAACTGAGGGAACAGATTACTAAACTGAGGGAACAGATGACTAAACTGAGGGAACAGATTGCTAAACTGAGGGAACAGATTACTAAACTGAGGGAACAGATTGCTAAACTGAGGGAACAGATTACTAAACTGAGGGAACAGATGACTAAACTGAGGGAACAGATGACTAAACTGAGGGAACAGATGACTAAACTGAGGGAACAGATTGCTAAACTGAGGGAACAGATTACTAAACTGAGGGAACAGATTGCTAAACTGAGGGAACAGATTACTAAACTGAGGGAACAGATTGCTAAACTGAGGGAACAGATTACTAAACTGAGGGAACAGATTGCTAAACTGAGGGAACAGATTACTAAACTGAGGGAACAGATTGCTAAACTGAGGGAACAGCTTGCTAAACTGAGGTTATAGATTGCTAAACTGAGGGAACAGATTGCTAAACTGAGGTTACAGCTTGCGCACGGCTGGGGTTTTTTTGGGTTTTTTTTTTTTTACCTGGCACCAGAGGGGCTCCTTACATTTCAAAACTAAGTAGGTAATAAAAATTTGAATGCAACTTTTTTTTTTTTATGACAGCTGTAGTAGTGTATAGAGGTTTCAGTAAATGAGCTTAACTAAAATAACTCTTAATTAATTAATTACTTTTCATTTGGCTCTTTATAAACAGGGGACAGTGACACTTCTAACACAGTTTAAATCAAGGGGGAGCTGATAAATGAAGCGTAGTCATCTTATTGTACATGTAGTTATAATTATACAGTAGCGTTTAGTATTGCTGAAATCTTTATTTTCAATTTCATTTATTAACTTTAAACATTTTATTATATTTGATGCAGTAGAAATAACTCGGTGCCTGTATTTTAAAATCGTGTGTGTGTGTGTGTGTGTGTGTGTGTGAGAGAGAGAGAGAGAGAGAGAGAGAAATGGATTTTTAAAAATTCTTCTTTTAAAATATTGATTAAAATATGAATGTGAAAATAAATATTTATGTTATTTATGGATATCAATAGTGAGTCAGCTGCTGTGTTAATCAGCGCATGGAATAAAAAACAGTGAAGCGACTTTTACGTTGCTGTGGAACCGGAAGTGCCGCTGCGGTGCGGAATCTTTCTAGAACAGCGCTGGCAGTGTGCAGTGTGATGTATATGAACCAGCTGGTTGTAGTCTGAATATTAGCACCTTAGTTGTGTTTCTGCCATAAAATACATTAAAGGAAATACTTCTTTTAAAACACACTCAGACATGGACCTTAACGAACAGGTATGATTATTATTTTAGCCGTGGACGGTTGCAATGATGGTTATAGGTGTGTGTGTGTGTGTGTGTGTGTGTGTGTGTGTGTGTGTGTGTGTGTGTGTGTGTGTGTGATGGTTATAGTTGTGTGTGTGATGGTTATAGCTGTGTGTGTGATGGTTATAGTTGTGTGTGTGATGGTTATAGCTGTGTGTGTGATGGTTATAGCTGTGTGTGTGATGGTTATAGCTGTGTGTGTGTGTGACGGTTATAGTTGTGTGTGTGATGGTTGTGTGTGATGGTTATAGTTGTGTGTGTGATGGTTATAGCTGTGTGTGTGATGGTTATAGCTGTGTGTGATGGTTATAGTTGTGTGTGATGGTTATAATTTTGTGTGTGATAGTTGTGTGTGATGGTCATAGTTGTGTGTGTGATGGTTATAGTTGTGTTATAGTTGTGTGTGTGTGTGATGGTTATAGCTGTGTGTGTGTGTGACGGTTATAGTTGTGGTGTGATGGTTGTGTGTGATGGTTATAGCTGTGTGTGTGATGGTTATAGCTGTGTGTGTGATGGTTATAGCTGTGTGTGTGTGTGTGTGTGTGTGTGTGTGTGTGGTGGTTATAGCTTGTGTGTGTGTGTGTGTGTGTGTGTGTGTGTGTGTGATGGTTATAGTTGTGTGTGTGTGATGGTTATAGTTGTGTGTGTGTGATGGTTATAGTTGTGTGTGTGATGGTTATAGTTGTGTGTGTGATAGTTGTGTGTGATGGTTATAGCTGTGTGTGTGATGATTATAGCTGTGTGTGTGTGTGTGTGATGGTTATAGTTGTGTGTGTGATAGTTGTGTGTGATGGTTATAGCTGTGTGTGTGATGATTATAGCTGTGTGTGTGTGTGATGGTTATAGCTGTGTGTGTGTGTGTGTGTGATGGTTATAGTTGTGTGTGTGTGTGTGTGATGGTTATAGTTGTGTGTGATGGTTATAGTTGTGTGTGTGTGATGGTTATAGCTGTGTGTGTGTGATGGTTATAGTTGTGTGTGTGTGTGATGGTTATAGTTGTGTGTGATAGTTGTGTGTGTGTGTGATGGTTATAGTTGTGTGTGTGTGTGTGTGTGTGTGTGTGATGGTTATAGTTGTGTGTAATGGTTATAGTTGTGTGTGATGGTTATAGTTGTGTGTGATGGTTATAGTTGTGTGTGTGTGTGTGTGTGTGTGTGTGATGGTTATAGTTGTGTGTGATGGTTATAGTTGTGTGTGATGGTTATAATTTTGTGTGTGATAGTTGTGTGTGATGGTCATAGTTGTGTGTGTGATGGTCATAGTTGTGTGTGATGGTTATAGTTGTGTGTGATGGTTATAGTTGTGTGTGATGGTTATAGTTGTGTGTGTGATAGTTGTGTGTGATGGTGATAGTTGTGTGTGTGATGGTTATAGTTGTGTTATAGTTGTGTGTGTGATGGTTATAGTTGTGTGTGTGATGGTTATAGTTGTGTGTGATGGTTATAGTTGTGTGTGATGGTTATAGTTGTGTGTGATGGTTAAAGTTGTGTGTGTGATGGTTATAGTTGTTTGTGGTGATAGTTGTGTGTGATGGTTATAGTTGTGTGTGATGGTTAAAGTTGTGTGTGTGATGGTTATAGTTGTGTGTGTGATAGTTGTGTGTGATGGTTATAGTTGTGTGTGATGGTTATAGTTGTGTATGTGTGTGATAGTTGTGTGTGATGGTTATAGTTGTGTTATAGTTGTGTGTGTGTGTGATAGTTGTGTGTGATGGTTATAGTTGTGTGTGTGTGTGATAGTTGTGTGTGATGGTTATAGTTGTGTGTGATGGTTATAGCTGTGTGTGATGGTTATAGTTGTGTGTGTGATGGTTGTGTGTGATGGTTATAGTTGTGTGTGTGATGGTTGTGTGTGATGGTTATAGTTGTGTGTGTGATAGTTGTGTGTGATGGTTATAGCTGTGTATGTGATGATTATAGCTGTGTGTGTGATGATTATAGCTGTGTGTGTGTGTGTGTGTGTGTGTGTGTGATGGTTATAGCTGTGTGTGTGTGTGTGTGTGTGTGTGTGTGATGGTTATAGTTGTGTGTGTGTGTGTGATAGTTGTGTGCGATGGTTATAGCTGTGTGTGTGTGTGTGTGTGTGCGTGTGTGTGTGTGTGTGTGTGATGGTTATAGTTGTGTGTGTGATGGTTGTAGCTGTGTGTGTGTGATGGTTATAGTTGTGTGTGATGGTTATAGCTGTGTGTGATGGTTATAGTTGTGTGTGATAGTTGTGTGTGTGTGATGGTTATAGTTGTGTGTGTGATGGTTATAGTTGTGTGTGTGTGTGTGATGGTTATAGTTGTGTGTGATGGTTATAGTTGTGTGTGTGTGTGTGATGGTTATAGTTGTGTGTGATGGTTATAGTTGTGTGTGTGTGTGTGATGGTTATAGTTGTGTGTGATGGTTATAGTTTTGTGTGTGATATTTGTGTGTGATGGTCATAGTTGTGTGTGTGATGGTCATAGTTGTGTGTGATGGTTATAGTTGTGTGTGTGATAGTTGTGTGTGATGGTCATAGTTCGGTGTGTGATGGTTATAGTTGTGTTATAGTTGTGTGTGATGGTTATAGTTGTGTGTGATGGTTATAGTTGTTGTTTGTGTGTGTGTGTGTGATGGTTATAGTTGTGTGTGATGGTTATAGTTGTGTGTGTGTGTGATGGTTATAGTTGTGTGTGATGGTTATAGTTTTGTGTGATGGTCATAGTTGTGTGTGTGATGGTCATAGTTGTGTGTGTGATGGTCATAGTTGTGTGTGATGGTTATAGTTGTGTGTGATAGTTGTGTGTGATGGTCATAGTTGTGTGTGTGATGGTTATAGTTGTGTTATAGTTGTGTGTGTGATGGTTATAGTTGTGTGTGTGATAGTTGTGTGTGATGGTTATAGTTGTGTGTGATGGTTAAAGTTGTGTGTGTGATAGTTGTGTGTGATGGTTATAGTTGTGTGTGATGGTTATAGTTGTGTGTGTGATAGTTGTGTGTGATGGTTATAGTTGTGTATGTGTGTGTGATAGTTGTGTGTGATGGTTATAGTTGTGTGTGTGTGTGTGTGTGTGTGTGATAGTTGTGTGTGATGGTTATAGTTGTGTGTTATAGTTGTGTGTGATGGTTATAGTTGTGTGTGTGATAGTTGTGTGTGTGTGTGTGTGATGGTTATAGTTGTGTGTGTGTGATAGTTTGTGTGTGTGTGTGTGTGATGGTTATAGTTGTGTGTGTGATGGTTATAGTTGTGTGTGATGGTTATAGTTGTGTGTGTGATAGTTGTGTGTGTGATGGTTATAGTTGTGTGTGTGATGGTTATAGTTGTGTGTGTGTGTGTGTGTGTGTGTGTGTGATAGTTGTGTGTGATGGTCATAGTTGTGTGTGTGATGGTTATAGTTGTGTTATAGTTGTGTGTGTGTGTGTGTGTGATAGTTGTGTGTGATGGTTATAGTTGTGTGTGTGTGTGTGTGTGATAGTTGTGTGTGATGGTTATAGTTGTGTGTGATAGTTGTGTGTGATGGTCATAGTTGTGTGTGTGATGGTTATAGTTGTGTTATAGTTGTGTGTGTGATGGTTATAGTTGTGTGTGTGATAGTTGTGTGTGATGGTTATAGTTGTGTGTGATGGTTATAGTTGTGTGTGTGATGGTTATAGTTGTGTGTGTGATAGTTGTGTGTGATGGTTATAGTTGTGTATGTGTGTGTGATAGTTGTGTGTGATGGTTATAGTTGTGTGTTATAGTTGTGTGTGATGGTTATAGTTTGTGTGTGATAGTTGTGTGTGTGTGTGTGATGGTTATAGTTGTGTGTGTGATAGTTGTGTGTGTGTGTGTGTGTGATGGTTATAGTTGTGTGTGTGATGGTTATAGTTGTGTGTGATGGTTATAGTTGTGTGTGTGATGGTTGTGTGTGATGGTTATAGTTGTGTGTGTGTATGTGTGTGTGTGTGATAGTTGTCTGTGATGGTTATAGTTGTGTGTGATGGTTATAGTTGTATGTGATGGTTATAGTTGTGTGTGTGTGATAGTTGTGTGTGATGGTTATAGTTGTGTGTGTGTGTGATAGTTGTGTGTGATGGTTATAGTTGTGTGTGATGGTTATAGTTGTGTGTGTGTGTGTGTGATAGTTGTGTGTGATGGTTATAGTTGTGTGTGTGATGGTTATAGTTGTGTGTTATAGTTGTGTGTGATGGTTATAGTTGTGTGTGTGATAGTTGTGTGTGTGTGTGTGATGGTTATAGTTGTGTGTGTGTGATAGTTGTGTGTGATGGTTATAGTTGTGTGTGTGATGGTTATAGTTGTGTGTTATAGTTGTGTGTGATGGTTATAGTTGTGTGTGTGATAGTTGTGTGTGTGTGTGTGATGGTTATAGTTGTGTGTGTGATGGTTATAGTTGTGTGTTATAGTTGTGTGTGATGGTTATAGTTGTGTGTGTGATGGTTATAGTTGTGTGTGTGATGGTTATAGTTGTGTGTGATAGTTGTGTGTGTGTGTGTGATGGTTATAGTTGTGTGTGTGTGATAGTTGTGTGTGATGGTTATAGTTGTGTGTGTGATGGTTATAGTTGTGTGTGTGATGGTTATAGTTGTGTGTTATAGTTGTGTGTGATGATTTTCATTGTGTGTGATGGTTATAGTTGTGTTATAGTTGTTTACAGTGTTGGGGGTAAAATTAACTGGCTAACTTTTTTCAAGTGTCAGTTCTTTTCTTTGTGCTATACACTCAAGACATTTGGGTTTGAGATCAATAGATGAATATGCGACCGTATATCAGAGTTTCCGCTTTAATCTCCTCATATTTGCATCTAGATGTGTTACAGCCTAGAACATGGCACCTTGATGTTTGAACCCACCCATTTTTTTTCGCCAATTGATCAAAAATATTGGAACGTGCGACTGCCCAGTAATTGTGACTGACAGTAAGATTCAGAAAGCCAGGTTGGAATTCGCAAAGAAATACAGAGATGAGCCACAAAAATTTCTGGAATCAAGATTAACCATGACAGTAAATCGCAGGCTTGATGCGAGCAATGGATACAACCAAATATTAGTATTATTTACGTTAATTTACTTCAGTTCAATTCAATTTTATTTGTATAGCGCTTTTAACAATGGACATTGTGTCAAAGCAGCTTTACAGACACAGAAAGCATACTTCTTGCTGCATGTGGTCCTTCTGTCTTGTCAGAATTAAGTAGAAGGAAGTTCATAAATATCCAATGTCTAATGTCTTTTACACGTTCCTCTTTATTAAGCTGCTGTCTGTCCTCTGGCTTCGCTGAAACATGCAGCTGTGTATCATCAGCGTGACCGTGGAAGCTAAGTCCATGTTTACGAATAATTTGACCCAGAGGTAGCATATATAATGAGAAAAAAAAAAACAGTGGGCCTAAAGCAGAACCTTGTGGAACACCAAACTTTACCTCGGTATGTGTAGAGAAGTATCCATTTACATGTATGAACTGACAGTAATCGATCAAATTAGACCTGAGCCTGAGAACAACGTGCTCAAACTTCAAGACTTATCTGTTCATGTACGTTTGCTCACCTCAAACCTGGGTTCTATGTTTTTATGTTGTTTAACACATCCAGATGTAAATACCAGGAAATAAAAGTCTCATCTCAAATCCATCTCAAGCGTAAATGTCTTTGGTGTATAGCACAAGCAAACGAGTTGGCCTTGCCGCTCCAATAGTTTCGGAGGGACTGTGGATAACTACAAAAAAAAACAAAACATGTTTATTCAATTCTCTTTTTCATTTTCAATTCTAGGAAAATTGTGCCAAATACGTATGACTCATTCTGCAGTTTGGAGCATTTGTAATTTGTGTCCAGATGCTCTCTGAGACTCCTGTCCAGTGTAAAATAACAACATGAATATTTCTGGGTATCAGAGAGTCTCTCTTACACACTTTCAGGGGTTGATGTTTGGTTCAAGTAATCAGACTCAAATGCAATTCTGTTTTGATTAGGAATAAAGCCAAACTCACCAAAATCCAGTCTGCTTTTCACTGCACCTGGTATTTAAATGTTTTTTTTTTGTAAATGACATAAATTGCATTGCAAACAGCAAAGTATTGTAGATGTGAAGAGATCAAATCTAACAATGCAGTAAAACTCAAAAGTTGACTGTAAACCTTATCCTCGAGTCACGTCAGCCTCAACGTCTGTCTTCCATGAGCAACTTGGATGCAGCACAGAAGTGATTTATGTAAATAAAACACTCGTTATAATTTAACCAACAACATTTGGAACTGTTTCTTACACTTGGACCGTAAACTAAATTGGAGGTTGTTCTGTAAAGGTGTGGAATTTGTGCCGTACGGCAGTTGACGCGGAAGTACTTGATGAACTTTCATGAACTTGTCCTTCAGATCACAGGACTTGAGAGCGACTTGAAAGAGGTGACACGGCTCCTGGAGATGTCTGAAAGGCAGCGTGTGCAGGATCTCCTCTCGCAGGAGCAGAAAAAGATCGAGAAAGACCTGGCTCAGAAACAGCAACAAAGGGAGAATCAAGCAAGAAGAGATTCCGAAGACAAAGCAGACACTATAATTATCGTAGTCATGCGTCATCTTTGTCTATATCACAGTGGGGTTTTTTTTTTTTCTATTATAGGTTGGGACCAGTCCGAAAAATTTGTAAAAGTCTACATCACGTTAAAAGGAGTGCATAAAATCCCGCTGACAATGTTCAGGTCAGCTTTACAGACAGGTATGTAATGTGTTGATGAACACGAGTAGTTGACGAATGAGCTTTATTATGAACTACCTAATGCTTTAGTACAGCACGTCTCAACGTTTTTAGGTTTTCCTTTTACCTAACACAGAATAAAAACGTTGCTTAGCTCATTTCCTGTTACAGTGTAAATACGTGGTGCGGTGCTTTGGCTTGTCTCCCTCACAGTACTCCTGAAGGACATGAGACACGTGTTCACTCGTAATTGATTATTCCTGCCAGCTAACTTCTAACTTGGCAGTAACGGTCAATTCAATTGACTTGCGCGCGTACGTGCGTATGTTACGGACACGCACTACCAGTCAACCGTTTGGAGGCTGAAATGTTTCCCACGATGTTCAAATCTGAAGGTGTGTGATTAAACGTGTGAGATCGGTGTCGGAGACAAAAATGTAATTGTGTCAATATATTCATTTCTTTCATAAGAGACCTCACATGTTATTAACAAAATTATTATTTTTTTTTTTAACCGGGCGACTTGGAGAGACATATTTCCGCAAGAAGGGTGTCTACTTTGAAGATGCTAAAATATTAAATTATGTTGGATTTATCTCAACATGGTTCCCATAGTTCGATTTGTTTTATTACAGAGTTTTGATGACTTTATTATAATTCTAAAATGTGGAAACCCCCCCCCCCTCTCCCCCACATACACACAGTGGTGGTTGAAAGTTTTGAACACTTTTTTGTATTTTCTATATTTCTGGATAAATATAACCTAAAACATCGTCAGATTTTCACACAAGTCCTAAAAGTAGATAAAGGGAACCCAGTTGACTAAATGGTCATTTATTTATTTATTGTAGAGAATGATTGAATATTACATATCTGCGTTCAGTATGTGGTGTGACCGCTTTGTGCAGCGATAACTGCAACTTAACGTTTGCGGTAACTGTTGATCAGTCCTGCACATCGGCTTGGAGGAATTTTGTCCCGTTCCTCAGAACAGAACAGTTTCAACTCTGGGATGTTGGTGGGTTTCCTCACATGAACTGCTTGCTTCAGGTCTTTCCACAACATTTCTATTGGATTAAGGTCAGGACTTTATCTTGGCCATTCCAGAACATTAACTTTATTCTTCTTTAACCATTGTTTGGTAGAACGACTCGTGTGTGTGTGTGTGTGTGTGTAGGGTCATTGTCTTCTAGCTGCATGATTAACTTTCTCCTGACATTTAGTTCATGGACAGAAGTCCTGACATTTAACTTTAAAATTTTCTGGTATCATTCAGAATTCATTGTTCCATCAATGAAGGCCAGTGGGCCTGGGCCAGATGCAGCCAAACAGGCCCAAACCATGATACTACCACCACCATGTTTCACAGATGGAATAAGGATTAAGTGCTGGAATGCGGTGTATTCTGTTCATTTCAATCCCATTGGTTGAAAATATTTGACTCTAATTTCACCTTCAAATGAACTGCTAATCCTCACAGATATGTAATATTGGATAATTTACCTCAATAAATCAATTACCCAGTATAATACAGTGCTGTAAAAAGTATTTGCCCATGTTTCTTCTGTTTTTGTGTATATCTCATACAAAATTGTACCAGATATTAAAATCTAATTGGGGTTCTAAAACAAAGGCAAGCTGAGTAAACACACAATACAGTTTTTAAATGATAATGTTATTTATTGATGCAAAAAAAGCTATCCAATACCAACTGGGCCTGTGTGAAAATGTATTTGACCCTGTAGTTACTAATTCCCCAAATCTATGAAATTGCTTTTATAACGGGGTTCAGCTGGACCAGACACAACCGGGCCTGATTACTGCAAACCCTGTTCAATCACATCAACACTTGGTTAAAAGATCTTAACCAGTAACACACTGTGCCAAAGTTGAAAAAAATTCCAGAAATGATGAGGAAGAAGGTGATGGAAAGACATCAGTCTGGGAAGGGTTACAAAGATATTTCAAAGGCTCCGGTACTCCAGAGAACCACAGCGAGAGCCGTTTTCTCCGATTGGAAAAACTCAGCACAGAAGTGTGCTAAAGCCAGAAGTGTCCGACCTACCAACATTCCTCCAATAGCACAGAAACGACTCATCCAGGACGTCACAAAAGAGCCAAGGACAACATCAAAGGACCTACAGGCCTCTCTTGCATCAATAAAGGTCACTGTTCATGACTCCACTAGTAGAAAGACACTGGGTAAAAATGGCTTCCATGGAAGGGTGGTGAGGAGAAAACCACTGCTAACCCAGAAGAACATGAAGACTCGTCTGAATTTTGCCAAAACACACCTTGATGATCCTCAAACCTTTTGTGTGTTCTGTGGACTGATGAGTCGAATGTGGAACTTTTTGGAAGACAGGAGTACCGGTACATCTGGCATGAGCCAAACACCAAATTCCTCAAAAAGAACATCCTATGTCTAAAACTTTTTCACAGCACTGTAGAAAATTCAAACTTTCAAGAACCACTGTGCATATATATATATATAGCTTTTTTTATTATTATTATTATTATTATTACTTGTTCACGTACTATAAAGCATAGGTAGCTCAGTTTGATATAGGATACAGTGGCATCATCATCATCATCATCATCATCATTATTATTATTATTATTATTATTATTATTATTATTATTATTAAGGGATTATAAAGGATTCTAATGATTTATATCATCTACAAATGTCTCTTTGATGAAATATTAGAACAATTTCTGTCTTTTACAGGTCTTTCAATGTACTTGTTAAAGATTTGGAGGGAAAAAACTATCAAATGACGGTCAACAACCTCTTGTGCCCCATTGTAGTTGAGGAGAGCAGTAGAAAGGTGTGTCACTCTGTCCAATACTCCGCGCACTGAAACTTATCCACAGACTGCATGTCTTCTTTGGCCTTTCGTGGTTTTATTTTCATTCATTTTTTTTTTCCCACAGGTGAAAACCGATATGGTGCTCGTCATGTGCAAAAAGAAGACGACAAAGAAATGGGAGTGGTTTACCCAGGTGGAGAAACAATCCAAGGAGAAAGAGTGAGTATAACGTTATCGTAGTGTACTTGACTACACACATCATGCGATCATCACGGCCAGGTGAAATATGTCCTCTATCCCCGTGTTCCGTTCAGGAGATGTCTCCTTAGATAGACAGCGCTTGCTCTCCCAACATATAACGAGTCCCATTTCAAAAACATCATGAAGTCACAAACGTATCGGTGTTATTTTTGTATTTGTATACGAAGTATGAGCGAAGTCTAACCTTCAGTTGAAGGTTATACTGATAACATTTTAAACATGTATGCGAAATAATCGTTTTAATTAAACGGTAGTTCACACTCACACTCATTCCTGGAGAATCTTATGAACAGAAAGTAACTGATCCCATTTATATTTTACTTTAAAGTTCACCTCTGTGTGTAGGAACTCCTACATGGACATCCTTGACCTAGGATATGAATATGAGGTGAGACATAGGTCAGATTCCCTCGGTCACTCGTCAACGTGGGGAGGATGAAAGAATACACACACGAAATGGGAATGTGTACTGACCTGCACACCATGAGGAGTAGCGTTAAAGCGGTAAAACATTCCTCTAGTGATCATGATTTCCAATTTTCCAGTTAGATGCCACCTCACTGGCAGTAAACAGTTTGGAAGGTGTGTCAGAAGAAAGCGTTTTCTTTCACCTAACCACAACGTTGAGCGCCGGAAACGCACTAGAAGCCGCTGAAACTTTGATTAGAACCAGGTTCTGTGGTCAGATGACCAAAAAGGTACCTTTTGGGAAGAAACACTAGAATTAGTTTTGGCATTAAAATGTTGGTTATACAGAAGAGAACCTCTAAAGGTCCTGGAACTCCAAGACAGCAACAGGAGATTTAAAATGAATCTGCTTCTGCCACGGAGCTACTGTCATGGTTGGATCTTCCAGCATGAGATCCAAAACATACATGCAATCCATGCAAAATAGCTCAATGACCACCTAATCGCATTCTTAACAGAGACATGCAGGATCCTGGAGGCTGTGTAGACACTGCATCTTGAGTTGTGATCTCTGATTCTGTTCTGTATCTCATTTATCTATTCTCCAATAGCCTTTATGTTGGGATACAGAAGCTGCACAAAATACTAAATGCAGGGATGCCAATAAATGTCACTCATGATTTTGTTAAATATATATATAGATAGATAGATCATATATATTTACATATAAATAATATATGTTACATTATTTAATCAAAATGACCTTCATTAAAGGCTTCTCACAAACATCGATCAGCCATAACATTAAAACTACCTGCCTGATATTACGTACATCGAGGCGTGGACTCTGAAGGTGTGCTGTGGTATCTGACACCAAGACGTTCGCAGCAGATCCTTTAAGTCCTGTAAGCTGTGAGGTGGGGCCTCCGTGGATCGGATTGAGATCTGGGGAACTTGGAGGCCAAGTCACCACCTTGAACTCTTCAAACCATTCCTGAAGATTTTTTGCAGCGTGGCAGGGAGCATTATCCTGCCGAAAGAGGCCACTGCCATTTGGGAATACGATCGCCTTGAACGTGCACTTGGTTTCCAGGAATGTTTTGATAGGTGGTACGTGTTAAAGTAACATCCAAATAAATCCCAGGACTCAAGGTGTCCCAGCAGAACATTGCCCAGAGCATCACACTGCCTCTGCCAGCTTGCCTTCTTTCCCATAGTGCATCCTGGTGCCACACACCCAGCTGTCCACATGAGGTAAAGAAAAGAAACGCGATTCATCAGACCAGGCCACCTTCATCCGTGTTATTCAGAAGCCTCTTGTGGCGATTCCAAAACCTGACTTCTGATTCATTGTTTCTTTCTTATTTATTTATTTATTTATTTATTTATTTATTTATTACTTGAAGTCCTATTCAAATATTGATAACAGCACGTGTAACCTGATCACGCTAAGCTGACGTGTGTTCTCCTCAGCAAGCCCAGCTATGACGAGAACGCAGATCCCGGAGAGGGGCTGATGAATATGCTGAAAAAGATCTACTCCGAGGGTGATGACGAAATGAAGCGCACTATCAACAAGGCCTGGGCAGAGTCACAGGAGAAGAAAGCCAAGGGAGATGAATTTGACTTCTGAGTCTTGCCTCGAACCACAGCTCCTTTTCTACATGCCACTCCTGCATAAATTGCCTTTTTGTTTATCACTCTTATTTGGCTGTCATTATGGCTCATTAGGAATGTGTTTGTCTGTTCTACAGTTGTTATTCCACCTAGATGGACAGGAGACATCTGTTTGTAAAACCTCACATGCTGCACACTTGATGAATATGTTTTCAAGACTCATAACGGGAAATAAAACGTCGACAAAATTCGATTTTCATGTGTCCAGTGGTAATGGAAACCCGGTCAACTCATTTTTTTTAAAGACTGACAACACATCCATCTTTCTGTGCTTACCGTACGTGCTCAAATGTTTGTGGATATAAAAAATAATAATAAAAAAATGTATCTTCTCCACACAGTGAACAAAAAAAAAAAAACACCACAGGTGTAGCTACGCCTCGTGTCTTATTGATTAAATATACTTGGCTATTTTCAAATCACCCAAAAGTGTGAACGATGCACGAAAAGCAGTTATTGCAGGATGAGAGATTAGACCCCTGTTGAACTGTTCCAGTTGAATACACACTGGTATGAGTTTCACTAGTGCTGCCAGGGAGAACTGGGAAATTGCGTCAGGGTTAGCAGTAGTGCAAAATAGATCCACCAGGGGGCAGCAGATGCTGTTTGATTCGTATTATTATTGGTATTATTTTGCCTTGAATGTTCTGCAAGTAACAGCAGATGAAACTCGGTCCATTAGCGCATTTTAACAGCTCGGTGTTAACATTAAGTAACGATACGTGGGCGGACTTCGACCTTTTATATACACTAACAGATCAACAGAAAGAAAACGTTATATATGTTTTATCTTTTGTTTTTGAATCACGTGGTGGAGGGGGAGGGGGGGTCGAGATAAGGGCCGGAATGAAACGACTCGAGCAGACCCTTTATTTGATTTCATTAGATTTTTTTAAAAGGACATGTTCGGGTACTCCTGCAGTGGTCGGCCATTGATGTTGACTCTGTCCGTGATTGGATCAGTGCGCGTTTTCATTCACCGTTTCAACCGGCTTCACCTCGGCCTCCTCCACACCGTGATGGACGTCTGCAGGGAACCAATCACATCACGCTAGTTCAACATCGCCCCACCCATTAGATCCCGCCCGCGCCGTGACGTCACCGGTGGCTTATATAGGCAGGCGCGTGCCCGGGCGCGTTAACCGAGGAGTTCTACAGGGTGTGCGCTCCGGAGACGTCGAGAGCGCTTGTGAATGAATGGACCCGTCTTGTTTCAGTACCGAACAGCGTCGCTCCGCTCAGATGATGAACCCGGACTCGTTGAAGAACTCTCCGCTCGCGCCGACACCGAAGCCGAACCGGGAACACACCAAAGTGGAGCTCGCGCAGGTGGTGATCGACCCGAGGACTGGACGATCCTACTCCAAAGGAAAGCTTTTGGGAAAGGTACTGCGTTCTGAATCGTTTCGTAACACGACTGCTTCTTATTTCAGCAGCTGGACGGGTCGGGTCGGGTCGGGTCTAATCGCGGTGGAGATGGTGCTCCGGCCCGCGTGCTCCTGAGTCCGATCTACGTGGCTGGATTGTGTGCTGTAGGAGCGCGTGTCTCTAAAGCTTTAGGTGTCGGTGTATTGCTCATAACGCAGGCGTGATTGCACCTGGACCCAGGGTCTCCTCTCCATCCTACCTGCGCGGTGTGATCACCTGCCATGAGGCCATGTTCTCGTGGATGAATGCGTGTTTTGGGGGGTGTCCTGTAGGAGCATCTCCATTCCAGCAGGTTCTAGATCCTGCTCGGCGCAGTGAGCATGCCGTGTCCTCCAGATGGTTTTAGGTTCTGCTGAAGGATCCAGACGATCATACGACCTCCCAGCACGCGCGCTCGCCTTTTTAGTCCGAACCCAAACCGAGGTTCTGTTTCCGATCCCCAGAGCTGCTCGGTCTCTGACGGTCCGATGTTTTGTTGCAGGGAGGGTTCGCTCGATGTTACGAGATGACCGATCTCTGGAGCAACAAGATGTACGCCGTGAAGGTGATCCCGCAAAGCAGGGTGTCCAAGCCACACCAGAGGGACAAGGTAAACCCGGGTCTGCTCCTTTTTTCTTTTTTTTGTTCTTGCTCACCTTAACCTTTTCATACAGATGAGCCCGGCGTGTCCGTTCTAACCGTGTCGTGGTTCTCCTGCAGATAACGAATGAGATCGAGCTGCACAGAACCCTCCAGCACAAGCACGTTGTCAAGTTCTCTCATCATTTCGAAGATCAGGACAACATCTACATCTTCCTCGAGCTCTGCAGCAGAAAGGTGAGCTGCTTTAACAGTCGCTGTACTGGTAAAGTGGGGGGGAGGGGACAAACAAACAAACAAACAAACCAATATTTCTTATTAACCGTGCCTGCGTCAGGTAATAACACTGTCTGCTTTCCTTGCTGCAGTCCTTGGCACATATTTGGAAAGCACGCCACACCCTGACCGACCCTGAAGTACGTTACTACCTCAGGCAAATCATTTCTGGCCTCAAATACCTCCACAACAAAGGAATCCTCCACCGAGACCTGAAACTAGGTAACGCGTCTGGAGCCGGTGTTGCTGTTGCTCTTCCTTTCCTCGCGGTGTTCTTTTTAGAACTCCGAGTGCAAAACTTTTACTGATCGATTTCTTTCTCTCGTTTTTAAATCAGGCAATTTCTTTGTGAACGAGAACATGGACTTGAGATTGGGCGACTTTGGGCTGGCAGCAAAGCTGGAGACTGTCGAGCAAAGGAAAAAGTGAGTTCTTCTTCCCGAATGAAATCATGGTCCTGATGACGCTCGTTATTCTGCGCAAAAAGGGCTAACTGACTGACTCTTGTTTTGCAGAACCATCTGTGGGACACCGAACTACCTAGCACCAGAAGTATTAAATCGTCAGGGACATGGGACCGAGTCAGATGTTTGGTCACTGGGTTGCGTGATGTAAGTGAAGACCGTCTTCGGCTTGGTTTTAGTTCAGTGTTACACGTCCCGTCGAGCTCGGTGGGGAAATACCGTGACGTATCCAGTTACTTGAGCATGGTCTGTTTCTCTGGATTTGCTCAGGTACACACTGCTGTGTGGGAACCCTCCCTTCGAAACGTTGGACTTGAAGGAAACGTACAAATGCATCAAAGAAGTGAAGTATACTCTTCCGGCGTCGCTCTCTGCGGCAGCGCAGAAGTTAATCTCTGCGATCCTTCAGAAGAACCCCAACGACCGGCTTACTCTCGACCAGATCCTGGCTCACGAATACTTCAGCAAGGTCAGTCATTGAAGCACGGTGCTTCATCTCATCTCGTCCGTGCTCTTGGACATGTTCGGATCACGTCCGCCATCTCGGTAGTACGTGGCGTCCTGACGCCTTTTCTTCTGATCACTCTTGTCCCAGGGCTTCACTCCGGACAAACTTCCACCTACCGCGTGTGTGATGGTGCCCGAGCTCAACCCACCCAGCCCTGCCAAGAAGTTCTTCACCAAGATGGCCAAGAGCCTCTTTGGCAAGAAGAAATCCAAAGGTAAGGCTTCCCATCACTGGGCTTTTTTCCTTTAAGATGGAATCTCTCTCGGCTAAACCCGTTCGGTATCCCTACGTGAACTTGATCACCTGTTTTCTGTTGGCTTTCAGCAGAGAAGAACCCCAGTGAGGACAAGGAGGACCTCTCCAAGCTCGTCTCGGGCATGGTGAAGCACTCCATTAGCCGACAGATCAGCTACAAGACCGTGGGAGTGAACGAGGCATGTGTTATGACCCTTAACGCCGCTTTGAGTTGATAAAACCTTGCTCTACATTCGATCAGATGACTTTAGCCGAATTTCTCTCGAGATACCTCGTGTGTTCGTCTGATCTGATGATTTCTAAAGGACGTTGTGCTTAAGGAGGCGTGACTAAAAAGCCGGAATGTGCCTTTTGTCGCATCAGCTGACTTGGCCGCGCCGCTATACGGCGAGTTCTGTAGATGAATAACTCGAATACACAAAAGGCCGAGCGAATTCCGATATCATAAATCACGCGCGCGTCAAGGGATAAACGAGGGGTTTAATCCCGAACCGCGAACGGATTCCACGTGCCGCGCCTTTTCATGAAGAAAAAAAAAAAAAGACCAAGGTTTGATCGTGTGCTCTGCTCGGCTGCGTTTCAAATGAACACCCCGAACGAGAGAAAGTTAACAGCCCGTTGCTATTGTTTTGGTGATTTTTACAGTGTTTGCGGGGGGGAAAAATAGCTCATTGGATTTGACCTTTTGTGTCCCATCTCACTCAGGTTGCATCTCCAGCGGGTCAGTTGGCTGTTTCCGGGCCCTTGGACACACCAGCTGAGGACGTGTCCAGAAAGTCCACATCCCGTTCCTTCAAAGGCACAGTGGCCAGCAGTACGGATGGTGTGTGTGTGTGTGTGTGTGTGTGTGTGTGTGTGTGTGTGTACTTGTTAATTTACTTAGTGTGGATGTGCTATTTTAGATTTCACCCCGAGGCTTTTCTAGTGCAGTGGGGTCTGTGTCTTCACACGAGCAGCACACTAAAGTGACTCCAGTTTTGCTCTCTCATCAGCTATATTAACTCTTTCCTCATGATTCTTGTGCAGGGTGTGAAGACCTGCTGACGCCAGCTGCTGTGGCTGAAGCCACCATGAAGGTCCTCAATAATTGTTTATCCTCCATGCCGGCAGGTTTGTTCCTTTCACACTCTTTGATAAAAACCATGTCTGTATCTCTCAGAGTAACGATCGGGAAATTAATGCTTTGGATTTTTATTTATTTTATTTTTTTTTTTGAATTTTTCCAGCATCTAGGAACACTCCATGTGTCACGAAGCCCAAACCTTTCGTCTGGGTGACCAAGTGGGTGGACTACTCCAACAAATACGGTTTCGGCTACCAGCTTTCCAATCAGAACGTCGGGGTCCTCTTCAACGAAGGCACTCATCTGAGTCTGTGTGACCAGCGAAGGTAACGTTTTCTGACTACAATTTGGTCCTTCGCTTAAAACGAGAATCGACCTCGGACCGAACCGGGACCGAGAATGGCGTTCAGAGATGTATCGAATCGAAGTGGCCAGATGTTGGGTTTTTTTGGCTTACTCGGGTTATGACCGAGCGTTTCCCCTCTCCACAGGGTGGTTCGTTATTGTTTGACCAACAATAAACACTTCACCTTCCAAGCGGACGCACTGCCAGAACAGCTCCAGAGCCAGAAACACATCGTGGAGCTGATGGCCAACTACATGGAGCAGAATCTCATGGAGGTGAGGAGCTTTTCAGAAAACATTCTGGAATTCATTTCTAGTGCTAATTTGACTTTTAATCAGTCGTGGGTACTGTCCTTACACTGGAAGTAGACGAGTCCATGAGTCACTGTGGCTCGAACTAAGCCATGTTCTCGGTTCTTCCAGGGTGGAGATCTGGGTTCTGATGAGCAGCCATCTCCTACAGACTGTCCCCTTCTCCTGCAGTGGATGAAGACCGACCATGCTTTAGTTATGCTTTTTAACAATGGTTTGCTGCAGGTGAGCGTCGTTTCTTTCACCCCGTCGTGATTCTGTTCATATAAAGCCTTCGGTACAATAACGTGTACCTTTTTCCCGCTCCCAGGTGAACTTCTACACGGATCACACCAAGGTGATCCTGTCCAAGTTGGCAGACGCGTACATGTTGACCTATATCAGTCGTGAGCGGATTTCCTCCTCGTATTCTCTGAACACACTCGGCGAGCATGGCTGCTCCTCTGAGCTGCGTCACCGGCTCCATTACGTGGTGCAGCTGCTGCAGCACTACAGCAAAACATAAACGAACCACAAGAAAGGACTAAAACCTCAAGGTCGAAGACTGAAACCGCATCTGGAGACGCTTGCATCTCGCCGCGAAAGTTCTCCCAACTTATATCCTGGCCTCCTTGGACTTATGGTGCACTGGTTTGGGTTTTTTTTTTTTTTTTTTTTTGGATTTATTTTCTTCTTCTAGGTCACACCGACACTACCACTTCACGATGTACACGACAAAGTGACGAGGAGATGAGGAGAACTTGCGTGATGAGGATGAGGCTTCCCGTTTTGATCACCCGCCTTCCCGTTTATTTCACGCGGAGCTTTTTATTAGTTCACTTAACGGTACACGTCAAGCGTGGAAAGCCGGTGAATCGGAACCTTCTTAAGGAGAGTGGTTTCAGCTTTAAACCCGGAGGGGCTAGTCGCTGCAATTCAGGGCTGGACCAGCTGTAACTCGTGTTGAGATGTGAAGGGAGAGTAAAGTGCCTTTCGGAGGGATGTCTTCTGGGTTGTGCAATAATGGCCCTTCTGTATCTTAAGCTCACATAACAAAGAGGTATCAGGAAGGGCTCATGTGGTGGAGCCTTTATTTTTCTGCTTTCCGTTTGATTTCGATTGTGTCTAAATGGATGGAGGTTAGCACTACAAACACCTGCTATAAGCTTTTTGCCGAGTACACGATATTAGTCATGTAATCTCCTCAGATGAAAGACCGTGATTTTCGTTTGTGCCTCCAACTGTTTACGTCATGACCTCCACCACGTGGCATCGTTCTAAATACTGTGACACTGACTGTAATATGTTAAAGAAAAAAGTGTTTGGTTTGTTTTTGTTTGTTTTTTTTACCCCCCCCCCCCATCCCATCCCATCGTGATTTATTTTTTCAGGCGAAAAAACTTTGGCACATGTATTTATGTTTTTATTTATTATTATTATTTCTTTTTTATTTATTTATGTAAGTCTATGGTGTTATCACTGTGTAAATGTTCAGTATCACTTTTTTATGTATTGGTATCTTGAGTGGAATAAAGTTTGTTGAAATGCACCTCTTTTTATGTAAATGTCTCTTTTTGTATATTTATTTAGTGACGGTAATTAATTGTAAACAAAGCCGTGAACTGGTGGTGGTGGTGGTGGTGGGGGGGCGCGGTGCTACTAATAAGAAAAATGGCCCAAACTATTGTCTGAATTCGTATTAGAAATGGGGTGTAAGGATGTGCGACTGGGTGAATCCTTCAGGCCCGTAGTGGCTTGACGGATTCACTTGGCTCTGCTCACACTAAAGCAGCAGTCCGGTTTAGTGTTCTCCAGATGGAGCGTCTGCCCGGGCTGGTGCAGTGGCAAGCTGGAGAAACGAACCTTTTCACCCTGAAGCCACCTTTCCTAGGAAAGCCTCTTGGCTATGTTGGGCTAAACTCCGTGGAGTTCTGAGCTACGGAGGCTCATGACAGTCTGGAGCTGCAGATGGTACAATCTTTCTTTCAGATGCAGTGGAGGACCATCCCGAAGTAAGCAAAGTTTTCAGGTGCCTCCTGAGACTTGAGCAGCGGCTATGTAGTCTTGAGCAAGAAGCCGAAAATCTATTTGTGAAGTTGTTTGTATAGTATCTTCCTCCACTCCATTGTCAACGGTTTTATTTATTTATATATATATATATATATATATATATACACACACACAATTTTATACAGTTCCCCATTTATTCTTTGCTAAACTTCATGTTTCTAGCCCATTATGTGAATTCAGCGGTATCTTTGTTTTCATCAATAAAGTGAAAAAATGGTTGCATGATGAAAATGATATCATGGATGTATAATAGTCCATACTTCTGATTAGAATGTTTGACGGAATGACATTTTCCTCAGTGAATAAAAAGGGAGACATAAATGTAAGTCAAAGGAATTGAATCTCCTTCTACCCTACATGCTTGGGCATGCTGCTTGAGGTGGGGCAAGAGGACTGCTGGGTAGATTCCAGACCTATTTAGGTTATGTATGTATGCTAATGTTAAAGCTTCATAGTCTGGAGAAAGACGGCGGGATACTCCTTACTCGTTCAACAAAGCTAGCGAACATTTTCTGATTATTTTCCAATGACCGTATGTCCCAATAATATGTTTTACTCCTCTTATACTACAGCAATTTGCCAACAATGACATTTTTTTTAATTTATTGCTGAATATTCATTGCACTCTTTAACCATTTATAGTTGTAATGTTGTAGAACATCTGTGAGGCAGGTTAGTTCCTGCTATTTATTATTTATTATAGCAGTTCAAACAGCTGTTTCCTCACCAGCCTCAGCCTCTGTCTAACGGGGGCGGGGGCGTTTACGGATTGTTATAAAGCACTGACTCCATAAAAAACTCTTCAGATAAAAAATATCAATGATTATACATTGTATCTATACATTTATTTATTTATTTATATATATATATATATTTTTTTTTTTTTTTTTTTTTTAATCCTGACCATCACACCCATGTGTGTTTTCCCATGAAACTGTTTCTGCAAAGTTATAAGTATACAGTTATCGAATGTCTTTGCATGCTTTAGCATTACAATTCCCCATCACCGGAACTACGAGGACCAATCATCTTCCAGCACGACAATGCCCCTGTGCACAAAGGGAGCTCCACGAAGACACGGTTTACTAAGGGTGGCATGAAAGAACTCGAGTGGCCTGCACAGAGCCCTGACCTCAACCCCACTGAGCACCTTCGGGATGAACTGGACATCAGTACCCAACTTCACTGATGCTCTTGTGGTTAAATGAACAAATCTTCACAGCCATGCTCCAAAATCTAATAACAAGCCTTCCCAGAAGTGCGTATGTTATTATAACAACAAACATGGACTAAACCTGGAATGGGATGTTCACATAACACACACGAGTGTTATGGGCAGGTGTCTACAAACATTTGGCCATTTATGTACTTATTTATTAGTATGTCCACCATACCAGTCCCGGTGAATACGCTGTTCCTATAGAAACAATAATGGATTATAGTGAGCATATTTATTTAATATCATTTGATTGAATATCATCATAGCTGGAATCTGAACTGTGCTATTATAGAATTTTAAGTAATACCTTCTGATCACATGCAAGAATTCAGTAGCAAATAACTAGAACTAGAACTATACCTGACGATACCTCACCAAAGTCACTGAAATTAAATGCATGCAGCATTTTTGCTTTGAGTAACATTATAATACACACACACACACACACACACACACACACAACACCCACCAACTTTTTTGTGTATAAAGGCGCTGCTACTGGCTCTATAGGAACCACTGATCAGGCACTGCAGCATTTTTATTTAGTAGTCAAATCACATCAATGAAGGAAAGAAGGCTTTAGAACTCTCAAAATTTCAGTGGAAAATGATCCGGCTTTTCATTCCAGAAGGAATTCAAGCTAATGGAATTGTCGCGTGAACACTTCAGACACTTGACACAAACCTACTGGAGAAATTTGAGGACCTGGGGTATCAGTTTTAGTTGACAGTCGGGTTGTGCCCTTCAGAACGTTTGCATAATAGAACACGTGGGTTGGTTTTCCTTTGTTGACTGAATGGTAAGATTGTGAACTTTATTACAGCCATTGTGTACAATCATACCTATTGAAATGCCCTTGCTGCAGTATCTGCCCTTTTATGGGGGGAACTCCCTCCTGCTCGATGAGTTACTCTGAATGTCAGCAGTGCAGAATAATTCTAGTTTAATTTGTGGTCTTCCCCCGACTCACACCCACACAACAGACAAGAACACACAGCCTGTCTATTTACCACACTCGCTGTGCGCGTTTTGAGTAAAAGCAAGAAAGTATGCGATAAATGAGTCCTTGAGAGAGCAGTTTGTTTTTTTCTTTGAGACATTCGTTTGGAAAGAGGTTTTCTGCACATCATTCATCATTGGTCCCAAACGCATACCTCCTTGGGATTACGGTCCTTATGTCAGAATGTAAGTTCTGTGCTTTCCAGGAGTTTCACTTGAAAACCCACTGTCACTTCTAGAAGTGTACCAGGTACCAACGAGCCACTATCAGAGCTTACTTTTATGTTTCGGAGCAGGGTGTGTCTGGAAATGATTGTCTGAAAGGCAGGAATGCTCTAGGCATTGTGATAAATAAATATCTCTCCCTTCTTGTAGCTTCTCCCTTCTGGTGGGTGTAGAGAAAACCAATTAGAGGCTGAATTCAGATTAGGCACCTTGATTACGCTCTCCCGAAGTTGGAAAAGCAGTGATCATCAATCGTTGACAGACGTGATGAAAGAAAGTAATTCTCCACTGCAGGCAGGGAAGAGGAGGTAGAAGTTCAATCACCATCCTGAAAGACAGCAGTGGAACCGTGAATCAATCTCCATTCAGGGGAGAAATGAAAAATTCACACATATACGTAGCAGCTAGGCAGCATAGACTTATCAATAATTATATATAATAGGCTAAATGAGACGTATGCTATTGGTTTGTATGCATACAGATATACAATTATACACTCTCAATTACGCCATTATACGGTCCCTTTGTAGGTGCAGCTCTTTCTCAAGTACATGTGTGTCAACACAAGAGTGATGGAATTACACAATAGCTATAGCAAGTCCAGGCACGTCTCTGAAGAAGATTAGTTTACTAATAGGAATTTGAAGCAGTTTCATCCAAGACGTAAACAGTGAATATGGTAGTGAATTGGTTTTTAAAAGGGAACAAGGCCATAAATGAATAGTTGTGAAGCAGAGGGAAAAACCGAACTGAGAAGTTAAGTTAATAATGTACTTGATCATACAAAATTGCTTATTCATATAAAATGCTGTGAAACAGTATTTGATGAAATATTTAATGCAAAGAAAATGTCATGTACTTCATGTGTGAAAATGTATTTGCCCCATAGCTACTAATTCCCCAAATCTATGAACCTGTATTTATAATGGGGTATCCAGTCCTGATTACTGCAAACCCTGTTCGATCACATCAACACTTGGAATCCTATCTTTCAGACAGATCCTTCAAGGTGTCATGGAGCAGAGGTATTTCTGAAACTCAGCAACTCACAACTGGCGTTCCACAGGGGTCAGTTCTGGGTCCACTCCTCTTTTCTATCTACACTACATCTCTTGGTCAGGTGATTGAGTCTCATGGCTTTTCCTATCGCTGATGACACCCAGCTCTATTTGTCATTCCAGCCTGACGATCCATCTGTCTCTGAACGCATCTCTTCTTGCCTGTCAGACATCTCGGTCTGGATGAAGGAGCACCATCTTCAGCTTAACCTGGGAAAATCGGAGCTTCTCATCATCCCAGCCTATCCCTCAATCAACCAGAACTTCACTGTACTGCTCAGCTCACTTACACTCATGCCAACCAAGACGGCCAGGAACCTTTGGGTGATTCTTGATGACGGCTTGACCTTTACAGACCACATCTCAGCAACTGCAAGGTCCTGTAGGTTCATCCTGTACAACATCAAGAAAATCCGACCATTCCTCACCAAACAGGCTACACAGATACTAGTCCAGACTCTGGTCATCTCTAAACTGGACTACTGCAACTCACTGCTTTCAGGCCTCCCGGCAGCTCCATCAAACCCCTTCAGATGATTCAGAATGCTGCAGCGCGCCTTGTCTTCAACCAGCCCAAGACTACTCATGTCACACCCCTCTTCATCTCCTTCCACTGGCTTCCTGTAGCTGACCGCATCAAGTTCAAGGCCTTGATGATCACCTACAAGACCTTGTCAGGAACAGCGCCCCCTACCTCAACTCTCTCCTGAAGGCCTACGTTCCCTCTCGCAATCTGCAATCGACTAGCGACCGACGTTTAGTAGTTCCCACTCAGCGAGGCATAAGGTCCCTTTCCAGAACCTTCACACATACCGTTCCCCAGTGGTGGAATGAACTTCCGATCTCAATCCGGACTGCAGAATCTCTCACTATCTTCAAAAAACAGCTAAAGACCCACCTTTTCTGAGAACACCTAACCAACTCCTAAAAAAAAAGAAAAAAAAAAAAAACCACACACAACGCACTTACACCTCTACTCTGTACACTTTGCTTCCTCTGGTATTCAATTAATGGATCTTGTATAGTAGCACTACTTGTATTGTTCTCTGCTTGATATACCGCTTTGCTTATTTGTAAGTCGCTTTGGATAAAAGCGTCTGCTAAATGAATAAATGTAAATGTAAATAGAACTTTTACAGCAGCATGAAGTTGGGTAAAAGGTCTTAACCAGTAACACACTGTGACGAAGTTAAAAGAAATTCCAGAAATGATGAGGAAGAACGTGATTGAAATACATCGGTCTGGGAATTGTTACAAAACTATTTCAAAGGACTCCAAAGAAGCACAGTGAGAGCCGTTATCTCCAAATGGAAAAACTCGGCACAGTAGTGAACCTTCCAAGTGTCCGACCTTCCAAAATTCCTCAAAGAGCACAGCAATGATTCATGCAGGAAATCGCAAAAGAGCCAAGGACAACATCAAAGGACCTACAGGTGTCTCTTACATCAATAAAAGTCACTGTTCATGACTCCACTGTCAGAAAGACACTGGGCAAAAATGGCTCCATGGAAGAGTGGCGAGGAGAAAACCACTGCAAACCCAGAAGAACATTAAGACTTAATTTTGCCAAAACACACCTTGATGATCCTCAAACCTTTTGAGAGAATGTTCTGTGGACCGATGAGTCGAATGTGGAACTGTTTGGAAGACACTTGTCCCATGACATCTGGTGTAAACCAATCACAGAATTCTACAAAAAAGATCATTATAGCTTCGCTGAAGCATGGTGGAGGCAGTGTGATGGTGTGGGGATGCTTTGCTCCTTCAGGGCCTGGGCAACTTGCAGTAATTGAGGAACATGAAAATCCTAAAGGAGAATGTCCCGTCTTCAGTCCGTGAATTCAGTCCGTCAATGATCCAGAGCGTAGAAGTAAATCCTAGTATTAGAAGTAAGTGAAAGTCTGTCCATGCATGTAAATCTAAATCACACCCTGGAGGCGTGAGGCAAACGTGCTAACCACTAAGCCACTGTGTGCCCAGAAATATATCTGTCAATTGGTGTATGGCTTTTATATTAATTCTGAACTATATGCAACTAATGAGGACAGTGTCACAGTTGTGTTCCTATATGCAGGTCAACACAAGAAACAGTCTCTTATTCAAAGGCTTTGAAGGACACTTAAGCAGTTACAAAGCAAGAACAAATTTCAAGCCTTAGATTGTGCTTTCATTTATTGCGGTAGCAAAGTATGTGGCTGTCCTCAATTATTAATGAAGACTGAAGTTCTGAGCTCAAGCATGTGACCCTGGTGGTGGGTGGAGTTTCCTCCAGGACAGGTTTGAGAACCCCTGGTCTACGGTATGAATTTTAGAAGAGTAGTATCATCACAAATGGAACACTAGCGTTTTAGTTTTTTCACTAACCGGAAGTATACGCCGTTTCCCAGTCGATGGCACATGACGTCAAACGCACGTAATGCGACGCCACTAGACGGAGGCGTAATCGTCAAGTGACGACGGAAAAAAATGTGCGAACACTAAGGTCCTCTAAGGCAGGGGGGCATTTTAAATAAAATATTTTAAATGAAGAAGATCAAACTTCACAAAGCAGAGCATGTGTAGCACGGACACAGTGAAACGGTGTAAATGCTGTAGTTTATTATAACTGGAGCGATCTATTAGTAACGAAGCTGTGTTGCTCCTCAATTGCAATGCAGACCTGGTGATACACAGTAACTTGAATAAAACAAAATATCTAACGGCAGTGAGGAACAGAAACCGTAAGGACTGTAGTTTAATGATCAGTGCTTTTTTTGAATCCATAAAAAAATGCATAAATTCTTATATATAATATAAACTAATTTATATATATATATATATATATATATATATATATATACATATATCCATCCATCCATCTTCTACCACTTACTCCTTTTCAGGGTTGCGGGGAACCTGGAGCCTATCCCAAGGTCCACAGTATCTCCACAGTATCTTCTGTGGAATGTTTGGTCCATTTATATACAGCACTATGTTCTTATACAGTATATGGATCTCTGATTCAATAGTTCTTGATAATTCATTACACATCACCTGCTAAAAAGCAACTAGCACTCTGAGTAGTTTTTGAGAAGAGTACTTTGTACTTTTACTGAAGTACTTTTTGAACACCAGCACTTTTACTTGCAACTGAATATTATTTCAGCAACGTAACAGTATTTCACGTAACATTTTTCAGTACTCTTTCCACCACGGCATATTTCATATTTGAATGTTCAACTTCATTGCATTTATTTTTATTCACGGTTACAGAGTAAACAAACAAACAAAAACTCTGCATGTAACCCCAGAAGATGGCAAGTGAATACAGCATGTGGAAAAAAATAATAACATTTCGAATAAGATTTGATCAAAATAAAGCAAAAAGTATACACTTCAGTTGTCTGAAACAGTGGAGACAGATGAACATCCCTGGCCCAATATATTAGGTATCTTCTGTTTTAAATGCTCGAAAGGGAAACACTGCTTGATCTGCAAATTCTGCAAGCCTAAACCACAGCTCGACAAGCAACCTGCAGAAACATGCACAGATAAGCCATTAGCCAGCTGAGTAAGCGAGAGTAGCTAGCCAGATCTTTTCACATTTCACAGTATGAAAGCGCTGTATTAAACTTCAGATGTCACTTAGATAGTTTTCTGTTGTCATAAATACAGCTAAGTGCTGATACAGCCTGTATGTAATGCTATTTTTTGCTCGACAGAAACATGTGAATCCACTGAAACAAACCCAATAGCATTAGCAAGAGTTCGCCCGAGAGCTAATGTTGCATGTCTTTCTATATTGTTGATAATAGTGGTGGTGTTCAATACAGCATAGCTCACATGGACACGTGGTTAACATCATTGTTCAAAAGAGCATACATCAGATATACAACACTTTCATATTGGTTGGGCCATAAAGTCGCGGGGAGCCTGGGGCCTAACTCAGGGAACTCGGGGTACAAGGACCCATCGCGAGACACAATCGCACACACCTTCAATCTGCAAATCAACCTACAGCGCTTGGGCAGTAAACCCCTGAAGCAAGGGGAGAACATGCAAGCTCCAAGCATGCAGCGCAGAGCTCGGAATTGAGCTCAGAAGTGTGAGGCAAACGTGCTGATGTATGATTTAATAATAAATATGCTATATGATTTTATGCGTAGAATGCTATGCCGGAATCACAGGATGAGAATAAGTTAGGGTCATGCTATGGGCATGATAGACTTATACATATGTTTGACATGTCAAATCACTACGGCGTTACCATACGAGAAGACATAGAACAGCTAGTACCTTGAAGAATAAGTCTTTATAAATTGTTATATATCGGTTGTCCGAGCGCCTTTGGAGGCCATGGCAAGTTTTTCTAATTTACTGGGGGAAAAATATGTAGATTGTTGAGGTAACCATATTTTCATTGTTAATCACTGTGCTGTGTTGTAGGTAAGTATAAACGTTGTCCATGGTCTATGCACCTATAGTGAGCCTTCAGGTGTAAAAATGGCGCTCTTATTGATACTGGTATGAATGTAATTCGATAGTCTTTTTTTATTGCAGTTTGTACCACGAACAATTATTCCACAGCAATGAAACACCTTTTAATACGCCTTTTAGAAACAAATCAGCAGTGAACTTAAGTCACTGTTTACTGCAAGACTCGGTAATACAAGCCTCAGATAAAGAGGCTGAGCAACTGAAACAAATGAATGACGCTTGTGGAACTTTGGGGAAAACACTCTTAAATGAGTTGGAAGCTCAAAGAAAAACGTACAGCTCTTTGCTCAACACAAGTGGCCGTGTGAGAGCGGAGGGATGAATCATGTTTTGAGGAAAGACGTCATGAAAAAGGAAAGCGGGTTGAAAGGATGTGCGTTTTCTATTTCAGACTCCTCTATTTCCTTGTGACTGCTCCCCATTTCCTGAAAAACCTGTGTGGTGAGCAGCGAGAGAGTCACTGCTGACTGATGTAGTGGCAGTGAGATCGAACTCATCACAGTATCACAGAAACTACATGTCCTACGTAAACTCGCTACAATCGGCCTCTCCATGAATCAACTATGATTCGATTTTGTTTCATTGAAGTCTCCGTGTTGTTACTTTTACAGCCGTGTCCACCTACACTATATACTCTAGCTTGCCAAAATGCTACAGGTTTTTAAATAGATGCGGTCACTGACTAGCGTCACTATTTAGATCACAGCGATTTCCAGGCAACTTTGGCAGACACAGTCGTTAAGATCTCCCTTCATACGAACATTAGGAAGGTGACTGCTGCTGTGTGGACTGACGTAACAGATCTGGTTTTCATTATTAGCCTCAACATTCCCAGACAAGGACAGACCTCACAGGGCTAAATCGGGTGTGAGACGTTTGGGGGGTTTCCTAACAAAAGCAGGGATTGTGGTGGTGGATGGCAACACCGTGTGACGCTGATTTCCTCTGGGCAGCACGTCTGGAATTTGGGTAGAGCCAGTTAATCAGGTCTTTTTGGACCATGGGAAGCCAGAAAAAAAGAAAAAAAAAACGTCTGTAAGAGTTGGAGAAAGCTGACTTTTCATCCACGTAATGAACACCATTTTGGAAATGAAAAGCCTCTGTTTGGACGTTACTCTGTTACGACGTGGTCTGAATGAACTGATTCACACGCAGTATGATCAGCGTAGGAAAACAGTAACGCTGGAGTCTCCTTGGCACCATCATTCATCAGTGCACATGGAAGAACATTTGAATATTTTTTTTTAAAGGGTTGTTTCTGTTTTTAAATTTCCGTATTTATTACTTGTGGCTATCACAACTAGCTCCTGGTGACCTCCAGAGAAACTCCTCTTGGTGTGTGATGTGGGGGAGATAGACCTGCTTGGGTTTAGAATTCTGGGTGCAATCATGTTTTTGTCATTTTTAGGCATGTAGCGGTTTTATTTCTGTTTTGTCTTGTTTGTCGGTGGAAATGCACTATGCTTAGTGGTTAGCATGTTTGCCTCCCACCTCCAGGGTCGGGGGTTCGATACCTTCCTCTGCTCTGCGTGCATGGAGTTTGCATGTTCTCCCTGAGTTTCAGGGGGTTTCCTCTGGGTACTCTGCTTTCCTCCCCTAGTTCAAAGACCTGCATTGTGGGCTGACTGGCATATCTAAATTGTCCCTAGTGTGTCCAGAATGTCCCCCGTCTTGTGCTCTGCGTCCCCTGGGAGAGGCTCCAGGCTCCATGACGACCCTGTGTTGGAGAAGCAGCAGAGAAAATGGATGGATGGCCGTGCAGTGCTGCTTGGGGGTTAAAAGATTCTGATAACAGTCCAACGTCCACACATTACAAACCATCTACATACTGCCATGAACAAACCTACCAACTTCAACCATCTACTTAACTGTGACAAGCATATACTGGACCCTCTAAATAAAGTTGATGATTTGTCGAGATTGTTTACAACACATCGGCCTAAATCACGTATTAACATACTGTTTAGAATTAGTTAGTAATCTGGTTGATCTGTCATCAGACAGTATAGTCTACAGATGGTTTGTTGACTGTAGTGTCCAGATTGGACTAAAGTGTTACCAGGGTTCTTTGTATACTTACGGGTTCTTTTTTCTCTAGGAGTCTGGCTGCTGAATCTGCTGCAGTGAATCTGTCATTAATAATCACATTGTGATTAGTGATAAGTCCTTTCCCAATCTTTAAATGATTATTTGACTCCTGGTTTATTCATCCACATGGAAATCATATTGCACGACAATACATCATACTGTATAGGTTGAAAAACAGTCCAGGAAGCGTATGAGGAGACTCTCCACTCTTCAAACTGTGAGACAGGCACGTTCCGGGGCAGAGAAGAACGTGAACATATTAATGACATGTCTATTCAAGTATTAAGTATGAACATAATATGTCAGATACTGGAACCAGAAAAGGTGCTGCCTTTTTCTCTCTTTCATAACTTCTAGCAACGAGTCAAGTCTGTGTTGGATTCCAGAGCTGAAGATAAGGGGAATTCCCACACGTTCCTCCTGATTCATCCAATATGCAGAAAACCAGATGTGCTACTCTGACTCTCACACGTTGAAACATGTTTAAAGATGTTCGGCGTCCCTCAAATATCGTTCATAAGGCAAACCCATCGAACGCATCCGATTCATCATCAGAAATCAGGCAGCTTTAGCCCTTTTTTTTTTTTTTTAGTTAAAGATACTCTAATTTTGATGAATTATTACTCCGTGTTGTCTTTACTTTGAGTGAACTATTGTCTCTAAACAGTTTCGCCCATTATGAGACCAGTCTACGGAATGATTACAGAATAATTTAAGATATTAATATGGTATGACTTCAGGAAATCCACCTTACACAGTCAAATCCCTAGTGTGGAGTTAACATTCGAGTCCAGTGGGCTTATAGAAAGACTGTGGGTGTGAAATCAACACTGGTGATTTTGCTGTGTGCTTGTCACAGGCCTTACAAGGGCATTGGGTAAACATGTGCTGCTATTCCCTGGAAATTGGTGGGAGTTGTTTTTAAGGTTCATTCCCCGGGTTTTTATTTATTTACACTGTCCGAAACGTTGGCGGTTTCACATGTTGAAGATCCAGTAAGGTACTGACAATGAAAAGAAAGGGGATCCATTCTCTTGGTCTGTCTGATGTTTAAGTAGACAGAGCAGATGTTCTCTTGTGAGGCTTCAGCTTTGGAATTTAAGGTCTCCACCAGCTGGGTTTCTCTATGAAGGCAGGGTTGCCCACAGGCCTTTTTTCTGCAAAACCTCCCCTGCTCAAAAAAACCCATAACACTCGACTCACTTTCAACTAGACACATAAATCAGCTCTTGGGGAATTTACTGTCTTGTTTTTGTTTGTTTTTTTTTGTTTTTTTTTTACGATTCATAGATACCTGTAGCACAAAATTACTACTCTGCGTGCTCCCTTTGTTGCTAGTGGGAGGCTGCGAGTCATAGTGGCAATGTATACTGTCAGCAACACGTTTCCCTCTTCTATACACTGCGTCATTCGTGTAAGTCTGCTGACAAACGCTATGGTAAAACTGTAGTCAGTAATTTCCCTTTTTCTGCCTGTAGCACTGTGTAGGTGCACACACAGAGAAGCTCAGTGTTTCCTACATGGGTACTTCTCCCTATTGTTGTGAGCGTCATTTTCTGCTCAGAAGTTCCGAAAGAAGTTTCTTTTTTATCAGTTAGTTTAAGTGTAATTTAATGGAAGGACACTACACATAAGCCAGTTAGTCACTCACAGACTGTTGTTCTGTCTAGCACGTAAACGGACACCTACATTTGCCTTTCTACCCCTGTGGAGAGGTTGGCCTACAGCTAGAGACAGAATCACGCTTACTGAGTTTCCAGTCACAGAAAAGATGAACAGAGGAAGGAACCTTTCCAACTTCCTGGTTGCTTTACCTCAGTTGGGTTCGTACCAAGTTGCTATATGACATTTGAACACATCCTTAAATAAAAAGTAAAAACCAGGCAAAGCATTGTCACCCAGCAATTATTCTTCATGAATCTGTGAGACGTTCCGCTCAGCACATTTAGAGTAGTAAAAGATCGTCATGTTTACATTTATTAATATCGGTATCGTGATATCAAAAGTCCATAAAACTACGCAAGCGAGTTCACATGCTTAAACCGCCAAAGAGACACTGTTGGGTCCTGCAGCAAGGCACTTAACCCCTTAGTTGCTCGTCTTTATGTTTTTTATTATTATTATTATTATTATTATTATTATTACTTGATTTATTACTTTGGATAAAAGTCTAAGTACCAGTCTAGCATCACACATTTTAGGAGAAAGTCTTAACGTAAAAAGGTAAGTATTACTACGAAACAAAAGCACGTGGTAATTTGGAATTCAGGTTCATGACATTTGAAATGGAAATAAAGAGTTAAACAATTAGCCTTGGATGGGTTTACTTAACAGGTGTTTACGGCCTCGTGGCCCAGTTGACCTTGTGCAGTGGAATGACACGGACCCTGTGTAGACAGAGCCAAATATTATATCAGGAGTCACTAGTGAGTTACAGATAGCTTTCTGGACCGACTGGGTAGCTGCCAAAAACATTCTCTTTGTGTGTCACTTCCCTTTCAGGTTATTTCCAGTGACCTTTGATTTCCAAGCCATGGCTAAGTGAGAGTCAGTTTCCATATTGTTCCAAGCTGTTCAAAATGGAACAACTCGAAGATTTCGAAATCTTACTGGCGTGTTCTTACACCGTGTTCTTACTCCAACGTGCTGGAAGATGAGTGTTCTGTCTGACTTGATGCGAAAACCCGCACGCAGAGAATGTGTAGATTTAGGGGAATTAGCCATCTTCTAACCGCGTTAGCCGTTGTTGTTTTTTTCCCTCTAATGTTTTCATGAGTAATAAATCAAGTTTGTCTTTCAAACATAAGTTTAACTCAAAGGTTTTAACCGAAATAGTCACCTTTTTGATGTCGTCTGTACACGTTAAAAAACGTCTTTAAAAAAAAAAAAAAAAGTTTCCTGAAACATAAGTCTTTGAATTGTGTTTGTGCTCACTGGGCCGTTTATAGGCCTTTTCTCCCTTGACCGTATTATAGAAAGAAGAACGGGGAAATGGAAGAAGTGAATGAAAGAAAAAAAGCGATGGACAAATGCGTACTCTACATTTACTGCGGTTAAGGTTAGTGTGCATGTGCAGTGTTTAGAAATAAGCGGTATATTTGTTTCTGAATGAGCGTGTGGACATGTTTGTCTTCATGGGAGCATGTGTAATAGGAAAAATATTTCCCAAAGTAAAGTACTGTTTACGAAGAAAACATTTATGAATGATCTACGCGGAGAAAGATAAGGCAGGAATTTACAGCTTTATCTCTCTGTGCATAGTCGATTACATATCTTGTGCCTTGCTGCAGGCCAGGTATATAAATATCTTTTATTGACTCTGTTTTCAACAAGAGTCTCGTTTCTGTTATTTGTACAGCTGGGTGCAAACGTTCGCATCCCTGATAGAATTCCCCTATGAGATGAGTTTGAAGAAGCATAAACACATACGCAGCCGACAGAACGCTCGAAAAACAGTTCGTCTCCTGGTTCATTTTTGTGGCAAAGGTATGTATCACCTGTTTCCGCTGCAACAGCAAAACCCCATTCATAATGGTGCGTTATGAGTCGGTCCATCTGCTACCGGACATTGTTTCTCATCGTTGTGGCTAATGATCATCAGCAAACAATGTCTGGCCTGGTATCAATTATTCTCTGCTTTTGAGTAGTCAAGCACATGAGGTGTAATGGTAATGTGTGATTGAGATCCCATCCGCCTTTTAGTTTCTCAAGTGATCTCCCAAAGTGACCTAAACACACGCTATCAATTAATCACAGCACAGTCAGGTCGGGCTGCCATGGGACGGAGTGAGAGTGAATGTGTGTGTGTGTGTGATTATGAACCAGACGCAGGCAGAGTCAGAGAGCTCTTTATTGAGTTTCCAGTCACATATTACTACCTCAGCTGCTTGCTTCTCTCCTGCTCTCTCGCCATTAGCATTCACCTCATACCACCCACTCTTCAGAGATTCCTGATTCAAGGCCATGGGGGAATGACTGTGCACTGGAATGAGCCAGCCCCAGGTGCACTAACAACCACATTCTTATATTAATATCTGTGGGTAATGTTTGCAACCGAAAACAGACTTCAGCTGAGTTTGCAAGCAAACAGAGACTGCACCATCACCGTCACTAACAGCCTCTGTGACTGATCGACAAGCGATTCGATGCTGAACGACGGAAATGCGCTTCCTAACGTCCAGGTTACTGTACACATTTCGATTGGGCGTGTTTAGCGATTTTAAAAGGGAAATGGGTCATTAGGCATGTCATTCGGTGATCCACATAAAGCCTTCTGTGAAAATGTGCCACATTGCTCAAGTACTTATAACCACAAAGACCTACAGACCAGTAATCAGTATTCAGATTTAATACAGTATCCGTAGCAGTGCTAGTTTATATTCAGTCCATGGTTAGTTCTTTCTGTTTTTAATTCTGTTATGCCTCTTTCAGAATATTTTTTTTTGCATTACTAGGTGGACAATATCATGCCGTTTTAAAAGTTTTGGCTTATTGGTGTATGTGCAGTCCTCAGGCCCCTCGTCTGGGATGTTATTGTTATTTCTGGCAGCCCACGCATACTGAGCCAGGGTAATAACCCATGCTGTGCAAGTCACACTGAGGGTGGGGAGTGTAAATGTCAAACTGAACAAAAACTGTCACCCTGGGAGGGTGAGAGTGTTTACCCAACCACCGTCTCTCCCGACTTTACAGCCTGTAGGTGTGAGACACTACACAATCAGTGACATACCCCGAGTGAAATAACACACCACAAGAATTCTTCACACGGACGGCTGACATTGCTCCAAACACCGAGAACCTTCGTACAGATGCTGGTCATGTGCTAGTGTGTGCGTATGGGTGAAGGTGGCTAACATGTTTGTTGTTCCAAGAACGCAGTAGACAAAGTCTGCTGTCTATCGTATACAACCGCGCACGATATTCCTTGTATGTTGAACAGTTACATGACAACTTGACAAAAAGCAGCAAAGAACGAGAAAAAAAAATAAGAAGAAGAAATTATCTACATATAATATATGAACTTGTACGTATACACTTATATAATTATATATCTGTTAGTGTAGGAACATGTCGATGTTTAAAGCTTAGGTGTGTGGGTGACTTTTACACTGTTACCCGCTTTCTACTGTAATATTTTTAAAACGATCACCTGTCATATAAACGATTCTTTTGTTTATTATTATTATTATTTGTTTATATTATTTACTGCAGCGTCTCATGAGGGCAGGCAGCAGGATGGTGTGATCACACTTCCAAGTGACTTCCTCTGCAAGCCGAGGCGAAGGTTTGTGAGACAGAGAGAGCTATGTGTGATGACTGGTGTTTTAGGAGACAGTGAGCAATGCTGTGAAGGAATCAGTTACATGATCAACACTTTACATGATAAACGGTAAACTACTTCTAGGATGTGTTTATCTGTTTCGAATGGATTAAAAAACAGCCAGTTCTCAAAGCTGCTTTGAGGAAAAGGCTGAGTTACACCGACTAAATATAGTGCCAGGTAACTGGTACGTCTCGCCATCTTTAAAATCCAAAAGCAGGAAGTTATCTGTGTGCGCCAGTCACGTGACTAGCAATGAGTCAGTCAGGTCAGGTGGCACACTTTAACACTAATTCCTCCCCGTCCTCTTTCCCCACTGACTGTCGGTGTCAGCACAGCTCGTCAGACCACTTAAAAAAAGAAGCACCAAGAACCTGGTTGCCATGGCAACAGCAGTAGCAGCAGCATTGTCATATCGCTGGCCATGTACCACATGCGGTACATGTTCAAAGGAGCGGACGTCAGCACACATACGCACACCCCGGCGGACGTATAGGGTCCTTGGCGTTGCTGACGAGAGTCCGGGATGAGCCGGAGGTTATTCTTGAGCACTGCTGGGCTACACGAAGTCACTACGTACATCAATGAGCCAAATGATTGAATAAACTGTTTGAGTTCATCACGCTGGTGCAATTTGTGTCCACATTTTGTACAATGGGTTACACAGTATGTCACTAGGTATTGTATTGATAAGGTCAGGGGATAGATGTATAGAACTAAACCAAATTTAATATTTAAAAAAATAATAATAAAACAGTTTTTGTATTTATGACAAACTATATTATAGTATATTATTTTTTTTTACCACACATCACCGATAATTAAACTGAAATATATGAAAATCTCTAAGCCTCTACTTTTTTTTGAAGGAACATTAAGTTGTTTGGAAATAAATCCTTGTTCATTCCTGAAGTATCAGTATGCTTTCTGTATCTCATTCTCCCCTACAGCTAGCTGGCTAGCTAATACCATTGTCAGATGATGTTGATATTTCATATTTCCTTTTTCACAGCTCAGGGCCCAGTACCATTCATAGACAGAAAGACAAAGGTTTCAATTTCTAACAGACATTGCCTCCCAAATGTAGCATTTGTGTTTAGACTAAACTTTCCTAGTTTGATGAAATTTTATCAACATATTACATCCTGTGGGGAAAATACAAAAAATGGCGTGTTTGTATGTGCTGTAGGTTGGAGTCAACTGAACTGAATAGAATCTGCTCATTGAAAATTCCAGGTCGGTTTTCTTGCCAGGAAGACAGTGGGTTCAGCTGACCCAGTGGGACCCAGAGGTAGTCATAATTGAGACAGAAGAACCAATAGGTTCTTGGTACTTATCTATACATAAAGATTTGACTGTCAGAAAAGACTGTCAGTGAAAGCACACGTTTGTGTGGAGCAATAAATAATCTAATGCACAATGAGTACGCGGCTTGGGAGTCCGAACAATTCAGTAGAGTTTTCCATAAAGCTTTATGGCGTTTTTAAAAGTATTAGAGAAGGACAGGCCAGTAACAGTCCAGAGCATTCAGAAACCATTCACCTGGGTCTCAAATGATTAGCAGGGAGATGCCCTAGACATTTCAGTTTGGTCTCTGGAAGAGTTTTTCAGACTCGTTTTACTCAAGGAGACAGTATTATGGCCGTTGAAGCCTCATTGCCACAGATCAAATTTATGATGAAGTTATCTCAAATGGCGTAATATCATTATCTATTTCCTTTATGGATTATCTACAGTCGGTGTGCCAAGGTCGGTGAAGTTCATTTCAACTTTTAACTTTGTTTTGGAGGGTTGCTCAGGTATCTGGGGGGGGGGGGGAATCTGTGAGAAAGACATGTTTAACATCTCTGTACTGTAAATAAGACTGCGAAGGAGGGCATGTGTGCAGAGCATGAATCCTTCCTATTTTATGAAATGCAAAGGCTGGTCCAATTGAGCTGGTACAAAATTTTAAAGATGATCCAGAATATCTTTGGTGTAACAGAATGTTATCCAAACATTATGGAACATTTAGTTCTAATAATGTTTCATTTGTCTGATATGCTGATCTTTTTCCTTTTTTTTTTTTGTTTATTGTTGTTTTTCAACATGCTCTTGTTTCTGGTTGTTCACTATTTCCTCACCTGAGTGAAGGTAAATGCATTTGAACCTCTTGGCAGGATTACCTAAATTAGGCTCCCCATATTCTCTGAAGTTATCCATCATTTCCACCAGCAAATGAGCTGGCAGATTCTTCAGAGCTGAGAGCAGTCATGTTTCCTGCTTTGCCTTGTATACCAAATCAATTGTGGGCTGGCAGAAGATCAATGATAGCTTGGGCGAATGGCATCATTTCCTCATCTGTGAGGTGCACTCCTCGGCCACAGGAATTAGGTCATGCATCACGTACTTTAATGGACTTCCTGCTCTGTTCCCACTTTACTCTGCTCCCTTCTCACTAAGAAACCCTTCCCGGATTTCTCAAGGCAGTGCACCCGCGTCCATTCATTCATTGTTTAATGTATTCATTGAAGGCCTGTAAGTGGTGTGAGGTCGTATTACACGCACATCAGAAGAAAAAAAAACAACTAACAGGAATAGGTTGAGAGAATGATCACGACTGCACGCTCATTCAGTGTCCGTGAGCACGTCAGGGTGAGGCTACTTTACTTAACAAAGTGGAAAACATGAACAAAAAAATGCCGTTTTTATTGCACTTAATAACATCAAGCCATTTTTATTTTTTTTTAGTGTTTCTATATCACACATATTCATGACATGCAACGTCTCTCTTCAGCATTAGATATCTTCAAAGCAACTCATCTGTAGTCCATTACATAGATGCTTTTAGTAGGATGCTAAGTACCGTGGATATAAAAAGTCTATACACCCCTGTTATAATTTCAGGTTTTTGTGATAACACAGTTCTAGTGAGAGGACCACCCGAGCACAGTCCTCGTAAAGTCATTCCACAGTTGTATTTGAATAGGACGTAGAGCTGGGGTCGGCCTGGGCCGTTCCAAAACACAGATCTTCTGAAGCCATTTCTTTGTTGATTGGTAATCGTTGTCATGCTGGAAAGTAAACTTTTTCTTCATATTTAGCTGTCTTCCAGAGGCCTACATTTTTTGTTCCAACATAGAATGCTCTCTCTGTCTTATGCAGTGGGGCTGCGTCTCTTTATCCCCAGCCCCAGCTAAAGAGAAGCAGTCAGATTACACGATGCTGCTGCCATCACCACGCTTCACCTTGGGAACGGTAATCTTTGGACGATTAGCTGTCTTGTTTTTGCACAAAACATATTCTATTAAAACGATGTCCAAAAGTTCTACCATAGCACATTTCGCCACATAGTTTGGGACGATTCAGGAGGGCCTGGATGTTTTGATTTGTTTTGTTTCTGTGAGAAAGAGCTTGGATCAAGCCACCCTACCTCACAGCCCAGACTTGTGAAGAATACAAGAGCTTATTGAGATATGCAAGGAGTGACCAGTACGTGCCAGACTTTAGAAGGCTACACATGTCAAGCACAAAGAGAAACGAGAGAGTAAGCGAGAGAGGATAAAAGACATTGAGCGTCCAGACTCCTGACTGCAGTCTATTGGATGCAGAGCCTGTGGAGAGTGAAAAGGCCTGATCCTGGGTTAGTAGCGTGCCGTACATACGCACATCCAAACACAAGCGTGACACTGCACAATGATGTCATCTCCACCAGACGCGTGTGCCATGCACAATCCCATCAGAGCTCAGCTAAGTGCATGCTTACATAATAGTCATCTCTCTTGGCAAAGCTAGCAGAAGGGGCCATTAATTCCTGTTATTCTGCAACTGGGTGCAAAACATTCAGCCGAAACCCTTTTTCATTGTAATGCTCAAAATGCAGCTTCCTCGCACGGGATTTAAATGATATATAAAAGAGACAATAATGATGCGATTGGGTCTGTTAAGAAGTTAGCTTCAAAAAGATGTAATGTATTACATACTGCAGTGTACAATAACGTAATCATAACACACCAAAGACACTTAGCTTTGGGCCTTTAAGACAAGGACGTAATTATTCTATCTCTTACGTCGTGCATATATCTCACTGGTTTTCACTTTTATTATAATTGCAGAAGAAGAGATGGTCTGCAGTCGATAACAGCTGCCCGATGTTCGTTTTCATGCGACCTCTGATGGACTTATTTTAAATACGAGTGTGCTTTGTGTTTACACGGCTTTCTCCCTGCGTAAAAAGAGGTTCTGTGGTGTGCCGTTCGGGAGGCGGCCCCGGGCTTTTGTGCACGTTTGAAAGGCGGAGCAGACACACACACACACACTCTGTGTGTAGAGGTCTGGGGTAAGAGACAGGGGTCTAACGTCCATCTGCCATTTCTCCAGCTTGTCTAGGAGAGAGAGGGGCCCTGAGCTGCTGCACACACAATAGAGAGTCTGCTTCTCCCGTCAATCATAAGGAAACGCGCGCAGGCCGTCGTTGCAGCCTTTCACTCAGCTAAACACAACTATTCAACTGTCTGCACATGTAGGTGTGTGTGTGTGTGCGTGTGCGTGCGTGTGTGTGTGTGTGTGTGTGTGTGTGTGTGTGTGCACCTGTCTTAACATGACTCTTATGTATTGTTCAGCTCAAAATGCCCTTTTTTCCCTTTCATTTGTCTTTTTACTACAGGTAGAACACAGAGAAGTTAATGTTCAGTGCTTCGTTGTTACAATCATATTTCAGTTGAAGATTTTCAACGTGGAATTTGAAATGTTTGTAAATGTGAAATGAAATATTTTACTCTTGTGTTGCTGCAAAACAAAAGAGATGTCTGGTGTTAATGGTGAATGCAGTCGCAGGTATGGAATCGAATCTTGAGAGAGTTGACCTTAAACTGACACGGAACAGATCTACATTTCTCATTCCTATAACTACAGACAGTTCCTAAACAGTTGATAGTAATTACTTAATAATATGCTCAAGGACACGGGCGCACGGTGGTTTAGTGGTTAGCACGTTCGCCTCACACCTGAGGTTCGATTCCTGCCGGGGCCATGTGTGTGTGGAGTTCGCATGTTCTCCCCGTGCTGTGGGGGTTTCCTCCGGGTACTCCGGTTTCCTCCCATGTCCAATGACATGCATGGTAGGTTGATGGGCGTGTCTAAAGTGTCCGTAGTGTATGAATGGGTGTGTGAGTGTGTATGTGATTGTGCCCTGCGATGGACTGGCACCATGTCCAGAGTGTACCCCGCCTCGTACCCGATGATTCCTGGGATAGTCTCCAGGTTCCCCGCGACCCTGAAGAAGGAATAAGGGGTTGAAGATGGATGGATGCTTAAGGACAAATAAATGAAAATAAAGAGCTGGGAGTTCAAGGTGTTAAAAGAATTCGCACTGAGTTTTGTTTTGTTTTGTTTCTTTCTCAGACGCCCTTGACTTAAACATGAATTTGCTTTATTTTTGAAACCAAAAGTCAAAATAATTTAAACAAATTCTGTCGGCCTTTGGCCAGCCTCTATAATACATCACTCTTAAGTGCTCTTTTTCTTACTGACTCCTGAGCTGACATTGTGTGAAGGTTTTCCTTCTCATAACATGAGATGTCTGAGATGTGACTCACCGGGATGTGACATCTGAAAGGTATGGAACCTTCGAGGTCATAAAGATTCTCATTCTCATACCAGCTCTCACAATTTTTCTTCCCGGATGCCAGAAACACATTGTAAGCATTGCTCAAAACCAGTTTTCATGGTTTCTTTAAAAAAAAAAAAAAGTCCTTATGCAAAAACAAAAACAATAAAAAATAAGGCAATTTATAATTTCATAGCCCCGACACGTCTCAAAAAAGTGAGGACGGGGCAACAAAAGACTGGATATGTAAGTGTTACTAAAAAGAAAACCGCTGGAGGAACATTTTGCAACTAATTAGGTTAACTAGCAACAGGTCAGTAATATGATTGGGTATAAAAAGAGGATCTTAGAGAGGCGGAGAATCTCAACTAAAGATGGGACGGAATCTAGATGGAACTAGATGAACTTTTTCAAAATACAAAATGACTTAATTTTTTTCTTAAAATGGTACATTGACTCAGTTTAAACATTTAGATGTTTTCGGTGTTCTATTGTGAATAACATATGGGTTTATGAGATTTGCAAATCGCTGCATTCAGTTTTTAGCTACATTTTACACAGCGTCCCAACGTTTTTGGAATTGGGGTTATACGAATAATTCCTTGTGTGAAATGAACTTTACCACGTACAGCCTTCTAAAGTGCACAATATTTACAACATTTTCAGAATTTCGTACTTAAATGGCTAGATGTATAAATATAAGTTGAGTGTTCTTGTTTCTCAAGAGCACAAACAAACGTCATTTCTTCCTTTATACTGATGTTTCTCTCCCTCTCGATAGAAATGTGCCCTAAACCAGCTTGCGATGATGAAAGTTGAGCTGAGGGGAAGTGATGGTTTGACCTATGCTGTTCTTGGCTCAAGCCAAGCTCTACTAATCTTAATGAGGTGTGTAACATTGCTATTTTTATACCACATCAGTGGTGACAAAAGGACACACACTCCTCTGTGCTTTTTGGCTTTTTATTTATAGAGAATGCCATTGGGCCATACATAGAGCTTTCAATAACAGAAAGAGCCAAACATATTTCCAAATCAACATAAAAAGGGTATAAACACAAAATCATATTTTCCAATAATCATCTCTGTCTGTACCTGTCCACGGGCTGAAAGCTCAGAGTGTCCATATTTTGGACTGATATTAGAAATTATTATACTAGTGTATATAAGTAAAGTGTATTATCATAATTGAATGTTTTTGCCAGACTAGGCTTCTGGTAGTAAGTTAAACTGACCTGATCGAACACTAAGGGAGAGAGAAGAAGAAAACAAGCCCTTTTATTTTGAAGGTTATTCCAAGTGGTTGTAAAGCACAGGTCAGCATTGTCAGTTCAAAATGTCCTCTCTCTCACACACACACACACACACACACACACACACACACACACACCTGGGTCCTACAAGTTGCATGATTTACGGTAACAGTAGTCAGGAGAAAACACAACCAGGCAGAATTCCAGACTCAAAGTCTCAGTGGTGAGTATTTAACTTGCCAGTGTCTGATCTTAGTGCTGATTCAGTGTGTGTGATGTGTGTGGCTCTTGTATCTGTCTAAAGGAGCCGACCTTTGCCCTTCTCAAACCCCCGACCCTGTGCAGCTGTTCGAGAGGCCCCATCTGTCACTTCCCTCCTGGGGTGAATGGGGCAGGGTCTTCAGTCTCACTTGATTAACCTGAAAGATACAGGCATTCTCTGTGTATCACAGGGCACACTTTCATTTCACGAGCACACACACACACAAACACACACACACACACACACACACAACGGAAGAACATACAAAACTCCTAATCCTCTGGTTTTGCATGTTTGCCTTTAACGAATGAGCAGTTTTAAGCATTACTTGTGAAAGTCACTTCAGGAATGGTAATTAGTATGCCAAATGTATTATATGTATTATAATGTATGTATTATATTATTTGTTTATGCCATCTGAAGGCAAAATTATACCATTAACTATGTTTTAGTACTGAGAATATTGGCAATTGATGGCTGCCCTATGCCCCCAGGATAGAGTGGATTAAGTCAGGTCATCTCAAAATGATCATAAATTTCCTTAAAATGGTAACTTGGTAGCACTTTATTTACACTAAGGGTACCTACATAGCGCCTTCATAAAACAATCAAAAGCTTTGCATAAATATTTTCTAAAACAATAAACAATAAAACAATACTGGTGGATTTACGGTGCTGTGAAAAATTCTTTTTATTTTTTTTTTTATATATATTTTTATGTATATCTCATACTAAATAGTTTTAGATCTTCAAACAAAATACAACATAAAACAAAGGCAACCTGAGTAAACCCATGATACAATTTAAATTGTTTTTTATTTGAAGGAAAAAAAAGTTATCCAACACCAATCAGCAACGTGAAAAACTAATTGCCCGCTTATACATAAAATCTGTTTGTGCCACCTTTAGCAGCAAGAACTTCAATTAAACACTTCCGATAACTGGAGATCAGTCTTACATTGACTTCTAGGATTTACTCCTATACTTTGGATCATTGTCTTGCTTCATAATCCAGTTGTGCTTCAGTTTCAATTTACCGACTGAAGACCGGACATTCTCCTTTAGGATTTTCTGGTACACAGCAGAATTCATGTTCATCAATTACTGCAAGTTGCCCAGACCCTGAAGCAGAAAAGCATCCCCACACCATCACACTTCCTCCACCATGCTTCAGCATAGGTATGATGTTCTTTTTGTGGAATTCTGTGTTCAGTATATGCCAGATATAACAGGACCCCTGTCTTCCAAACAGCTCCACTTTTAACTCAATACAAAATTCAGACGAGTCTTAATGTTCTTCTGGGTTAGCGGTGGAACCTCCTCACCACTCTTCCATAGAGCCATTTTTTCCCCCAGTGTCTTTCTGATAGTGGAGACATGAACAGTGACCTTTACTGATACAAGAGACACCTGTAGGTCCTTTGATGTTGTTCTTGGATCTTTTGTGAATTGCTGGATGAGTCATTTCTGCGAGCTTGGAGGAATTTTGGAAGGTTGGCCACTTCTGGGATGGTTCACCACTGTGGTGAGTTTTTCCATTTGGAGATAATGACTCTCACTCTTTGGAGTCCTTTAAAATAGCTTTGTAAACCTTCCCAGACTGATGTATTTCAATCACCTTCTTCCTCATCATTTCTGAAATTTGGCAGTGTGTTACTGAGTAAGATCGTTTAACCAACTTCACGCTGTTGAAAAAGTTCTATTTAAGTGTTGATTTGATTTAATGGGGTTGACTAGTTGTGTCTGGTCCAGCTGAACCCCATTATAAATGCAGGTTCATAGATTTAGGGAATTAGTAACTACGTGGGGCAAATACATTTTCACACAGGCCCAGTTGGTATTGGATAATATCCATCCATTTTCTATACCGCTTATCCTTTTCAGGGTCACGGGGAACCTGGAGCCTATCCCAGGGAGCATCGGGCACAAAGGGTACTTTGTGGGTACAGGGTACACCCTGGACAGGGTGCCAATCCATACACAATCACATACACACTCACACACCCATTCATACACTACGGACACTTTGGACATGCCAATCAACCTACCATGCATATCTTTAGACTGACTGAACATGCAAACTCCGCACATGCAGGGTCAAGGTGGGACTCCAACCCCCGACCCTGGAGGTGTGAGGAGAACATGCTAACCACTAAGCCACCATACGCCTAACATCATTGTTTAAAAACTGTATTTTGTGTTTACTCAGGTTACATTTGTCTTAGATTTTGTTTTAATTACTGAAACAATATAGTATGCGATATACAGAAAAACAAATACTTTTTTCACAACAATGTACATATGTAACTCTTACATCAAAACCCAAATCAAATGAGATCATATGAGATGACAAAAGTTATTATGAAGTACATGACAATACTCGGCTCCTGAAGCATATAACCAGTTCATGGGGGGTCCTCGACCCCGAGACCTGATGTCCTTAAGCATTTCAGAGTTCCATTGTGTGTCATCCCTCACAAGGCGGGATAGAGGATGCTTGACATGTTCACCGAGGTCCAGAAGTGGGTCTGTCTCTTCCGCACCATAGAGAGATGTTGGGATATTCGCGGCCTGACTTGAACACGGAGCAACAGCTACTGCGTAGCCTGCAGGGGAAACAAAGTTCAAGGCAGAGTCTGAGGGGGGGCGATGTTCACCGTGATGCTGGGGGGCGGCTGGGGGGACTGGCAACGGGCGACATTCTCCACGAGGTCAGAGGGGGGAGTGAAATTTTCTATGAGGCTAAGGTGGGGGGTGAAGTTCCCCACAAGGCAAGAGGAGGGAGTGATGCGCTCTGCGAAGCATGAGGGGGAGCGATGTCCTCCGTGGAGCAGGAAGGGGGTACGACATATGGCACGAAGCAAAGAAAAGAAGGACGTCTTAGCCTTGATCATGGAGAATCTCCCTTCCTTCTCCCACTGCGGGTTTTCCCAAACAAAAAGGGCCTCTTGCACGCTGAAAAAAATCTACTGCATCCATTGATTTGGTCTTGCGTTCTGTCACGATTTGGATTTAGAGGTGGATGGAATTGCAGAATTTAAGTGAAACATTTAATAAAGTAACAAACAATGCACAACACAAGACATGGATCAAAGACGAGCATAACGTGATACATGGGGACAGAACAAACAACGCAAGACAACAGTGCAGTGCTGAACCTGACTACATATACACACCAGTGCTAATGATCTAAACATGAAACAGGTGAATGAGACATGTGACATGGTGCAGTGGCTGATGAAAAACATAGTTTCTAGTCCTTTTCTGATATTACATGACAAATTTGACATACGTTTTTGATAAATTCTCCAGCATTGCTTGAGAAATTATTTATGGGATAAACATGAATGAGTTATAAAGGCTAATAAAGTTACTAGTAACGTTCACTGTGTATGTGTATGAAAGTCCAGCTCACGTCATGATTCTAGCACCGGGTTGTAATGCAGCAATGAAAGTGTGAGGTGTCAGAAGAAGCCGAGGAACCCAGAGGCACGTAGGTGGTTGTGAAACTCCTGAAAAGACGCTGTCATGACGCACAGAAGTTCAAGGTGTGAGGAACCCCCACTCACAGATAAGCGGCTTTATGTTGCATAATACTTGCTGTTGCTGTGGATACACACACAGTCACAAATGTCTTTGGTGTGCTCAGACTTGCCATAAACACATGCATTCATACACACAGTCACATGGTTAGTATGCTTTATCTTGAACACACCTCAAACTGGGTGTATCTGTATATGAAAGGATATGATGGTGATAATATCTGTGAAACATTTTGTACACCTTACACTGATTTTTTAGAGATGATGAAATTAGTTACGTTTACGGTTATTTATCTGGCAAACACTAAAGCAGAATTACAATCTAATCAAAACCCGTTAAAGCCACTGAATGTTCTACCAACAAAAATCAAAGCAGTTGTAAGAAGAATGGCAACGCTGGTGAAAGTGCCAGTACAAACACTACTCACGCTGAAGTCAGACTATGGATATGTTCTTGCATGCCCATTCTATCCCTCCCTCTTTACTAAGAACGACAATATTTCTTAAGAATATTTCTTATCGTAAGACTATCAAGAAATTTCCATTGACCATGGACATTAGGATTGTTGGTTTTAAAGCCCTGGACTGGGCCCCTCTTACACTGCTTTGTAAACATACTGCATCTAGACCCTTAAGGTCCACCACACAGCTACAGCTGACTGCTCCTCAATCTCAGATAAAACAGAAAGGTAAAAATGCATTCGCTGCTTCTGCACGAGGCTCCAGAACAGTCCAAAAGACATCACACGTGCTTCTTCTGTGTCCATTTTAAATCAAAGCTCAAAGCATATTTTTATTCCATAGCTGTGGAGAATGCTTGAATCCATATCGTGTGTGTGTGCATGATTATTGTGTTTATGTATGCAAAAGTTTGCAAAAAGTTATTGTCTAATGCATTTGAGAGCAGTAACTTGGTAGTAGAATACACCTGCAACTACATGTAACCGTTACGGTGTTTATGAGCACTGACTTCCTGCACCAAAACCACCAAAAAAAGCAAAACAGGTTTTGTTTTGGCTGAAGAATCTTGTGGTTATGGCTCACTTAATGAAAATATTGACACACGTATATTTCACACATACCTAACTGGGTGTGACTGACACCACAAGCAGATCTAAACAATGTCTGGCTTAACCATGTGTGTCAGAAAGCTGTGAAGTTAACCCAGATGCTGCATTTCTCTGAAGTTTAAGTACTTAAGTAATCGCCCACTCTAAAGTGGATGTCAACGCAATCAGCTACCTCTCTGTGTAGAGTGTACTGAAAATAAGTAGCACACTATAATATAGACCACTGTCAGAAAGACGTCATATCATTTCAAAAATGCACTCAAACATTTTTTAACAAATTGATGTACCGGTACTATTGGACGATTTTAGCCAGATTAATTGATCAAGAATTACTACAAACCTGTAAACCAAATTTTTGGAGAATTAAGAGTGGAAAAAAGACAGACATAAGAGGAAAAAACTAGCACCCTGATATACTGATCATACATACACTCTAACAGACCACTCGAAAATTAGAAGGTAAATGGCATCAAACTACGTTAGTAGTATTCCAAACGAAATGAAAACGGGAACCTTCTGAGCTAGAGAAAATCTTTTCAATATGCTAGATCAGCATATTTCTCCACCCTAATAGAAGATAACAAAATAAATAATAATCCTAGATTCGTATTTAATACTGTAGCAAAGTTAACTAGGAACAAGACAGTCACGTACCGGAGTTGGGCCGGAAGCAGAACCGGGCGGTAAGCGTAGTGCGTGGTATAAAGGGAAGTTCAAAAGACGTAGTCGTATAACCGGCGATTCAGGCGATCGGGCAAACAAAGCAAAAGGGGCAGTCAGAAAGCGTAATCGTAAACGGGGTCGAGATAACTGAGATAGCAAACGAATGTCAAAAGCTTGGAAACGCAGAGAACGAGTCAACTGAACGTATACTTTGCACTGATCTCATGATGAATGACTCTCTAAATACTAGTGGAGAGAGTGTGTGTTTGATTGCCCCCCTTGGAGACATTTCTTGGTCTCTGAAGGGATTTGAAGGCAGTGGTTGATACGGTGAGATGACCAGTGTGTGATCTCCCTTCAAGTCCAGGAAATTTGTGGATGATGATGTTCGAGCCAGGGAAGACCGAGGACCACTGGATGATGGGTAGATAGAATGACATGGAAAATGATTCGTTGTTGATGAAGATTGCTGGTGCAGAGGTTAACGGGTTCCGTGCAGTGGGTAATAAACCCCTTTCCAATGGGGGCTTCATCAATGGCTTGAACTCGGCGGGGTGTGCTAAGGGAACGAACAGGGATGTTGTGCTGCTGTATGGTGTCTTGATCGATGAAATTCCCCGCCGCTCCTGAGTCGATCAGCGCTTCTAAAATACAAGATACGCCTGAGAGTACTCTAATATGACTGGCATTAAAAACGCAGATTGAAATGAGCGCTGGGCTGAGGAATCCAAACTCACCCCTGGCTGCTGTTGCTTAGCAGTTGCGTTGTCCCATCGGGCAGGGCGTTGCTGGAGAGGGCATTGTTGCACTCGCCACATGCCACAGGCGATCGGGCAAACAAAGCAAAAGGGGCAGTCAGAAAGCGTAATCGTAAACGGGAAAAGAGGTCGAGATAACTGCGATAGCAAACGAATGTCAAAGTCTTGGAAACGCAGAGAACGAGTCAACTGAACGTATACTTCGCATTGATCTCATGGTGAATGACTCTCTAAATACTAGTGGAGAGAGTGTATGTGTATGATTCACAGGTGTGAGAGATTAGAACTCCGGGGATGGTGAGCACATGCGTGCATGGGAGGTGAGTGTTGCTTCTTGGGAAACTGAGTCCTGGCCAGGTTGAGATATGACAAAGACCAGCATAGAAGCATAAAAAGCACAGTTTGTAGAAGCCATATGAGGACTAGCATAACGAATTTATGGGTTTTTTTAAATGATAAAATTCTAAATATTCAGCAAAAACAGCAGAGTATTAACAAAGTATTAACAAACTATGTAAACAGCAAGATTGCACATCTATTCAGTGATTAGAATCCTTTACTTTCCTCCAACTGACTAAACATCTCTGCATAGTGCTGAACAGTAGACATTGTCACAAACTAATGACTAACACAAACTAATTTCACCTCAATAATAAGTTCCTCACTTAGCACTACCCAATCAAACCCCTCATTAAAAAGCCTGACCTCATCCCCGGTCATGTCTCCGCCCTGTCTTGTCATGTATTGTCTAGACACGTGTGTTTCCGTATTGCCCGCAGCTGTTAGCAGTTGTGGGGCTAATGATGCCGGTGTATATATACCGTGAGCCATGCTACACACGGCGCAGATTATTAACGTAGAGTATCGTAGACTTAGTTAGATTAGATGTTCATTACCTTAGATGTTCATTAGTCATTGGTCATGTCATGTCTCCTGTTTTGTTTCGTTAGTTTAGTTCACTGGTTTCTCCGCTACCAGTCCCTCGCTCAGGTTTATGTTTCATGTTTAATATCTTGACCGGGTTTTACGTATCACGACCTTGATCTCTGAGCTGCCCTGTATATGCCTGCTTGCCGTTCGCCTGACCTTTGCCTGTCTTGGATTACGTTTATGGTTCATGTTTTGGATTTGTCTGCTCTCCGCTCTACAAATAAAACTCTCGTTCTAAACTGCGATTGCATCCGTCCTATCTGCGCTCCGTCACGATACGTGACAAACAGCATTCATAAAATCCTTCAACCTGATCACAGCACTGAGACAGCACTGATTAAAGTGGTAAATGGCCTACTACTGGTCTTTTAGTTTTGCTGTCATAGCTAGTATTGCTGGAGTCCCTGCTTGCACATCTACATCTTCTATATCATTACAGGACAAGAACACACCTAATAATCTGTTTTCTCTTTCTCTCTCCGCCCTTCCCTTCCTTTTCCTTGCCTCTCTCTCTTATGCTTTTCTCATTAAAATGTCAATCTATATCCAGAGTCCTGTATAGTGGCTTTGTGTTAGTGTCCATTGTTAAAAGTATATTGAATTGAATTGAATTGCGTTGAATAATAACACCGCGACTTAGTGGTTAGCACGTTCACCTCACACCTCCAGGGTTGGGGGTTTGATTCCTACTGATCCCCTGTGTGTGCTGAGTTTGCATGTTCTCCCCATGCTGCAGGGGTTTCCTACCCCGGTCCAAAGACATGCATGGTAAGCTTGTGGACATGTCCAAAGTGTCCATAGTGTATGAACGGCTGTGTGAATATATGTGATTGTGCCCTGCGATGGATTGGCACCCTGTCCAGGTGTACCCTGATTTGTGCCAAATGCTCCCTGGGCTCCAGGTTCCCCACAACCCTGTAGGATAAGTGGTATAAAAAATGGATGGATGGATGGATGGATGCATGAATAATAAGGAGATGATCTTTTTAAAGTTGATAACGTGTTGGTGAAGCATTTAACACACAACTGTTGCCCCAAAGTTTATAATGTAGTGATGACATACCTGAGATTCACCAAACCAAGTCTCTTACTGAAGCCATTTTTGTTCAAGATCAAAAGATGTCTGATGAATATGAGACTATGGATATGAAATGAAAGCTGAGAATATCTGTTTTTATTTCCTGCTATTTGGATCTAGACGTGTTAAACAACCTTTGGTTTGAAGCCACCCATTTTTCGAGTGATCAAAAATAATGGAACATCTGAATGACAGATGTTTCTTGTCGTGCAGGTGTGCCCTGTTAGACTGATTGTTTAAACAATTAATAGCTCTGCCTGTCTGCTCTTGGTTTGAGCCTTGAGTTTTGCTTGTGAAAACTGCATTTGTTGTTAAAAAGAATAAACCAACACGAAGGCCAGATAGCTGTCTATGGGAGAAGATCTAGCCATATTCAAGCTGATAAAAGAGGGAAAATTGATCAGAGCCATTACAAAAACATATAATAAGTTGGAATGTGCTCAAATAGAAAAAAAAAACCCACTGGTACACGAACAACCGGACATGAAATAGATCAACCAAGGGAAAAAACAGCAGTTGATGACATAAGAATTTTGACAGCTGTTAAGAAAAGTCCCAAAAGAACACTTAGTGACATCACAGGGCAGGGGTCAAGGAATCACAATCCCCTAAATATAGAAGTATATAGAGATATAGAAGAAATATAAAGGCGATACCACAAGATGCAAATCACCCATCAGCAATAAGAATCAGAAAGCCAGATGAGCCACAAATGTTCTGGAACCAAGATGAACCTCTACCCAGAGGTGGGTAGTAAAGCGCTACATTTACCTCTTTACATTTACTTGAATAACTTTTTTGAAAAAAGAAAAATACTGTCAAGAGTAGGTTAAACTGGCCGTACTTACACACTTACTCAAGTTCATTTGTAATCACAAAATGTACTTTTACTCTGCTAAATTCTGCGGCATCCCTCCGTTACTGTTAAATGTGAATGAATATCCATCCATTCATATTCTATATCTTATCCTTCAGGATCGCAGGGCACAATCACATACACATTCACACACCTATTCATACATTCATTCATACACCACGGACACTTTGGACATACCAATCAGTCTCCACACACACAGGGCAGCGGCGAACCCCTAACCCTGGAGGTGTGTGGCCAACGTGCTAACCATTACGCCACCGTGCACCCTTTATTAATGTATATATGTAGTCTTAATAATTATTTTATATCACGTATAATGAGGTTGCAAGTCTTGTGAATAGCTGCAGTGGTCTGAAGGCAGACGCAACAACCGCTCATTTTTTTGTGACTCAGTCGTGGTAATGGCCGCGCACACCCACACACACTATGTCTCTCTCTCTCTCTCTCTCTCTTTCTCCACACACACTTTTGTTTCTGTTCTGTTCCACAGTCTGTTCCTTTGTTCTCTGTTGTCTTGTTTAAATGCAAATACTGACAAGTTTGTGTTGTTATCATGTAAAAAAAAAAAAAAAAAAAAGAAGAAAAAACCAGAGAAAAAAGACAGGTTGACTGTTGATTGGATAGTTTATTACTCTTACTCAAGTCATTATTAACATTATTACTTTTACTGTTACTTGAGTAATCATTTTTATTAGTAGTTTTACTTGTACTTGAGTAAATGTTTTGGCTACTCTACCCACCTCTGCCTATACTAAAGTGATGGAAAGGCCAAAGTCTGGAGAAAAAAAGGATCTGCTCATGGTCCCAATCATACAAGCATGGTGGAGGTAGTGTCATGGCTTGGGCATGCTTCTGGAACAGGCTCACTAATCTTTGTTGATGATGGAACTCATGACAGTGGCAGGAGAAACATTCTGTCTGCCATTTTACAGAGAAATGCATCCACTTCTTCATGCAGCAAGACAATGACCCAAAACACTGCTAACACACCAGAGGACTTCATCATGGGGAAAAAAGCGGAAGGTTTTAGACTGCCCAAGTCAATCATTCTTAACCTAATTGAGCATGCAGTTCACCTCCTGAAGATAGGACTGAAGGGAGAAACTAACCTAACGACAATAATGAACAAGCATAGAATCAGCAAAGAATCTGCAATACAAGCATGGAAAAGTATCACAGAAGAAGAATACAACAGTTTGGTGATGTCAGTGGGTTGCTGTCTTTATGCAGTTATTGCAAGCAAGGGATATGCAACCAAATGTTAATTTACTTTAAGTCTATCTGTTCTTATACTTTTGTTCACCTACAAATTGGCAACAAAAGGTGCCATGTTCTAATTTGTTTAACACATCCATCCATCCATCCATCCATCCATCCATCTTCTATACCGCTTTATCCTTTTCAGGGTCGCGGGGAACCTGGAGCGTATCCCAGGGAGCATGGGGCACAAGGCGGGGTACATCCTGGACAGGGTGCCAATCCATCGCAGGGCACAATCACATACACACGCACACACTCATTCATAAACTACAGACACTTTAAACATGACAATCAGCCTACCATGCGTGTGTTTGGACTGGGGGAGGAAACCGGAGTACCCGGAGGAAACCCCCGCAGCACGGGGAGAACATGTAAACTCCTGTTTAACACATCTAGATGTAAATATCACGAAATGAAAGCTGAAATTCTGATCTATCATGTCATATCCACCTTTAGATCTCAAACCCAAATGTTTTCAGTGTATGGCAAAAAGAATATAATATTGCTGTTCCTTTCAGAGGATACTGTGTCTCAAATCATGTTGATTTCACACTGGGTTCTTAGTGGAAAGGCCTTTGAGTCTCTCAAAGACAGGCCATTAGGTTTGTTGCCCTTCCAGTCTGGTGTCACTGTCACCCTGAGCAAAATGTACAGGTGGTCTGAATGGGAGGAGAAAAGGATCAGACTGGCAATACAAAACAGATTAGCATGACCACAAAAGCCCCTCCCCCTCAAGCCCACACATTCCCTGCAATTCAGTAAACATCTATTTAAGGGTCTAACAGATGCCACCTGAGACTGAGTGAAAGTCTTCAAGGACATGAATAACTAGTGCCCAATAAAATCAATCCAACGCTGCCTTGTGAAACGTTAGCCTTTGTTTTAGTCTTGACTGTACAAGCTGTTAGGACAGAAATTGTTTAAAAATGTCTACTGGCAGAGACAGGCAAGACTCAAAATCTTAGTAGTTTTGTTTGACGTGTGAAGTGCCATTACAGGAAACAAAAATATACACTCACCATTCACTTTAATAATGAATATCTGTAGACCTGCTCATTTATGCAGTTATCCAATCAGCCAATCATGTGGCAGCATCACAATGCATAAAATCATGCAGAGACAGGTCAAAAGCTTCAGCTAATATCCAACATCAGAATGGAGAAATATTGTGATTATGTGAGAAAAAAAAACGACTTGTTCTTTTACTAGCCTTCAACTGTCCAGTTTCTGTAAGTCTGTGCCCGTGATAGCCTCAGATTCTTGTTCTTGGCTGACAGGAGTAGAACCTGATGTGGTCTTCTGCTGGTGTAGCTCATCCACCTCAAGTTTTGTTGTGTTGTGTTGTGTTGTGTTGTGCATTCTCAGATACTTTTCTGCTCCCATGGTTGTAAATAGTGTTTATTTGAGATCAAATAAACTTCCTGTCAGCTTAGACTAGTCTGGTCATTTTCCTCTGATCTCTCTCATCAGAAAGCTGTTTCAGCCTGCAGACCATCTGCTCGCAGGAGGTCTTATCTTTTTTGCACCATTCTGTGTAAACATTAGAGACTGTTGTGTGTGAAATTTCCAGGAGATCTGCAGTTTCTGTCATACTCAAACCAGAAGATGTCTGGTAGCAACAAATCAGGCCATGTGTAACCCTAAGTCACAGAACGCACAGTTTTTCCCTATTCTGATGTTTGATGTGAACATTAACTGAAGCTCTTGATCTGTATCTGCATGATGTTTTGCATTGCCCTCTCACCACAAGGCTGATTAGACACCTGCATAAATGTACAGGTGCTCCTATTAAAGTGGATAGTGAGTGTATATGACAATATAGTGTGGGTGGAATATAGTCACAGTCACTTTTGGAATAAACATATACACATATATACAGTAAGATTTATATGGCTGAAATATATATAAATATAACATAAATCCATCCATCCATCTTCTACCATCTTACTCCTTTTCAGGGTCTCGGGGAACCTGGAGCGTATCCCAGGAAGCATCGGGCACAAGGCGGGTTACACCCTGGACAGGATGCCAGTCCATCACAGGGCACAATCACATACACACTCACACACCCATTCATACACTACGGACAATTTAGACACGCCAATCAGCCTACCATGTATGTCTTTGGACTGGGGGAGGAAACTGGAGTACCCGGAGGAAACCCCCACAGCACGGGGAGAACACGCAAACTCCACACACACACATGGCCACAGCAAGAATCGAACCCCGGACCCTGGAGGTGTGAGGCGAACATGCCTCACATCAATATATTTTATCTTCATTTAATCATTTGAGGAAAATTGACTAAGCCAGAGGAAAAAGCCATACATGTGAGCACATTTATTTTTAAATTAACAGCAGCAATATATGCAAACATCATACTTCAACATAAATAAACCTCACACTGTAGTTTTAACAGTTCTCAGTATTAGTATTCCAAATACTGTATAGTGTATACTGTATAGAGTGCTGTAAGTGTTACCCCTGGAGTCTTTCACTTACTTCTAGGATTTACTCGTATGCTTTGGATCATCGTCTTGCTGCATAATCCAGTTGCGCTCGAGTTTCAATTTACAGACTGAATCCTTTAGGATTATCGAGGAGAGAGCAGAATTCATGTTTCCCTCAATTATTGCAAGTTTTCCTGACCGTGAAGCAGTAAAGCATCCCCACACCATCACTCTCACACTCCATCACACACCATGTAGGTATGATGTTCTTTTTGTTGTTTAGTTTAGGCCAGATGTCTTCCAAACTGTTCCACTTTGGACTCAGTCCACAGAATATTCTCCAAAAAGGTTTGAGGATCATCAAGGTGATGAGCTCATTCAGATGAGCCTTAATGTTCTTCTGGGTTAGCAGTGGTTTGCACCTCACCACTCTGGATGCCATTTTTAATTCAATTCAATTCAATTCAACTTTATTTGTATAGCGCCTTTTACAATAGTCATTGTCTCAAAGCAGCTTTACAGAAATAAAAAACAGGTATAAACAGCCAGAAACAGATAAAGAGAGACAAACAGGAACAGATAAACAGAAACAAACAGCTATAAAACAAATGGAATTTATCCCAACTGAGCAAGCCACTGAGTGGCGACGGTGGCAAGGAAAAACTCCCTAAGATGTTTTTTGAGGAAGAAACCTTGAGAGGAACCCGACTCAGAAGGGAAACCCATCCTCATCTGGGTAACACAGAATGTGAATGTAACACAGATAATGTGAAAATGAGAAGTATGTATGGCCTTAGGAGCAGCCGTAGTCCCAGCAGAAGATTTGGGCTCATCCAGAGGCAGAAGGGATCTGGATCTCCAATATCTCCATAAATTCGTGTGGGGCTCGGCAAAAAGAGAGAGAGGGAGAAAAACGATTAGGATTGTGAGGTAGTGCGATATAATCTAGTCAGGGTAAGCTTGAGTAAACAAATATGTTTTAAGCCTAGATTTAAACACTGAGACTGTGTCTGAGTCCCGAACACTAATAGGAAGACTGTTCCATAACTGTGGGGCTCTATAAGCGAAGGCTCTTCCCCCTGCTGTAGACTTCACTATTCTAGGTAATATCAAATAGCCTGCATCTTTTGATCTGAGTGGGCGTGGAGGATCATATAAAACCAGAAGGTCGCTTAGATATTGTGGCGTGAGACCGTGTAGTGCTTTATAGGTTAATAAAAGTATTTTAAACTTAATGCGAAATTTTACAGGGAGCCAATGCAGTGTGGATAAGATCGGGGTGATGTGGTCGTATCTTCTAGTTCTAGTTAGGACTCTAGCAGCTGCATTCTGGACTAACTGGAGTTTATTTATATTCCTACTGGAACATCCAGACAGTAAGGCATTACAGTAATCTAATCTAGAGGTGACGAATGCATGAACCAGTATTTCTGCATCATGTAGTGACAATATGTTTCTTATCTTAGAAATATTTCTGAGATGAAAGAAGGCTATCCTAGTAATATTATCTACATGAGCATCAAATGATAGACTGGAGTCAATAATCACTCCGAGGTCTTTAACTGCTGTACATGATGAAACAGAAAGTCCATCCAGAGTGACCATGTGATCAGAAAGATTACTTCTAGCTACACGTGATCCTAATAAAAGTATTTCTGTTTTATCAGAATTAAGTAGGAGGAAGTTGGTTAACATCCAACGTCTAATGTCATTTACACAATCCTCAACTTTACTAAGCTTCTGTCTGTCCTCTGGCTTCGCTGAAACATACAACTGTGTATCATCAGCATAACAGTGGAAGATAATTCCATGTTTACGAATAATTTGTCCTAGAAGTAGCATATATAAAGTAAAAAGCAGTGGGCCTAAAACAGAACCCTGTGGAACTCCAAAGGTAACCTCAGTACGCATGGAGAAATCACCATTTATATCTACGACCTGATAACGATCGGTCAGATAAGACCTGAGCCAGGAGAGGACTATTCCCTTAATGCCAACAACATTTTCTAATCTATCAAGGAGAATAGTGTGATCTATGGTATCAAAAGCTGCACTAAGGTCGAGTAACACAAGCAGAGAGACACAGCCCTGATCAGAGGTCAGAAGAAGGTCATTTACTACTTTAACTAACGCTGTCTCTGTGCTATGATGAGGTCTAAATCCTGACTGACACATTTCATGAATGTTGTTCCTATCTAATTACGAGCATAACTGCTTTGCTACAACCTTTTCTAAAATCTTAGAGATGAAGGGGAGATTTGATATTGGTCTATAGCTGGACAATTGGGACGGGTCAAGGTCAGGTTTTTTAATCACGGGTGTAATAACTGCTAATTTAAGTGATTTAGGTACATAGCCAGTGCTACGGGAAGAATTGATTATATTTAAAAGTGGTTCAATTACTCCTGGACAAATCTGTTTAAACAAACATGTAGGTACAGGATCTAGTATCCAGGTTGATGAATTAGCTGATGAGATTAGTGTAGCTAGTTCAGTCTCTATAAGCGGAGCAAAACACTCTAAACATTGATCTGATATTGCTACATTGTCATCTAATGGGTTTGTTACATTACTGAGCGGTTGTATTTTAATGGCCCGTATCTCAACTCTAATATTTTCAATTTTATAAATGAAAAATTTAATGAAATCGTCACTGCTATGAAATGATTGAGTGTTTTTCTCTGAAGTGTTTTTTATTTTTTTTATTTTTTTTATTTTTTATGATAGTGGAGTCATGAACAGTGACCTTCATTGATGCAAGGGACTTCCTGGATGAGTAGTTGCTGTGCTCTTGGAGGAATTTTGTAAGGTTGGACACTTTGGGAAAGTTCACTACTGTGCCGAGTTTTTCCATTTTTAGATAACGGCTCTCACTGTGGTTTTTTGGAGTCCCCGAGCCTTTGAAATAGCTTTGTAACCCTTCCAAGACTGATAATGCTACTACTACTACTAACAATACTAATAATAATAATAATAATAATAGTAAACTTTATTTTATATAGTGCCTTTAAAGCAGTTTCTCAAGGCACTTTACACAATAAGAAAATACAAAGAAAAAAAATATTCAGATAAAAACACAAAACATACAAAAACCACAAAAAAAATGGACTTGAATACAAAAAGATTAAAACCATTAAGAAAATGCTAAACTTAAAAAAAAATGTTTTTAGGTTAGATTTACAAACGGATCAAATTCTATGCATCCTTAATATGAGCAGGAAGTGAATTCCAGATTCTGGGAGCATAGGACGAGAAAGCCCTGTCCCCTACAGATCTCAACGGAGTCTGTGGGACAGCCAGTAAACCTGCTCGAGAGGAGCACAAATGCCACTTGGGAGTATAAAAAGATAAAAGCGCGGATAGATACTGAGGGGCCAGACCATGCAGTGCCTTATATGAGCATAAGAATGTTAAAATCAACGTGAAACCAGACCAAGAGCCAGTGCAAGAACTTCATTATTGGAGTGATGTGTTCATTTCTCCTGAAACCAGTCAGGATCGCAGCAGCAGAATTTTGCACACATTGCAATTTATTTAGTGTGGTTTTAGGAACCCCAGCAAGAAGTGCACTGCAGTAATCAATACGAGAAAAAAACTAAAGTGTTGGTAAGCCATCAGTCACAGGAGAAGATAGCAGAGGGAGAAGTGCAGCGATAATTCTGAGATGAAAAAAGGAACTCTCGACAGCATATTGTATGTGTGGGTCAAAAGACTCGAATCAAAAATGACTCTGAGATTTTTTTTCTTTAGTTTGGAACTCCAAAGCACAGCTGTCTATCTTCAAGAAGAGCCAATAAGCAAAACCTCAGTCTTATCACTATTAAGACACAAAAAGTTTTGAGTCATCCATGTTTTTATCTCAGAAACACAATGTAAGAAAAAAGAAACATCCACATTTTGACCAGGCTTAGAGTGAATATAAATCTGAGTATAGAAGTGATAATTAAACCTGCATGATCGTAAGAACAATACAAAAGGAAATATATGAATACTGAACAGAAAGGGGCCTAAAAATGGATCCCTGAAGGACACCAGTATGAACAGAGCCAATCTCAGACCTGAATCCACTCATAAAAAAAAACTGGCAGCTATCAGCGAGATAAGATCTGAACCAGATTATAACAGTCTCAGAAACACCAAAGACAGTTTCAAGTCGGTTGAGTAAGAAGTTGTGATTGATGGTGTCAAAAGCAGTGCTAAGATCAAGAAGGATAATGATGGAAAGAGAACCAGAACCTGAGGCTATGAACAGATAATTGGTGACCTTGACCAAAGCTGTCTCTGTACTGTGAGGGGCTCGAAAAGAGTATTAACAGTAAGGTGATTGTGCAATTGCAAAGCCACAAAACGTTCTAAAATCTTTGCCAAAAAGGGAAGGGTTGATATATGTTGATAATTATTTAAATTGTCCAAATCAACATTATGCTTTATTACAGCATTAATAACGTAATGCTGATGTATTTCAATCACCTTCTTCCTCATCATTTCTGGAATTTCTTTCAATTTTGGCCTAGTGTGTTACTGGGTAAGACCTTTTACCCAACTTCATGCTGTTGAAAAAGTTCTGATGTGATTGAACAGGGTTTGCAGTAATCAGGAAGGGTTGGGTCTAGTCCAGCTGAACCCCATTATGAATGCAGGTTCATAGATTTGGGGAATTAGTAACCACGGGGGCAAATGCATTTTCACACAAGCCCAGTTGGTATTGGATAGCTTTTTTGCATCAATAAATAACATTATCATTTAAAAACTGTATACGCATGATTCAATGCATTGCCCTGTTGCCATCTGATTGGGTATTTGCATGTATATAGGTGTTCCTAATAAAGTGTCGATGAGTGTATAGTTCTGTTCTGTATAGGATGATGTACTTTGTCACTTTTTGCTATTTGACAATGTAATGAATTAGCCACACAGATTTGACACTTTAAACTGTTAGTACGCTCAGTCCCCCTACCCACCCATCCATGATTGACAGAAATCCATCAAATTGTGTACTAAGCAACTGAAACGCTCACTATAGTGGCACTTATTACTGTCATTAGGTTAGCAAGCAGGATGTACCGTGCAGGACTGTTTGTTTAGCTCCCTGTTCGAGAGGATGTTGCTTATTTAGACAAAAGTTCTACTTCCTTTACTTCATCACTGTGCTTGACGTTTTTTGCTCTCATCCCCAGAAGTATTCCCATGACCCTGATATATTTATAATATTTCTCACAACTTTTATTGTTTTGTATTTTGGTAAAATGTCACTACTTAACCTTAAAGAGGAATTCTAAACCTGAGAATAAAATCCTGACTATTAAGCGTGAGCAGAATACTTGTCATATTTCCGTCCAACTGTGTCTTACTCATCTGTTCCTGAATGTAAGGTATTTGAGATATGTGCCTTAACCACATGCTATACATACTGCCTTGCATTTAACTCTATCTACTGGAAACATCTTTGGTAATATCTAGCTAGAAGTTATTTTCCATGGCACAAATTACGGTGTATATATATATACATATGTGTGTGTGTGTGTGTGTGTGTGTGTGTGTGAGTACATACATATAGAGAGAGAGAAAGAGAGAGATTTGGGAGAGACTACGAGCGAGAGAGAGAGAGAGAGAGAGAGAGAGAGAGAGAGAGAGAGAGAGAGGAGGATGCTGGAACACACCCAGCTGTCAGGCCATCAGTGTGATCAATCTTCTCTCACTGCAGTTGGAGTGCTGCACTGCGCTAACTTAGCCTGATAGGTTTGCTAGGAAAAAGAGCTTTAGCTGGATGTGCTAATCCACAACCACCTGTCCATTTCAACAAAATACACCGTTCATAAGAGTTTCTCTGTGACAGCACAGGTCATGTGTAAAAAAAAAAGCAATCTCGTAGCACTTGTGTGTGAACAATAAAACCCCACCTACTGTATCGTACACTGTGGCCAGAAGTATGTGGACACCTGACCATCATAGCCATACGTGGCTCTTCCTGAAACTGTTGCCACAAAGTTGAAAGCATCACAATTGTATAGAATGTATTACAATATCCCTTGACTGGAACTAAGAGGCCCAAACATGTTCCAGTATGACAATATCCCTCTGCAGATGGTGCGAAAGATAAAAACATGGTTTGCCGAGGTTGAAGTGACAGAACTCAAGAAGTCTGCACAGAGCCCTGACCTCAACCCCACTGAACACCTTTAGGATGAATGGGAATGCTGACTGCACCACAGACCTCGTCGACTGATATCAGTGCTTGATTTCATGAATGCTTTTGTGGCTGAATGAGCACAAATCCCCACAGTCACACACGAATCTAGTGGAAAGCCTTCCCAGAAGAGTGGAGGATATTATAACAGCAAGGAGAATACTACATCTGGAATGGGCTGTTTAAGTTGATGTGATGGTCAGTCAACTTTATCCATATAGCATACAGTCATGGACGAAATTATTGGCACCCCTGGAACTTTTCCAGAAAATGCACCATTTCTCCCAGAAAAGTGTTGCAATGACAAATGTTTTGGTAAACACATGCTTATTACCTTTAAGTGCATTGGAACAGCACAAAAAAGCACAAGAAAAAAGGCAAATCTGGACAAAATCATTGGCACCCTATTAAAACTGTGGGTAAATAATTTAATTTCAAGCATGTGATGTTCATTTAAACTCACCTGTGGCAAGTAACAGGTGCTGGCAATATACAGTGGTGTGAAAAAGTGTTTGCCCCCTTCCTCATTTCCTGTTCCTTTGCATGTTTGTCACATTTAAGTGTTTCGGAACATCAAACCAATTTAAACAATAGTCAAGGACAACACAAGTAAACACAAAATGCAATTTGTAAATGAAGGTGTTTATTATTAAAGGTGAAAAAAAATCCAAACCATCATGGCCCTGTGTGAAAAAGTGATTGCCCCCCTTGTTAAAACATACTATAACTGTGGTTGTCCACACCTGAGTTCAATTTCTCTAGCCACACCCAGGCCTGATTATTGCCACAATCAAGTTCACAATCAAGGCATCACTTAAATAGGAGCTGCTTGACACAATAAGGTCCACCAGAAGATCCTTAAAAGCTACACATCATGCCGAGACCCAAAGAAATTCAGGAACAATTGAGAAAGAAAGTAATTGAGATCTATCAGTCTGGAAAGGGTTATAAAGCCATTTCCAAAGCTTTGGGAATCCAGCGAACCACAGTGAGAGCCATTATCCACAAATGGCGAAGACATGGAACAGTGGTGAACCTTCCCAGGAGTGGCCGGCCGCCCAAAATTACCCCAAGAGCGTGCGCCGACTCATCCAAGAGGTCACAAAAGACCCCACAACAACGTTCAAAGAACTGCAGGCCTCACTTGCCTCAGTTAAGGTCAGCGTTCATGCCTCCACCATCAGGAAAAGACTGGGCAAAAATGGCCTGCATGGCAGAGTTCCAAGGAGAAAACCACTGCTGAGTAAAAAGAACATCAAAGCTCGTCTTATTCTCCACAACACATCTTGATGATCCCCAAGACTTTTGGGACAACATTCTGTGGACCGATGAGACAAAAGTGGAACTCTTTGGAAGGTGTGTGTCCAAGTATATCTGGCGTAGAAGGAACACTGCATTTCATAAAAAGAACATTATACCAACAGTAAAATATGGTGGTGGTAGTGTGATGGTCTGGGGCGTTTTGCTGCTTCAGGACCTGGAAGACTTGCCGTGATAAAAGGAACTATGAATTCTGCTGTCTACCAAGAGATCCTGAAGGAGAATGTCCGACCATCTGTTCATGTACTCAAGCTGAAACGAACTTGGGTTCTGCAGCAGGACAATGATCCTAAACACACCAGCAAGTCCACCACCGAATGGCTGAAGAAAACAAAATTAAGACTTTGGAGTGGCTTAGCCAAAGTCCTGACCTGAATCCTATTTAGATGTTGTGGTATGACCTTAAAAAGGCCGTTCATGCTTGAAAACCCTCTTGTAACTGAATTAGGACAATTCTGCAAAGATGAGTGGGCCAAAATTCCTCCAGGACGCTGTAAAAGCCTCATTGCACGCATTGCAAACGCTTGGTTGCAGTTGTTGCTGCTAAGGGTGGCCCAACCAGTTATTAGGTTTAGGGGGCAATCACTTTTTCACACAGGGCCATGATGGTTTGGATTTTTTTCACCTTTAATAATAAACACCTTCATTTCCAAATTGCATTTTGTGTTTACTTGTGTTGTCCTTGACTATTGTTTAAATTGGTTTGATGTTCCGAAACACTTAAGTGTGACAAACATGCAAAGGAACAGGAAATGAGGAAGGGGGCAAACACTTTTTCACACCACTGTAGAAATCAAAACTGAAGCCAGTTAGAGCGTATAAAAGTTGGCTCAACCTTTGTGTTGTGTGCCTGTGTGTGCCACACCGAGCATGGAGAAGAGAAAGAAGAGCCGAGAATCGTCTGAGGACTTAAGAAGCAAAATTGTGGAAAAATATCAACAATCTCAAGGTTTCAAGTCAATCTGCAGAGATCTTCCTTTGTCCACTGTGCGCAATATAATCAAGAAGTTTATAACCCATGGAACTGTGGCGAATCTCCCTGGACGTGGACGGAAGAGAAAAATTGATGAAAGAATGCAACGCAGGATAGTTCGAATGGTGGATAAACAACCTCAGTCAACTTCCACGCAAATTCAGGCTGTCCTGCAGACTCAGGGTGCATCAGTGTCAGCTCGAACCATACGTCGTCATCTGAATGAGAAGAAGCGCTATGGCAGGAGACCGAGGAGAACCCCACTTCTGACACAGAGGCATAAAAAAGCCAGACTGCAGTTTGCAAAAATGTACCTGAGTAAGCCTCAATCCTTCTGGGAGAACGTTTTGTGGACAGATGAGACTAAGATAGAGCTTTTTGGCATTCTACTGTTTACAGAAAACGGAAAGAGGCCTACACAGTACCTACAGTCAAACATGGTGGAGGTTCAAGGATGTTTTGGGGTTGTTTTGCTGCCTCTGGCACTGGGTGCATTGACTGTGTGCAAGGAATCATGAAATCTGGAGACTATCAAAAGATTTTGGCCCATAATGTAGGGCCTAGTGTCAGAAAGCTGGGTCTGCGTCAGAGGTCATGGGTGTGTCAGCAGGACAATGACCCGAAACATACCTCAAAAAGCCCCCAGAAATGGTTGGAGACAAAGCGCTGGAGAATTCTGAAGTGGCCATCAATGAGTCCGGATCTAAATCCCATAGAACACCTATGGAGAGGTCTCAAAATTGCTGTTGTGAGAAGGCACCCTTCAAATCTGAGAGACCTGGAGCAGTTTTCAAAAGAAGAGTGGTCCAAAATTCCAGCTGAGAGGTGTAGGAAGCTTGTTGATGGTTATAGGAAGTGATTGGTTTCAGTTATTTTCTCCAAAGGGTGTGCAACCAAATATTAAGTTGAGGGTGCCAACAATTTTGTCCGACCTAATTTTTGAGTTTTGTGTAAAATGATGTCAAATTTGTCTTTTTTCTTCTGCTTTTTTTGTGCTGTTCCAATGCACTTAAAGGTAATAAACATGTGTATACCAAAACATTTGTCATTGCAACACTTTTCTGGGAGAAATGGTGCATTTTCTGGAAAAGCTCCAGGGGTGCCAATATGCTGTATATGCTGATAATCACACACCACATTGTACATCTGCAGATATTAAACACAATCAACGTGCAGCCAATATACATCAACCTTGGACTATAAATAGAACTGGTGTGTTCGGTTGTGTGTGCAGAGCATGCATTGGAGTAGGTCATGTATTGGGGTTACACTGCAAACCAGCAAGGTTCATCTCGTAGTTCCAACTTAACCCCATTTCTAAAGCATTCCACTGTAAACTGAAAATGAACATCAGGTATATTTACAGCCTGTTTGATACAGTGGTTGTTTGTGTACCGTTTCCCGCCCACATAAGTGTGTACCAGTGCACTATTTTCTGGGTAGTCAGCTTCCTGTTGACTTCTGTGGTTGCGCGGTGTGATCAGCTCTGAAACAGCAATCTTAAAATAGTACTTCTATTTTTCCGACCACTGTCAACTCCATCAACACTAATCAACATAAAGTGTCAGATCATGGTGAGGTAGACAAATTGATATTTGGCTGTTAGGCTCCATTTTCATGAGGAGGACTATTTATCTGTAGATACGAACAGAACAGAACATTTGTTTTCCAACAATAGTGACTGATCATAAGAAAAAAAAAAAAACATGTTTGTTTAATTATTTAGTAAATCTGTTCAAGATAGCCTGAAGAAAGTGACGGAAGTGATTCCTTTGACATCAACACTTGCGAGTCTATTTTACCTACAACAACAAAGATTTGAAGGTTCGTGCTGTCCGCTTACAGGAACACACACACACAGCAAATGAATACGTGTCATTCCCTAAGTAAGACTTCAAAGCCCTCTACAGGAACAAGGAGGCTGAGAAGCGAACTGCAATGAGTGGTTTAGCATCACCCAGACGAGACATGAGACAAATCAAAAGCTTGCACACACTAGAATTTCCTACCCTTTGATAAGCATCTCGTTCCATGACTCTGAATGACTTTTTCATGACACATGATATGAAAGATATCACTCGGTTCCATAACCACCTGTGTTGCTATGGACATACATATACATATACATATTATATATATATATATATGCCAAAGTGTGATGGTAACTGACTGCAATATGTACAGTGAATATAGAAATCTGTTCTCACAAGGGTGTTTGCAGCTTCCTAAAAGTACCCTTGTTCGAGCCCTTCCTTTGGTACTGTATTCTAGATACCGATAACCTATAAGTTTCCCCAATTGCAACAGATGGAAGCCCATTAAAAGTTCTAGGTGTTTTTTTTTTTTGTAAGAATGTAAGAAAAGGCTGCTAGCTATGAATTGCTAATCATGTTGCTGTGTTGAATTTTGTTGCTGTATGACTCGGATGAACAGTACTACAGACCTACTGATGAGTTGAATGAAATGTGAAAGCAGGCCAAAATAAACCAAGGACCGGGCGGGCTCAGTGACATAAACTCAACAGTCATTGAAAACATACGTCACCGTGTCCATCAATTAAATAAATGAACGTGTGAATTCCTGTGTGAACTTTATTTTCTTTTTTTCTGAAAAGAGGAATTGCTGAAATAACGATCATTATTATAAGTGTATTTGAATTGCTTTAATGGAAAGCTGTAAACAGGTGCACACTCACAAGCTGTAGTTGTTACACAACGCACCCACTTTTGTTTGGTCCCCCACTGACAACACACCAAAGTGTTTATAGACTTTCATGTAATATACTATGATATTTGCCTTTTTATGCTAAAAGAATAAAGAATTGTAATTCAAATTGTAACATTCACAAAATTACTCTGCTCTCATGGATATCAAACATATTATTGCCACCCCTATGATATTTGACATTTTTTTAGCACACCTGGGTGACTAGGAACAGGAAACTGTTCAACCATGACTTCCTGTTTCACAGGGGTACAGATATGAAGTAACACATAGGCCAAAATCCCTTAGTCATTCATAACAATGGATGATCTGTGATGTGTGGCAAAAGGCAAAAAATAATTAGTTCCAGTCAACTGGAATTGTTATGAATCAACCTGGAATTGGACGCGTGTCTATATCGTCTCAACACACTGTGAGGAGGACGGGTCGAGTGGCCGAAAAACCTCCAAGGATCACAGCTGGAGAATTGCAGAAAGTAGTTGTATCTTGGGGTCAGAAAGTCTCCAAAACTACAATCTGAAGTCACCTACATCACCACAAGTTGTTAGGAAGGGTTTCAAGAAAAAAAAAAGCCTCTACTCTCATCCAAAAACAAACTCGAGCGTCTTCAGTGTGCCCGACACTACTGGAACTTCAAATGGGATCGGGTTCTATGGTCAGATGAAACCAACATAGAATGTTATCTCAATAAACACCAGAGGTGGTTTTAGAGCACACAGAGAGGTAGCCATATGGAAAAGGACCACATGTCCACAGTTAAATATGGAGGAGGATCTTTAATGTTTTAGGACTGTTTTTCTGCCAGAGGACCTGGACATTTTGTTAGGATACATGTCATCATGGACTCCATCAAATATCAACAGATATTAAATGAGAACCTGACGGCCTCTGCCAGAAAGATTCAAATGGGTCGTGGTTGGATCTTCCAGCAGGACAATGATCCAAAACATACATCAACATCAACACAAAAAATGGTTTACTGACCACAAAATCAAGGTCCTGCCATGAACATCCCAGTCCCCTGACCTGAACCCCATAGAAAACCTGTGGGGTGAACTGAAGAGGAGAGTCCACCAGCGTGGACCTCGAAATGTGAAGGATCTGGAGAGGTTCTGTATGGAGGAACGCTCTCAGATCCCTCGCCGTGTATTCTCCGACCTCATCAGGAATTATAGGAGAAGACTCAGAGCTGTTATCTTAGCAAAGGGAGGTAGCACAAAGTATTGACTAAAAGGGTGCCAATAATTGTTGCACAACTATATTTAACAAAGATATTTTTTTGATAAACTAGTGTTAGTCTTGCACCACAGTATCTAAGCGACCTTCTGGTTTTATATGATCCTCCACGCCTACTCAGATCAAAAGATGCAGGCTATTTGATATTACCTAGAATAGTGAAGTCTACAGCAGGGGGAAGAGCCTTCGCTTATAGAGCCCCACAGTTATGGAACAGTCTTCCTATTAGTGTTCGGGACTCAGACACAGTCTCAGTGTTTAAGTCTAGGCTTAAAACGTATTTGTTTACTCAAGCTTACCCTGACTAGATTATATCGCACTACTTCACAGTCCTAATCGTTTTTCTCTCTCTCTCTCTTTTTGCCGAGCCCCACACGAATTTATGGAGATATTGGAGATCCAGATCCCTTCTGCCTCTGGATGAACCCAAATCTTCTGCTGGGACTACGGCTGCTCCTAAGGCCATACTTACTTCTCATTTTCACATTATCTGTGTTACCTTCACATTCTGTGTTACCCAGATGAGGATGGGTTTCCCTTCTGAGTCGGGTTCCTCTCAAGGTTTCTTCCTCAAAAAACATCTTAGGGAGTTTTTCCTTGCCACCGTCGCCACTCAGTGGCTTGCTCAGTTGGGATAAATTCCATTTGTTTTCTACCTGTTTGTCTCTGTTTATCTGTTCCTGTTTGTCTCTCTTTATCTGTTTCTGACTGTTCATACCTGTTTTTTATTTCTGTAAAGCTGCTTTGAGACAATGACTATTGTAAAAAGCGCTATACAAATAAAGTTGAATTGAATTGAATTGAATTGAATAGTGTTTTGGTTGCAATTGTTTGATATCCATGAGAGCAGAATATTGCTGTGAATTTTTTGAAACAAGAGATCAAAAGGTTCAACAATAAAGACATTTTTTTTCCACAGCCTTCTTTGCTCATATTTACCAAGGGCGTCAATATTAGTGGAAAGCACTGTATTACGTTAACAGGTTCGCTTGGACACTGGTGCTGTTTCTTCATTTGGTTCTCACCAGGGTTTTCATTCCCAAATAACCTGACGTGTATTTTAGACTTTTTAACCCATATCAGGTGTGGCCAAAATTTCATCCATCATGTCACTACTCATCAACGGTTCAAATCACAAACGAACAGAAAGAAATATCAAACACAACATGTCACTGACATTAAACAGGATCTAATATTAGCACAAGCTCTGCATACTGAGAATCAATGCACTGGCTGGGTGTTTCATAGCATTTCACACCAGCTAGACATTTCACACTCTGATTTCCAGTTTGAGGTCTCACTTTAAATTACATGAATGAAGCTAGTGGGAGTGTCATGCTTCAATCGCTTTGATTGATCATCCTTCTCACAAACAGATTCAGAATTCAGTTCATGCTGTGTAATTCAACTAGAAGCCTGGCTCAGGACAGCATTCAGTGGAATGAAGCCAGCAATTACAAAAGACGAAGAAAGGGGGAAGCAGAGGGAGTGTGTGACGTCAGCCCTGTATTCTAGTGTAATTAAAATGCAGGAGGCTTCCTGAGAGCTCTTGATGTGGGAAACACTGTTTGTGTTGAAATGGGGGGATTTTCTATTTCCTGCCTGCTCAAGTCTTCCCATCAGAGACCCTTATTCTGGCCTTTTTTTCCCTGTGTTTATGAGGTGATGTGTTTGTGTTTAATGCTAGGGCCTTAGTGGATATAACAGTTCCACCACTTTTTATAGAAGGAATACAGTATAATGAGTTGGGGGATTTGAGAGCCTAAAAATAACCTCAAAATAAGTAAGAACATTCAATGATTATGGTCTAGTGAAACTGCAAAACCAAGGCAGACATAATATATGAATGGGATCCTCCTGCATCCATCAAGAGGAACCTAAGAGGCGCAGGATCAAGGACTGAGAACTGAAGGATAAAATATACATTATTTAAGCCTGCAGCTCTGTGTTTGTCTGTATTAACTCAACTCTTAGGTCTTGGTAAGCTCAGTAACATTTGATGTCCTTGACTAAGCACAGATGTTGTTTTGTGAAAGCACTCCAATGAGATGAAACATGGCTTTAACGGTTTGGAGGAAGGACAATGACAGGCTGAACGTTGAATGTTAAAAACAGAGAGGGGGATACAGCTGTTAACGGACAGTGAGGCACAAAGGATGTGTCTCATTTTACCAGAGATTAACGACTGGATGGACTTGCTTGCCGGTTTATAAGAATCTAGTTTAAGGGAGAGTCTTTGGAGACATTCTTTCTTTGCTTGAAATGTATTTTTTGAAATAAATTCTAGGATTTCTAGGATTGAAAGTGTGCATCTGAATCAGGGTGCTCAGACCCATGTAGTTGTCACATGCTTTCCTTGCATTTCCCCGTTCCTCTCTCTGTCCGTCTCCGCCTGCACATTAGTTTACAATAATTACAGCCCTGCGACTTCAGATCCTTTGCTATGTTTCTATCAAAGAGTCTGCAATTGGAAACTCAATTACGTCTAACGTTTCACTCTGATGCTACAAAAAAAAAAAGACTCAATTACAGTGGTAGCTGTGGAGAAATGGCTACGAGTTGGCAGTTATAGGTGGGACGACTACATGCTTCTGCATTCCAGCGATAGCTTCTTATTTTCATTTTAAACCACTCGCTGGGTAATATTCATATTCAACTGTTCAAGCTCATTTCCAACTGCTTGAATAAAGGCAGGATATAATCTTCCATCCATAGAATGGTGTTTGTAGGCAAGAAGGGAAAACATTTTTTGTTTTGCTTAGTGGGTATTCCGGTAGATTGATTCACACCCAACAAGGTAACATTCAGATGATCTTCTAACCTTTTAAATGAGGATTTTGGTAGGTGGATCTGGTCCTACATAAGCAGTGAATATCAACTCCTGTCCACAGTCACTCATTCCATTACAACATTTTTCTACCTTTTAGGGGGATTTTTTATTTTTATTTATTTATTTTTAAACTATACCCATGTTTACACCATTATCACCAGTTTAGCAGTATGTAACTCAGGTACACTTCAATTCAATTCCATCTTATTAGTATAGTATTTTTGACAATAGACATTTTTACAGAACAGCTTTATAGAAATACAGATGTAGATATAGATTCTCGACAATGATAAGGAAAAACTCCCTGAAATGACAGAAGGAAAAAAATCTTGTGAGAGACCAAAATCAAACAGAACCCATCCTCTTCTGGCACATCCTTATCAGCAGGACAGAGACATACAGCTAGGGGCCTTTTGGTACTGTTTATAAAGCATTCGCCCGAAAACATGACTCATCTGTCCATGGATACGTTTTGTTTTTATAACGCAATGTTGCCCCCTGCCGGAGAATCCGAGCTTTTCCGTAAGCACTGTGGCAAACTTTACAGTAAATGATTATATAGACGTGATGCAGTAAGGGTACTATACCTTTACATGATGAAATCAGGAATTAAGGTCTCTGGTGTCAGACAATCGTTACAATGAAAAGGCTGTTCTCTAAATAAGGAACTGCTGGAGTGTGATTTTTAAAGAAGTGTAAAATGTCTGAGCTTGTGTGGAGATTTCTGTGTGGTAAAATGATGCAATATCCTCTAGTCATAAAAGACAAACATTATATTGGTATCACTAACAGAGGCCTTTTAGACCTAAAGGCAGCAACATGTAACTTCTCTCACCAATTTTCCCACAAATATTATCCACTGCATATAATCCAAAGAATCCAGTAATCTTTTATCTAAAGAAAAACAAAGCCAGAAATATTCCTCATATCTTTAAAGTGAGATTTCCCTGATGACCTTAAAAGGACATCAGGATTCATATACATAAGTATTTGATAAGGTCATTGTTTTGTCGACATTCTCAGTGGTTTTGATGAGGAATGTTCCAGTGTAGCCACTTGACGTGAATGATCATGGCACAGAATCATGGCATATTGCGAAAGGTTCACATGACCCTTCACCGGATGTCAGTGATGACAAAACCCAGTGAATGACTTTAAGGACTGAGTTGTGCCATTATAATGTGCCATTATTATGCAATACTCTGATACAGTCAGCAAGGAAACCAGTGCAACAACTCAGATCTCTGTAATAGATGATATCATCTAATATCTCCTAATAACAAGAACAAGAATTGCAAAATACACACACTGATGACTGTCCACTTACCAAAAACCAATTATGTATTGTAGTAAAGTATTCATTCAATCCTTTAGCTAGTCAGCATTACAAGCATGGCTCTTAAAATGGTTGACAATGACATCGACAAAACTGTTGAAATGGATTATTCATTCAAAGCGTGAATCACACGCCCAGTGATTTGTTCCATTCATGAGGATGTGAAAAAAAAAAAAGTAACTAGTGATAGCAAGTCTTACTAAATTGCACCATCTACTGTTAGGCATAGGAAATGCATTTATTTAATTCAGTCTGATGAAGCAGGGCTAAAATGAATGACCAGACGTGGTATATCAAAGATTTTATTTTAACATCCATCCATCCATCCATCTTCAACCGCTTATTCCTGCTTCAGGGTCGCGGGGAACCTGGAGCCTATCCCAGGAAGCATCGGGCACAAGGCGGGGTACACCCTGGACAGGGTACCAGTCCATCGCAGGGCACAATCACATACACACTCACACACCCATTCATACACTATGGACAATTTACCAACCTACCAATCAACCTACCATGCATGTCTTTGGACTGGGAGAGGAAACCGGAGTACCCGGAGGAAACCCCCACAGCACTGGGAGGATTATATTTTAACATGAAAGAAAATCAATTTAGTTTTAATAAAATGGATGGTATCATAGCATCATGGTCTATATACCAAAATCTGATGACCTTTTAGTTGAGGCCAGCGATGACAGAAACCTAGTCTGAATGGCGTTAAGGACCCAGTTGGAGGGAATGTGTCATTTCACATTACACTGGTAGAGTCAGTGTGTAAAAGAAAAGAAAAAGAAAGCACTGGCTCAGTTATTATTATCTCTCCAAATGTGCCCACTAACCCAAACATTTTTGCTTCAGGTCTGAAAACAAACCCATTGGAAAATTAGCATGAAGAATGCATGCATGTAGCATCCATTACAAAAACATTGGACCAACTTTCTGTTATAATGCACACCAGTGGCTGAAAATGTGTGGAGTTTGTGTGGCGTTTTTAACTTCAACATGCGTTCGATAAAATAGGTTTCCGAGCAATGTTATAGCCAGTTTACAAACAAGACAAAAACTGGCTAAGCACAGCTCTAAGCACAGAGCTCAGCATATTGTATAAAATACTTACAGTATGTTGATTGCTATGCTTAGTGCTGTGTTTAGTCAGTTTGTATAGTGCTTTTAACAATGTCACAAAGCAGCTTTAAAGACAAAGCTAAATTTGGGATGTAAATTTTTACATTTATAAATATTTACACAGTGGGCTGCAGAGGCATTGCATCGCAGTTTGCATCTCTGTTTAAGGTCTACAGCCTCCTGACATCACAGGCATATGACCACATCGTAGTTTAAATAGGGTTGAGATCTGTTCTGGTTACATCAAGCATCATGTTGTATATACATCAATCAGCCATAACATTAAAACTACCTGCCTAATATTGTGTAGGTCCCCCTTGTGCCACCAAAACAGCTCTGACCCACCAAGGCATGCACTCCACAAGACTTCTGAAGGTGTGCTGTGGTTAGCAGCAGATCCTTTAAGTCCTGTAAGTTGTGAGGTGGGACCTCCATGGATCGGACTTGTTTGTCCAGCACATCCCAGAGATGTTCGATTGGACTGAGATCTGGGGAATTTGGAGGTCATCTCAACATCTTGGATCATTTGTGATGTTCCTCAACCCATTCCTGAACAGTTTATTTATTTATTGACATTTTTATATATCTTATTATTATAGTTATTATCTTTATAATTATTGCCTATGAACAGCGGTAATGCACTAAAGGCCATTTCACAGGTTGGTCTTGACCTAAAAACCTGCACTTCACCCAATAGGCCTGTAAACTCCACCCCAAAATTTCCCCATCAGCCAGGAACACTGACAGTTTCCAGAAGGAAGATTTCTGACCGAATGAACACTAGATGGCGACAGAGTGCCTCGGCGCAGGTGAGCTCTTACCTCTTCTCAGCTGTTGTGTGTGAAAACTGCTTCCTTCTGTATTCAAATTGAAAAGCAAACGTTATTCATCAACTATCTCACCAACTAACCTCCTGATTACAACGACAAACTCTTCCACACGTCATTCATCTACAGTCTCACTAACACTCTCCCCGGATTACAACGACTAACTCTTCCCAAAGAAAGAACAGGCGAGCGACCTGTACCACTTTGTATTGATTCTGTCCAGCAGGTGTCTCCAGAGTTCACTAACACACAGCTGAGTGTTTTAAACAATATTACAAGTCAAAGTAATCCGATTTACTCAGAGGTTTAACAAATCGCCCAGGATTTGTTTATTTGTTTGTTTGTTTGTTTGTTTGTTTAAATAAATACATGACCAATGTCAGAGGAAGTGTTGGGTGAAACGCTCAGAGCACTGCCCTGGGACTCAGATGTCCGAGCTGATCGACTGTTTCGGATATCCTCTGATCGCCCCTGAGTCCCGAGCCGCGCCGCGCCGCGCCATGTGATCGAGCTGAGAAGAGGACTGGCTTTTAAACCGAAGGAGCGCTGCGGGCTGGTGGGAGAGTCCCGGGCTGAAGAAAGAAACAGTAACTCCACCCGAACAAAATCCCCGGGACCGTGTCAGGGAGTCCTCACGGACCGGAAACCCGCCGCAGCGCTGTGTGTCGGACAGCAGCTTTAAACTCCTCTCTCCGAGCAGACGAGCGGAAAACTCGGCTCGAACTACTTCTGACGCTTTGCTTTGGGTGCGAGTCCAGGACATTCCATCCGACTAGATCAGACATCGGAGGGAAGGGATTTTTATTTCCATCTCAGACGGAATCGAATCTTCAGTATCAGTCCCAGTGTAGGCGGTGAGACTGTCCCCGGCGCACAGCGGGTGTTCTCCTCCGCTCCCTCGGAATGACCCGGACACACGCGAGAAGATGGAAAGTTAATGTTCGGACCCGGTGAAGGCGGACTCCTGGGTGGGTTTAGGCTCGGACACGTCCATAAGATCGCCTGTGTGGTCTTACATGTCCTGCTTCATTACCCGGACGGTCCTAGCTAACTGCTAGCTCCTGTACCTCTCCAGTCTGGATAAACCCCGCCGGAGCAGCCGGTAGAGCAGCCGGTACTGACGGTAGAGAAGTTGGTAGAGAAGTTGGTTCTGACGGTAGAGAAGTCGGTAGAGAAGTCGGTTCTGACGGTAGAGAAGTCAGTAGAGAAGCCGGTTCTGACGGTAGAGAAGTCGGTAGAGAAGTTGGTTCTGACGGTAGAGAAGTCAGTAGAGAAGCCGGTCCTGACGGTAGAGAAGTCAGTTCTGAAGTCGGTTCTGACGGTAGAGAAGTCAGTAGAGAAGCCGGTCCTGACGGTAGAGAAGTCAGTAGAGAAGCCGGTCCTGACGGTAGAGAAGTCAGTAGAGAAGCCGGTCCTGACGGTAGAGAAGTCAGTTCTGAAGTCGGTTCTGACGGTAGAGAAGTCGGTAGAGAAGTTGGTTCTGACGGTAGAGCAGCCGGTAGAGAAGTTGGTTTTGACGGTAGAGCAGCCGGTAGAGAAGCCGGTTCTGACGGTAGAGAAGTCAGTAGAGAAGCCGGTCCTGACGGTAGAGAAGTCGGTAGAGAAGCCGGTCCTGACGGTAGAGAAGTCGGTAGAGAAGTTGGTTTTGACGGTAGAGAAGTCAGTAGAGAAGCCGGTGTGGATTCACTACTGAGGAGAACACTTTTAAGCCCAGCTCGTCCCGTGGATGGAGTCTCTGTCGGGAGTTTACCGTGCTGGTGTACCCGGCATGGACACGGACTCGGGGACCGGAGACGTGGACTCGGTTCAGAGTGTCTCTTTCTCCGTGGACCCGCTGCTCGAAGGCATTTTGATGGACGGGTTTTGCCAGCAGCAGGGATGGATGCGTGTGCGCGGTAAGTTTGATATACAAACCCACTCAGTGTTCTCGAACAAACCCCCCGGTTTATTCTTCACCTCTTCACCTCACGTCTAAATATTTAAGTGTTAATCCTGACCGATTGAGTGAACAGGAACGCTAGCTGGCTAGTCAGCATGTCTGTGACAGAGAAGAACAGGGAGAGTAAACAAAGCAACATGTTGACGCCTTTCCTCACTATCATCATCAAAACACCTCTGTTATGACTTTCTCACCAAGACTTTCTACTTTTATACTTTTAAATGATTCATACAGATAAATATATATATATATATATATATTATGCCTCGTTATGGTTCATGGCAGAGGAGTTCATGTGAAGAGTCGTTGGAATATAACATGGCCTGTGGCTTGACTCTAACTGCTCACATCTGTGATTAGTCTTAATCTAATCTCGTCTGCTTCCAGATCACATGCCATCGATGTGCTTGTCTGGCCTCGGATGTGTGTAATGTGATTTAAGAAAGAGAGTGCCGTAAGAAAGTTCTGCAGGGGATGGCCATCAGTGGGCTTTGACAGTATTCAAGTCTGGGGATTAGTCCTTCGTTTCTATTGACACCTAGGATCTGTCAATCTCTTTGAGGTGGACGGGGGACGGGGGCCGGGGGGGACGACGTCAGGTCTCATTATAACTATGCACCGCTCCCACTTCTTCCACAATTTTGAATTCGATCCTGATATCAGAGCTCTGAATGTGAGCCGATACCTGACACTGATCCCATACTGACATCCTCACACCGTTTGTTGCGAAACATCAGAAGCGGGTTCTGTTCACTGTTTTTTTGAACTGAAGCAGGTAATGTGGTGTAGGTGTGGGTCAGTGTTTAGTGTGTGTCAGGTATTTGTAGTCCAGTTGTCATGGAAGTATTATAGAAGTCCTATTGTGTAAAAAAAAAACCATCTAGTTCTGTCTACCTGTAGATGCCGTCAGTGTTTAGTTTAATCTCCTAAGTGTACATACTGGAGGAAAAAGAGAGGGTTCACGGCATCATCAGGAAACGGATGGTCTTAATATTATGTCGAAGTTTTGCAGACATTTTCAGTAATGCCAGATATGTTTTGTCTTCTTTTTCTTCCCTTTTTTTTGTGTGAAGATTGGCTTTATGTTAACTTGCTTCCTCATATCACATAATACTTCTGTCGGTCTTTTCAGATCCATTGTGTTGTTATAACAATGGTGTTATCACTCTCTTTTGCAGTTCTACCAGTGCTGATTGAAACTGGTGCAGCACTAAGACAGGGATGAGTCATTGCCAGATCATACCCGCGATCACAACCTCTTCCATGTTTACCTTGGATTTAGTTGCCACGAATTCTACTCGATGAGAGGACACATGGAAAAGTTGTGTTTTATTGGGGGGGGGGAGTGTTTATAAAGGAAGACAGATAAATAAATGAAAGATAATTATCTAGAGCGTATTGTTCTTTGGGAGAGACGTGAATGTCACGCGATGTCTTTTTCTACTTACTCTTTTTGTTTGTCCCTGGGAAACTGAGAGCACATTTCTTCGTTTGAGTAGACCGCGTGATCTTTTGTAGGATTCTGTGTTTGTCTCACACGGACATGTTTGGTTTTAGGCATAGGCTTGGTCTTTGTGGCTCAAGTATTGTTTTTGTTGGCAGCTGATTGCAAATGGAGAGCTGTGTCTAAACGCTCCCTCCCCCAATGCTCTTTACAGACCTGGGAAATCAGTGTACCTGATTTGTCAATGGAAAGCAAAAGGTGATGAGACCTAAGCTTAAAAAAAGTGTGATCGAAAGCCTGCTGTCCAATGTAGGATGTGTTCTAGTTCTTGGCAGAGTCCTAGTTTTGTTAAACACATGGGCCAGTGATCTTCTAGTGAAGGTGAATGGCACTCTCTGTCCAAAGCTACAGGAGTCTTATGTATGCTGTATTTACGACATCATTGCTCAGAAGTGTTTGGTCTTATTGAGGAAGCTAAGAGAGCCATGGGGGAGGAAAGGTTTGGTTTTAGTAGTACTGTGAATAGTGTGATTGTGTAAAACTCCTGCCCTGTCGTCTCTCAAGATGTGTGTCCCTGCTGTTCCGCCCACCTTCTTCCCATCATCCCTCCTTCCAGCCTCAAATCCCCTTCGGCCCCTCAGTTCAATGGGAGTGTCATAATCCAGGATTGAGGGTATGATGTAAGCAGCCATTCTGTGAATGACCTCAGTGGGCAGGAACCAATGGGCTCGTCACTGCATACCAGAGCTGAAATAACTCAATAAGGCCCGTACTGCAGCTCTCTCGCTCTTCCTTTCCTCTTATGTATGTCTCTTTCCTGCATGGCCCACCTCTTGGCTCCTCTTGTCAACATGACTCATTTGAAGTCATACGGACATTCAAGGGGAATGTCGTCTACCCCAAACTCTCCCCCCCCTCTTTACTTGATTCTTTAGTTGCGACTATTGCTAGAAATTTGTCGGGTGTTTCCATATGACGATGCTATGAAAGCATTGTTGTTGAATGTAAAGATGCTGTAATGTAAATTCTGTTCGAAAGTACATTCATATTTGGAAGACATGATCCTTATTCACCAGTATCTCTCTCTCTCTCTCTCTTTTAGGCTATTAAAACTATATGGATGGGGACGTTTTTGCACTACATGCTATTGAATGGAACATTATTCTGACCTTATTGATTAAAGGTTAATACGAAAATGGATGAGGGTGGCATGGCAGTAGGTTTGGCTACACTAAATTGCCCACAGATGTAAATAAGTGTGTGAATGTGTTTGGCAGCCAGTCCCACCATGACGCAGTTACTAATGATGGATGAATGTAGAGAAAGATGAGGCAAGGGGTCATCTTTTGTGTTTCTGTGCTTTGTACAAGTGACCATATAATTACAAGGGACAGGTATTGATTCAGATGATCTGTGATCTCCGCTCCTGAGCACCGAATTCAGTTTATCAAGGAAACTCGAGGCTTACATTCATTTTCGTGTTGGACATTTTGAAGTCAGCTGGTACAAAGGCTTATTGGTGAAAAGGTCTCGAGCACCAAATTGTTTGGCTCATTGTAGTCACAAGAACTTCACACGGTCTCAAACCAAGTTTAGACTTGCTTCCTCTCCCTAGTCCAGTCTCCAAAGTCTTTTTGTTTACATTTATAACGTTCAACAGAGTGTGGTGGGATGTAGGCTAGAGTACGTTGTATGATACCTTTATGCGGCCTACCAACCACAGTATTCAATTTGTCGAGGAACCTTGAGGCTTTTGCCGAGTTTTATTGAAGAGTCATTTGCAGTGAAAGACACGCGTTTGTCCACTATCCACATGCATCATCTACACGTTTGGCTTTGACACAAGCAGCTTCGTATGCTCCGAAACAGTGCCTCAGATTCTCAGTCATAACCTGGGTACACCAGAAATAACCCTCCGAGTTCCTCTTTTCAATGCCAATTTCTGATCTTTCATTGAGCTGTGTCTGTCTGCTTTACATACAATAAGGAAACGGTTAAGGGTCACATTTAGAGTCCTCTCAATATCTCAGAGTGAAATGCATCTCTGCAGAATTGATCTCTAACCATAAATACGATGGACATAGTACTTGCATTTAGTATTTCCAGCTGCTTGGACACGGATTTCTTGACTTTCAGATTAGATTCAGTAAACATTCGTGTTTTTCTGCTTGGGGTTATTTGCATGAGGCAGCTCTCTAGGAGCTCACATAGCCGCTTAAGGCTATGTCATTTGGACATTAATTCCCAATGGGCAGGTCTCGGAGCAAACATCATGATTCTGTTTGCTATTGATTAGCTTCTTTCACCATCACAACTAGGACGTTGCATGCTTCCTACCTGCTTCACCAGCTTAATTCCACAAGCCCCTAAAGACCAATGCTTACATATTGAATAGTGCTAGATTCGTTGGCATAATTGGTTCATCTGTAAAAACAGCCCTAAAGCTCTGACTTCTTGTCAGACGTTCATTTCACCTGAAATACAGCTGTATCTGGGGATTTGCATTTATGAATCTCTGTAATGTGATCACACCAATTAAATGACACTTTCTCAGCACGTGGCTAATGCAGCTTGCAGTCTAAAATGGGTTATAGTTCTAGTTTATTATGGGTTATTAGTTTATTAAGTTCTCCAAGGTCAAGCAGTATTCCCTGCATAGTCTTCGTCGGTGAATAAATATTCCTGTGCCCCAAGTTAAAGTACAATTTGTGCCCAAGTACAGATCATAGACTGTGGAATATGTTGTAGGTGGTGACCGTGTGCGACGATGCCGTCCATGATCAAGTCTTCACATGGCCCTAGCCTGAGTGTCTTATTAACAGTTCTCTCAGAGTGCTGATCCAATGCTGCGTTCAACTTCGCTCGAAAATGGGAGCTCAGAATTATATCCTATATGTAATACTCCGCAACAATACTCAAATAGGCTGTCGGCATTCAAGCGATGAATGATTGGTATAAAAAGGCCCAAAGTGTGCCAAGAAAACACCTAGTGAAGTGCCCCGAGTTTATATTACACAGTGGATATACGACGTCTACACACCCCTGTTAAAATAGCACGATTTTGTGATTTAAAATAAATAAATAAACAAGATCAATCATGTCAGAACCTTTCCCACCCTCAATGGGAAATTAGATCATATACATCATATATATATATATATATATATATATAAATATAGATCATAAAGAGCTTACAAAGCATGCATGGCATCACACTTGTAGAAAGGTATCGATCAGGAGAGGGGTTTAAAAGAATGTCCAAAAACATTCAATGTACCATGAGCACCTTCAGCCAGAACTGTGGGTTTGATCACGGCGGAGCGAATCTTGAATAGCTACAAATATCCACTGAGTTCACTGCAGAACCTTCAAGTGTCCGCTAGGAAGCTGAAGATGAAAAGGAATTTCACCTCGACCCAAAGCATACATCCAAATCAACAAAGGAATGGCTTAACCGAACGATCAATATTTTCGATTGACCCAGCCAAAGCCCAGACCTGAATCAAACTGAAGATCTGTGTGGTGAAGCGTGGCGTGCGCAGGAGATACCCTTACCATTTGATGGAGCCTGACATATTCTCTTTCTTTTCAAAAACATTCAAGATGTGCCACAGTGATCGACCGAGTAATGAAATCAAAAAAGTGCTTCAACTTAGCATTAATTTCCTGGTGTATTGTCAAATTCTGACATGTGTCTCGGTCACAAAACCCTGCCACTGTAACGGGTGTGTAGACTTTTTTGTTTTTATCCATTGTATGTTAATGTATCTGAAGCATCCTTGCTCCAGAATGTCCGACAGATATTTAACGCTGAGCAGCTTTACTTCAGCCACAAGCTTTTCTTCTTGCTGTTCGTTTAAAGTGCATCTGTTATCTGTTGTGGTTTTTCAGATACTCCCTTTCATGTAGTGTGTATATCGAGCTGTTTGTGAATGTAAAAAAAAAAAGTCTGCAAAGTTTCACCAATCAAAGCGCACGACAAACGGAGTTCTCGACTCCCAAAAGAAGGAATCGATTCTGAACAGATGAATCGACTCGTTAGCGATTCCAGACTTTACTTCCTGTACTAACCGACGTAGGTTCGTAACAATAAGCCCCGCCTCCGGTCTTCATCGACTGCTCGCGGACAGACGGAGCCGAAACTCGTTATGGTAGTGGGCGTTTCCCTTTTCGCCACACGCTGACACGACAGACTGGGACATCTGACCAATCAGAGCAGAGTATGCTCTCTGAAAGGAGGAGTTTAGAACGGATCATTGAACGAGTCGTTTATGACACTGTGGGGGGGAAGATAACGCTGCAGTTTAAATTATGAGTGCGTGTAACTCTATTGTACGAGACCTTTAAAACAAAATTTGCCACGTTTTAAAACCATAATAGGTGCACTTTAATTTTCTGAGAAGGTAAAAAAAATATCAAACTCTTTAAAAACACAAGCAGAGTGAATCTTGCTGTTATTATAAAGTTGGCCGTTAATCGTGCTCCATGCAGGTGCATGACATGTAACTGACATATGAATGAAGATTGTCAACAACGTCCAGTTTAGCATGCATATAAAGACTTTAGTAGGAATCTGCAGTCGGAATGAATTTATATCCTTGCGTGTAAACAGCGTTTGTCCATGTAATCACATTCTGTATTCTATGAAAAGGGTCAAAATAAATAAAAGACTGAGGGACATTACTTTAAACTTTCTTTTATTCCACATATGAAATTACTAAGAAAGAAATATCCGGACATCATAAAAGCGGAAGGATGGAGACTATCCTACTTATTGGTCAGTGCGTGCGTGCGTGTGTGTGTGTGTGGAGGGGGGGACGGGTCTGGGGGGCTTGTATCTGCTTGTCTTGTGCTGTAAAGCAGTAGGTAACGTTGTACAAAGGCTATCTGGCAGCACAGTTTGATGACTCGATCGAGTGCTGTGTGGCGCTTTGATGGATTGCAGGTGCAGTGATGAATATCTTTCTTCGCGGTGATCACTGGCACCAGGACAATTTGCTTACCGATGTGGCGCCTTGGAATAAACAGACAGAAAGGAAGGAAAAGACAGGCCGTCTAGACGCCGTGTATAGCGTTTCACTCGGTAATCATGTTGAAATGATTTCTCTGTTTAATTTTCTAATTGTGAGAGAGGCATGCCATGTGTTCAAACAGGAAGTGTCTCTATTGTGGCGAAGCGAAGGTCACATATCTCACAGAACTTCTGGTGCCCTCTTGTCTGTTATCTGGGGTGTGCGGTGAACAGATTTAGAACAGAGCTCTGCTGGAGTAATCTCTCTCTCTCTCTCTCTCTCTCTCTCTCTCTCTCGTCGTCCTGCACATCCTTTTCCCATCGCATTCTGACGCCATGACCGGAGAGGCAGTACAACACACAAAGGCTCATCAGCCACTTTCAGGAAAAATGAAGGCGCTTCCTTCAGTTCCCCTCAGAATGTGTGTCTATTAAAAGGATTTGAATGTGCTGTAGCGCTGTTTTACACCCCATCTGATTCCTCTTCATTAGGACATGTGGGACCCGCTACTAAAGCAGCTATTTTGTATAAAAACCTGTTGTCTTTGGCCTGGCTGTGAAAGGAAACGGAGAGTTCAGTGTGTCCCTCCCTTCGCCTCTGTGTAGGTCTGATGGCCTCTTCATTGGTGGGGTTCGCACCACAGGATTTCCCTCGGTTGAGCGACGAAACAAGAGTTTTACTCTCTTCGGGTTGGTTAAAAATACACTCCCACCTAGTTCGGGGGAGGACGTTCGCCCTTAGTGGGAAAAACACATGGTGCGATTTGCTGACATTTGACTGATCACTACTACTGTTCCATGTCCAGCCATGTCAGGGCTTGGTCATGTGGTTGTCATCCACTTTTCCAATGAATAAAGTTACTTGCCAAGGAGAGAGGGGGTGGAAACGGGGGGAATTGTGGTGTAAATAATTATTTAGAAGCCTCTCCGTAGACTCTCATCAGTGTTCTAACACCGTACTTGAGTCGTTCAGCTTTACACAGCACCACACCAATCCGTGATGTCAACGCTTCAGTCGTGGAAAGAAGCCTCGTGGAATGTTTGCCCTTCATGTTGAGCTGCTGCTGTTTGCTTTTGTCCTGAGACGGAAGTGTGTCGTGCCTCACTAATAGAAGAATACTTCTCACGTTCTTAATATCACAATATCGGAATATTCGCGACTTTCCTAGTCGTATAACATGTTACACGCTCATGTCAAAGTTTCTGTTTCTATGTGGTCGAAAATGACAGAAGACCGCTTCATAGTGCATCTGCAATAAACTGGAGTCTCTGCGGCAGAAAAGTAGACTTGCACTGGGGAGCGATGTCGCTAGCTACGGTTAGCATGACCTGTCCAATTCATCTCTCCAGGTAGGGATAACTTCTCTCTCCCTTATAGAGGGGAGGGGGGGGGTCGATGCTTTATGAGGCGCTTGATTCGAGCTAAAGTCAAATCAAATTCTGATTGGTCAAGCTTGTTTCTAAGCAACTGCTTGTTTAAACCTGCACTCTTCTGGTTTCCGCTGTATGCTGCAGCCTACAAAGGCAGTTTTTGTTGTTGTTGTTCAGGCAACTTGTCCGGTCGGGCAAGCAAAATTCTCTTTCACCTGCCCGTCCAAAAAAAATCACGTGTCCCGGACTAGTGGACAAGCGTTAATGTCGAGCCCTACCTTAGCTCCGTTGGTTGGATCATGAAAATCTCTCACCTAAAGCCAGGTTCACACCGGGACGTTGTTTCGGCGCGTTACACGCTCCATTTTTCGGTGTGTGGTTTTTTTTTTTTTTTTTTTTTTTTAAACACGTTAAACACGGCCTCAGCGCTGAATGAAAGTGCAGATATACTCCCTGACCGTAGATGGCGCTTACTGAAATACCCCGGTACACAAGGTTGCACTGCACAATATTCCATTCCTGACACCCGTTTATCACCGAAGCAGAAGAGAGCCAGCGTTTGTAAACAGACGTTCACACGCTTGGTGCGAACCGGCTGACAGAAAATGGAAAAACCGCAGCAACGACGAAGAAACGATCGTTCTGTTGAACGAGGAAAGACGAGGGAAAAGACGCCGATATTGGATACACCCCATAGTTATGAGAAGATAAAGACAAGTGGAGTTCCATCGACTGGTACAAGAGCTCAAGCCGTATCATGAAGGTTTTTTTTCTTTCTCTTTAATTACAATTTCTTTGTGAACGTTGTCAATTTGAATCATATCTATTGCCTCCAAGTGTCCATTTTGTAGGCTCACTCGAGCAACTGATGTATGATATTTGTGATATAACACGTTCTATCACAGTTGAAGCACATATACACTTTTGCGAAGTGTAACGTATTTGGTGATTTTTTTAAAATTTTATTCACATACTTGTGGGAAAAACCCAGATTTATTTTTTTTATTGTGCTTTACTGCCACCCGTCGTGTGTTTTAAAAATAAATAAAGAAATAAATTTCATGTAACTTCAGTGGCTCCGAGCGCAGATCTCATTGGTCGGCCAGTTTCTAACGTGGCGCGTCGAGAGAAAAAAAAAAAAGACACAAACCCCCGAGACGTTAAGATTTGGCATTTTGACGACACGTGTTTTCTGCGTAGGTGTGAACTCGGGCCGTTCAATGGGCCGTTGAAGACGACGTCCCAGTGTGAACAGATCATATACAGGAAGTTTCATTCCATTCTAATGCTGATGTGTCCAGTCTTAGCATCGCCGTTTTCCTCCTAATGCAGACTTTACATTTCTCTGCTCCACCTGACTTCCTGGACCTATTTATAGTGAGAAGCCATTTGCAACTTGCCTGTTTTTAGTGCTCAGCTAAGAGGGATTTATGTTTCAGCTGGAACCAATACAGTGTGGAAATTAATTCTGTTAGTGCTGGATTGGCGAGCTTTCAGCCTTTTAGATGCAACCTTTAACTTCTCTTTCCCTCTCTCTCTCTCTCTCTCTCTCTCTCTTTCTCTCTGCCTTACAGGACCTGTTTGTAGTGAGGTGCTATGTATGCCTTTACAGCCCTTAGCCTTCCTGCACAGTGTACAGGCATGCTGAAAGCAGATGCTGGCACAGTGGCCTCAGTGCAAGCGTGGTCACTGACTACGTTTACACGGACAGCCGTGATCTAATTATTGAGCTTATTCTGAATAAGACAATATTCTGATTAAGGTGTTTACATGAGTCGCTTTTAGAATACTCCTTTCATGTTCAGATTTATAAAACATAGATGGATTAACGTCAGATGTCATTACGTCACCGCGCCACGCCTTCCGACGTCCGTCCAGAATTCCACGCATCGACATACGTCTTTGTTATGGGACCGTATTCAGTTCCGGGTGTATCAGTTTTAATTTTACGAACGCTGCTAATAGACGACTGCTTGAAGCCGTGCGCTGCGTCCCAAACCGCGTACTTACCCACTACATAGCAACTGATATACGTGTATCTTGCCTACTATGCGGTGAAAACTCCCAGACGACGTTAATAGTGTGATTAAGGTGTGTACGTGTCTGTAATGCACTTCGATAACGCGACTAAAACACGTCTTAATTCCATTTGAGTTTACTTTAGTCGGATTAAGGTAATCAGTAATTTCTGTTTACATGCTAGTTTCTTAATCAGAGTATCGTCTTAATATGGTTAATATTGGATTATTGTTGTCCATGTAAACGTACTGAATTTGTCGTTTTTCCTCTACTTCAACGTAGCAACACCTCGGGAAATTGGGAGAAAATAATCGTTTCTTTCTTGAACAATTCTGAATCAGTGCATGAAATGTCAATATTAGACATTTAAATACAGTTCTGATTTCTTATATTTTTGTGTAAATACTAAATAGTTTTAGATCTTCAAGCAAAATGCAACATAAAACAAAGGCAACCTGAGTAAAGACACCTTACAGTTTTATTTATTTATTTATTTATTTATTTATTTTTTATTAAAGCAAAAAAAAGTTATCCAAAACCTTTCAGCAATGTGAAAAATAATTGCCCCCTTAAACTTTAAAGGTTTGTGCCACCTTTAGCAGCAATGACTGAAACCAAACGCTTCTGATAACAGAGATCAGACTTTCACTAGGATTTACTCCTACGCTTTGGACCATTGTCTTGCTGCACAATACAGTTGCACTTGAGTTTCAACTTACGGACTGAAGACCGGACATTCTCCTTTAGGATTTTTTGGTAGAGAGCAGAATGCGTCTTTCCCTCAATTACTGCAAGTTGCCCAGGCCCTGAAGCAGCAAAGCATCCCCACACCATCACACTGCCTCCACCATGCTTCAGCGTAGCTATGATGTCATTTTTGTAGAATTCGGTGTTTGGTTTAAGCCAGATGAAACGGGATCCTGTCTTAAAAACGGTTCCACTTTCGACTCATCAGTCCACAGAACATAATCTCAAAAGGTTTGAGGATCATCAAGGTGTGTTTTGGCAAAATTCAGACGAGTCGTCTTCTGGGTTAGCAGTGGTTTTCTCCTCACCACTCTTCCATGGATGCCATTTTTGCCCAGTGTAAATGTAATGAAAAACTCAAATGTCAATGATGTTACATTGGATGAGGCTACATCCAAAACCACATACAGTAATACTAAATGGTGGCCCTGCATGATGACCTCTGCTGTACAGTTGAGTATTGTAGCCTGCTTGTTTAAGCAGGTGTGGCGTAATCTGTTGGTATATTATTCAGTACAATAGTGTAAAGTTTGTGACTGAGCCTATTTTTCAGGCTCTGTTTACTTTTCGGATTAATCATTCTGAAACGCTAAAAAGAAAAGTGACCTTTAGCCTGTCATGCTTTCGATCCTGTGGGTAGATGATGTTCTTATTGTCCCTGAGCACTGGTGCTGGAACTATTTCAGTCCTGCAATAGTGCTCAGGGGGTGCTGGTGTTTAATGACCGCTTTCACACCCAGCTTTTGGGCACCTGGTCCGTGCTGCAGCTATAACAAGGCGTTAATTGCTACGGTCCAGACACCGCTCCTCCTGAGGGCTCTCAGAACACCGGAAATGCTTGAATCGGAATTCAAGCCTTGTTTTTGAATAAGATGATGTTCTAAACAATTAGGATACCTGCAAAATAAACAAAAAGCAACGTTTTTGTGGCATTATTGAAATAATTAAATATTCTAATATCATATGATAATATAATAATATTTAATATTAGAATTTTTTTGGGTAATATTTTTACTCCAAGTCCAAATATGTGACATGCTTTTCATTCTCAACCAACTGCTTGCATTTGCTTTCTTCGAGAATATATCGCATTCCCTGTGGCAGATTTGTGTGGGTAGTGTTAAGAGGTGTAAAGTGTATGTAAACAGGAAACAGGAGTAAGGAAACGGCCGTGTCCCTTGCTGGTGGCCCCGACATTTGCACGTAACAGCTGCTTCCATTGAGACTGCTCTCACGACTAACAAAAAAAACCAGATAGGGGGTCAACCATTTTTCAGTTTTTTTGAAGAATAACTCCAGGGGTTGTATTGTGGCAGGTGGTGAATATGGCTCTCCTGAATAGATTTCCCTCGTGTTGCTCCAGTTGCTTCTTGCATAGGTTGAACATAATCATTTGGATGGGCTCAGGTGATGTTAACCAAGATAATGAGTTAACACACCCCCTTGATGGAGAAACCGGTATTTAATAAATAAATAAATAAATAAACAAACTCTGCCGTCTTCCACATTGTTGTTTTGTAAGTAATCCTAGATGACAAAATGTAACTGTAGAATTAATTGCTAAACTGCTCTTGTCAGGGTTTGTACCAACTCGTGAAACTCTTATCAATGCTATAAACACAATCTTTGGTGATCTGTAGCGGTGGTCTCCTGGTGTATCCTCTAGATATCTCCTCTACATATCATTCAGAATGCTGTAGCTTGCTTATTTCATAACATTTCTCATGTTCCTCCCCGATTCTTGTCACTCCATTGGCTCCCTGTTGCAGGAAGAATCCAATTTAAAGCTGTTGTTCATGCATTCCAGGCCTCAAAGGGCTCTGCATCACATTATCTATGTACTTTGGTGAATAAATACACATTAGAACACCAACAAAGGTCTTCAGTGGGCTTAGCATGCCCTTCTCTGAGATCTAACACTGCTATTTTACAACTTATCAAAACTCTATCGTGACTTGAGGTGTCCCTTATGGGTGCTAGTGGCTCCGCCGTTTCAGGTCACCGCTTTAGGCAGATCAACGTTGACAATGAGATGTTTATAGAGATCATAACATTTCAATGATCCTGCTATCGTCTGCAGACATATATCGACCAAATCCTTGTTAGTCTGAAAAATCTGAGATTCTCATCATCCCAGCCTGTCCCTCAATTAACCACGACCTCACTGTACAGCTCGGCTCAGCCACACTCAAGCCAACCAGGACGGCCAGGAACCTTGGGGTGATTCTTGATGAGGGCTTGACCTTTACAGACCACAATCTCAGCAACTGCACGGTCCTGTAGGTTCATCCTGTACAACATCAAGAAAATCCGACCCTACATCACCGAACAGGCTACACAGATACTAGTCCAGACTCTTGTTATCTCAAAACCGGACTACTGCAACTCGCTACAGTAATGGCTCGACTTGTCCATCTTCTTGATAGCCAGCTCTCTGCCATCCACCGAGTATTCCAGCTGAGAGGCCCAAGCTTGACGAGCCTCCATCTTAATGTAACCACCATCCCAGCCATGTTTGTGCCCTGACTCCTTAAGCCCAAAGTATAGTTCACTTTTTACAGGAACAGCGTACAGTACGCGTGATGTAAATTTCATCATCAGCAGAGTACGTGTGTACCGTACGCACAACGCCAGACTTCTCTAACCGCGAGTTAGAAAGAACCCGCATTTGTATTTAAAAAAGGATTTGTATACGGGTGCTAATCGTGGCGAGAGATTACCCAAGCATTCTTCTTCGTTGTCATATTTCGCACCAGAAGACCCACTTTACTGTTCTGTACTGACTCTTATAGGCCAGGAGGGGTAGTGCAAGTCGTCGTAATACGCATGCGTGGACCTCCTGTGTAAAACGCGTACATGTCAAATGGAGTATACTTTGAAAGGCAACATTAACACGTGACTCTAATGAACATGAACACGTGAACTCCATTCTGGAGGTTAAAGTAAGATTATGAACGTTGACTGAAGTGTAAAAACCCTCCTGTTAGTCTCACATTCACTCTCCACACACACAAGAAACACATTTCTACTTCATCATGAACGTCAAACTGCTCATATATAATATCCACTTTATATATATTAACATTCACTGGATATGAAATACACGACTCTACTGATATATGTTCCTGTGTAATATATACTTTCTTGTTAACTCATCTTCATTTCAATCTTTCAGCGGTGTACTGGCCCTTTAATTCAGCTCGAGCAGCTCGGCGCGAAAATAAAATTCGCTCCACGCTGAAACTCGCGCTTCACCGCTGCAGCGTCCGGTGTAAAGTTTTATCAGTGTAGAGATCACAGAGATTCCACACGGCAGTTTTGTCCTCATTCCACACGAGAGACGTCGTCTTTACACACAGCACCAAATCCATGTGTTTTCCCCGCCCTCTTTTGATTGACGGGACGTAATCCGCCCTGATCATCGGATGTTTTTTAAACATGAGAAATTGCCTTTATAGGCCGATACATCGCCGCATCTCTGATAATTATCAACAATTAAAGTAATCGTCGGTGAATTTCGTTTAAGGATTAGTTGGGTCTGTGATGTCACTGTGAATGTCACAACGGTGAAAAACCCATTTCTATGAATAAAACCCATCTGAGAAACAGCGGAGGTCACAGAAAAACGTTTTATAATGAGCGCTTTAAACAAAGCGGTAAGTGTGTGAACGTGGCTCGTAGTGTCCGATCCTGCGACAGATTGCGTGTGCTGTTTAACGTGTTCCAGACGTGTTTTCTTCAGCGCAGGAATTTAACCTTTTAAATCTTTATCTGTAAATGTTAGAAATTCACACCGTTATTTCCCTTTCCTATAAAGTCTTGTCCCGACGGCGAGCGAGTCTCCGTTACACTTCACTGTTACTGTAGAACGTTCGTCCTCTTACCAGTTAACACTCAGTTTGTGCTGTTGTTCAGCTTTTTTAGCATTTTTAATAATAGCGATTTAACTTCCGTGCGGACAAGTTGTTTTTTTTTTTAGTTTTGAAAATATAATGTTAATATTTTTGGAAAATCCTTTTGTACGATGTATAGCATAGCCCACATGGATACGTTTTAATCCCTTTCTCACAGCCCTAATTATTTATTGACTCACTTGGGCTTTTTAGACTCTATACTTCACGCGTTTCCATGAAGCAGACTCTCCGGTTGTGACTGCTTTCGGATTCTCACCAGTATCATGGGTATTGCATGTGGAGTGGAAATAGCACGCAGCAGTTCCGTTCCACTTGGAGCGCGCAGGTGAGGGTCAGGGGCGGCGCGAGTGCGGCAGTCATTTATCACGGCTATATAAAGAGTGAATACGGTGAATACCAAGTATCCTGAGCTATGTTTTGAAGCTAGGCGTGGACAGAGAGGAAGAGAGACGTGGTCCGTGTCCAGACTCTTTTGGCATTATTACGGTAGAAACCTTAAGTGGTGTTTACATGCTATAACTTAAATGTAAATGGGTTAAAGGAAGCATATTGCCCTGTCCTTCATTTTCATACCGCAGCTCTAAAAATAGCTATCAGATAAACGAGTCGAATACTTTTGTGTTCTCTCACTGGCCGTGTACACGTTTATCAAATAAGTGGTGCTTGAAAGTTTGTGAGCCCTGTAGAATTATTATTATTTTTTTTAAATCTCTGTCTGCATAAACGTGACAGTTAATTAGGGCCCGAGCCGGCCCTATTGGATCTTCTTCTTATTCTTCTTCTCCTCCTCCTGCGCCTCTTCCTCCTCCCAAATGAATCGCATTTTAGAGGGCCTACCATTCCCAAAATCTCACGAAACTTTGTCAGAGCTGGCGAACATTTACATCCAATAGAGATTCCAGAATTGGAAAAGTCTGGCAAAATGGCTCGATAGCGCCACCTACAAAATGTCAACGACGTGTGCCTCGCGCTACGTTTCAGCTACATGTACGAAATTCGGTAAACATGTGTAACATGCCAATGTGTACAAAAAAGCCTTAAGAACCCATGTGCCAAACTGAAGAGGAAGTCAGCCATTTACGTTTTTTTTTTCTCTTAAAGTTTTGCTGTGTTTTTGCCGTTTCCAGGCCTCGTACTTTAACCGAACTCCTCCTACACATTTCATCATGTTTGGTCATTCTCATCTAAAGGCCTTGACGATGCTAAATTGCGAAGCTTTTGAGTTGTGGCCGTGGCGCTCTCACACAATTTTTGTTTCGCCATGAAAAAGGAGGTTGTTATAACTCAAACAGAGCTTGACATTGCGACCGTTTCACTCGCATGTGCGACTGAAAAGTACTTCGTGCAACTGAAAAAGTATATCGGCGCACCGGTGCGAGTGACCGGTGTTCAGAGTTGTGTAATACAATCGTAATAAAAACTGCAGTGAGTCCAAAATGCATCTACACCGAGCAACAGTTACTTTTGTACTGCGTTTCATCTCCTCAGTCATCAAGTGTGCAAATACAGTAAAGAAGCCATTATGACGACAAGAATAACATTGAACATCACCTGCTTCCCTCAACGTCCCGATCTCACAAACCGCCATCTTTTACTGATCACACAAAATGACCTGAACCTGAGACTGGCCTGCTCGTGTAGACACAGCGGCGTCGGACGGAGTAAATTAATAATAATAATGCTAACACTACAAGGTGGGGTTCAGTCTGTAAACATACAGCACGCTGCCGTCTCCTTCACTCTCTTCAGCACTCGAATAGATAGCGCATTCACTTTATTTGAACTCAGGGTTGCCAGATATCACTAGAAAAGTCAACTGCAGTCCTGATCTTAAACCCCAAAACACAATATTATCAGCAGACATGGCAACACTGTACTGGGGGAACCGATCTAAAACTGATAAACAAACAAAAAACTAATAAAATAAAAAAAAGACAGAATATGCTTCATTATAAATAAATCATTTAAGATTAAAAATGGATGTTATAATAACTGCAGAAAATATCAATAAAATGAGAAATTAAATGATGTTTAATTAATGGGTTGTATTTAATATCAATTTGACATTAAGCTTAGTTCGCCATTTCCTTAGCCTTCTTTTTCCTAATATGGATCATGCTTGTGTTAGTCTACTTTTAATTAGGACTCTTTATTGTTTAAGATATTTAAAAAGAAATATTTTATGCTTTTATTTATCAATTAACCAACAGTATTTCTCATTGCTATTATTTTAATTCAGTTAACAGTGACCATGAGCAGAGAGCTTACATTTAACTGTTCATGACAGACCTTCTGATTAAAGTTTAAACAAACAAAAGATTGGTATCTGGATCGGTATCGGCTGTAAAAATCCTGATCAGTAATGAACACCATTAAACTAAAGCGCTTTGCATCTGACGGGTAAATGAACTCACCCAATCACATCCTATATGAGATTATTCCGATATCTACACAATACACAGAGCGGTTCGAGAACTGACTCCAGCCCAGAACCATGACGGTGGGAAATGTCTGATAGTGTGGCTTTAAATATATTTAAGAGGAGCAGACGTCAAACACTGAACACTGAGGTTTATTGTATTTGTTTGGTGGAAGGGTGGAAAGGGTAACGGTTGTTTTTTTGTTGTTGTTGTTTTACATACAGTCTGTAAAATGAAGTGAAAATATTACATGTAGTTTATCAGAAGGTAAATGAATGTGTCATGGCTCACATGATGTTCCTAAAGTCGGTCATAATTGACCAGCTCAAGTTTTCTCATGCCGACTTGTGCGTTATATTGTGGCACATTTACGTTACCATCTCTTCAAAAAGTTAAATTTTGCTCTCGTCTGACCAGACTACACTCTCCCAGTATTTCATAGGCTTGTCCAAATGAGTTGTAGTAAACTTTAAACAAGCTTCGACATGGTGAGTGTGAACAATGGAGTGCATTGCCTATTGTTTTCTCTGTGACGATGGTACCTGCTACCTCCAAGTGTTTCTGGAGCTCTTTCTGAGTGGTCCTTGGCTCTTGATGATGACCTAGTGATGTTGCTTTCACTTGTGGATAACGGTCCCAATGGTGTTTACTGGAGGATTCAGAAGTTCTGAAATACGTCTGTATCCGATTCCATCAATATGTTTCACAACAATAAGGTTGTGAAGGTCTTGGGAGAGCTCTTTGCTTTTACCCATCATGAGATGTTTCTTGTGTCAACGAAAAGTCTTTTTATAGACCATCAATGTACTAACCCAGCTGATATTCATTTACACAGATAGGGGGTATAATTACTTACGGATTTCAGCTGGTTCCTTGAATTACTTTGCCTTGGAGAACTGCTTCTCCAAGCAGTTTTTCTTCACATAACTTTATGGACTTTAACGTTGTGAATTCTTTATATTTCTGGATTTCTTGAGTTCATATTGACGTCTGGTGAAAATTTCATGTGAATAACCAGGTGTAAAATGTTAACACGTTCAAAACTTCTTTCCCCCACTGTATAGTGAATAAAATACATTAACATACATTGATGTACATTAGCCCCAAACTAAATCTGTGCTGTCCAGTGTTTTTTTTTACTTTTATTTATTTAGACAATATATATATATTTAATTCTTTCTTGCCATCTTTTTTCTTAAACTAAAATTCGTCAGAATTTCATGAGCAAAACCTCAATCAGTGGCACCGTTGTGGGGTTATGCTGTCTGATTGGATAGCATTAGCAAACGTCAGTGTGTGTACATACCCCATTTCCTCCCAGGAAGCAGAGTAGCACCGCACTGCTGCTCACAAGTAGGAAGTGATAGCGGAAGCGACATGTAGTGGACGTGTTCTAAGGCAAAGTGGAATCTGAACCTTTTATTGCGTATCTCCTTCTCTAACATTCTGCCATATAAATCGGCCACACTGGTTACACCAGTTGACTCGGATTTAAAACTCCAATGGCAGACAACGCTGATTGAAACAAAGGTGATGATCTTCATTTGAAGAACTCTGGCAGTGAAGACATCGTTGTCTTGCTTGTATATTGTGAGTGGGAGCTCTCAGCCTCGTGCGATTATCTGACTTCACTCTCATCCAAATGAGTCTGGAACGGAGAGCTCCCCTTGCTGAACATCTGTTTTCTAGCAGAAACCCAACTCGCTGCCTGGTTGACAGAGAAATTCCTCATCGATGGGGCATCCTCAGCAGGCCATTTCTAAAACACCGCTCCAACTCTGCCCCAATGGAGTCCTTGGACACTCTTCAGAGCAGAATCCGGTCCAAGCATTCTGTTCGCGTCCAGGATCTGACCTGTTCTACCAGGAGCAGCTACACCTTACCTGCCAACCTCCCTGATGTCCGTAAAGTCACCAGCTCAGGCATGCTACTGGAACACGTTCCACCTGACCTGCCCTGCTCAGCCTACAAAAGAGCTCCATATTTACGCTCAGTCTCTGAACCAGGTACCAGCATTGTAACAGAACCCCAGCCTCTACAGAGGAAACCGAGTAGCATTCCATTTTCTGGGATACTCTTGTCCATGTCACGGCGCCTAAGTAGGATCCTGACATCCAGAGAGCAGCCAGAGTCTATGGAGACAACAGAAGCTGGTAGGAACTTCTTATCATTTCAAAAGTACAGCATGTACCAGTGGCTTTGTCTTTTAGATCCACGTTGACCTGGAATTCAGAAATTTATTCTGGTCATGAATAACATTAGCATTGGCAGATGTGTTAACTGCCATTTCTCCAAATGAGAGTACCCTAAGCTGGAATCTTTTAAACAGAAACCTTTATTTTGAAAATGATTTATTCGGGCATGTTCTCACACGCAGTGATCACACAGTCAACGTGTCCATATCACAAGAGACAATATTGGATCGCTTTCTTAGATATTCTTGCTGAAACGAGCTTTTTAAAAGCCTACCATGCGTTCTGTCCTATCACCACTAACATCTGTGTAGGTTGAGAGTTTTGAGACAGGAAGTGAACATTTCTTATGCAACTCTTTGGATGAGACTGGAATTCACCACAAAATCCACTATGTGGATGACTAGTCATCAGAAAATGAGGGGATTTCCTGTCGTTCCACACAGATATCATTAAGTTGAAAGTTTACAGATTTATTTAAGCTTATCTCTAGCTTTTGTCGTTAGTATGGTTATGGTGTTAATGTTGGTGTTTCACTTCACTGTAGGTAAGTAGGCTCTCTTCCTTATTTGATGTCACTGTTTTCCCCACAACAGCTAACTGGATTTTCCCTTTCGCATGACCAGAAATAAGAAGTTCCTAAAACCCAAAAGAAGAACATGTCAAACTCGCTAAACCGAAAGGACTCCTAGTGTTGCGTTGGATGCAATAAATTGAATTAGGAGTACTCCGGGTTCCTGAGAGTCTTTAGCAATATCACGGCACTTCCTGTCGGTTTGTTGGTTGATGCGTGTCCTTTTCCTTCCATCCCCCAAATCTGCTCAGTGCTCCATTTTCTTCTTTTGTTTTTTCTTTTTCCCTTGGACAGGGAGGAGGGAAGTTGCTCTGCTCTTTTTGTATGCAAATAACTGTTTCAGCAGGCAGACAAAGATTGAAGCCACACCACCTGAAGCATTATTATCGTTACAAAGACTGGTTAGCAGAAGTCATGAGAAAAAAAACCACAAAGCTCTCGGCTTTTCAAACTGGAGACATTTCATGGACAGCAGGATGCATAGAGTTGGTCTCAGGGAAACGCTGGATATCAAAGTCTTACTCGAGCCTTTTTTTAACGGTCTTAAGGACACGTTTAGCAAACACTCAGCTCTTCGGCACTGAGCGTTGAATAGTTCCAGGAATGTCCCTGCCCCCCCAGAGTAGGTAGGAAAAGCACAATGTGAGCAAACTTGGATGATACTGCTGCTGGAAAGAGCCACTAGCATCTCGCTGAACCTGCTCTCATACCACTTGTCTAGTTTGAAGCTGTATAATGGAGCCACAACACACAAAACACTACTAGTGTTTACTCAATGCTGTTCTTCACTGTTCAATACAGGTTGTGGAAACTGGGGGTGGTGACCGGTATTCCCGCTCTGGAGAAAAGAAAAGCCAGAGAGATGCAAATGTGCCGAGTATGCACAGCAGCGTATTTAAATATTAAACAATGCTGCTGCTGCTGAAGTGTTGACTTATGGGAGGAAAGATAAGAGCACTTTCTCTGCCCCTCGCCTCAGATACCCAATCATGATCATAATGAAGGAAACCAACAGTGCAATTTATTTAGCATAACAGACGTTTGTCTCTAAATGAATGACACGAATGACTAGTGGGATCACAGGTTGAGAAACATCTAACTACAGAGTCAGAGACAGAGAGGTGTAGCTATTCTTTACAACAATGGTGACCAGAATACACCACGTCGAATGATGAGGCAGATGGGCTACAACAGCAGAAGACCCCAATCAGGTCTTCCAACTAGTTTATGAAGAAACAGTGATGAAACCCAGGCCAGTCTTAATGAGATGCTAAAAATAAATCAATATCACTGCTTGTCCTGTACAGCGTAATGAGTGTGAACACAAATACCATCTTAATTACATGATGGATACACAGTGCTGTGAAAAAGTATTTGCTCCGTCCTGATTTCTTCTGTTTGTGTGTGTCTCATACGAAATTGTTTCAAAAAATTAAAATGAAATAAAGGCCAGCTGAGTAAATACACAATACGGTTATTAAATGATGTTATTTATTGAAGCAAAAAAGCTATCCAATACCAACTGGGCTGTGTGAAAATGTATTTGCCCCCATAGTTATTAATTCCCCAAATCTATGAAACTGTATTGGGGTTCAGCTGGACTAGACCCAACCAGTCCTGATTACTGCAAACCCTGTTCAATTACATCAACACTTAAATAGAACTTTTACAGCAGCATGAAGTTGGGTAAAAGATCTTACCCAGTATCACACTCTGCCAAAGTGGAAAGAAATTCCAGAAACGATGAGGAAGAAAACTCGGCACGGTAGCGAACCTTACCAGATGTGGCCGAAAGAACCCCAGTAACAACCATTATTTCCAAATGGATAAACTCGGCACAGAAGTGGTCGACCTTCCAAAATTCCTCCAAGAACACAGCAACAACTCCTCCAGGAACTCACAAAAGAGCCATGGACAACATCAAATGACCTACCGGACTCTCTTACATCAACAAAAGTCACTTTTCTTCTTTTGAGAATATGTTCTGTGGACTGATAAGTTGAAAGTGGAACTGTTTGGAAGACAGGGGTCCTGTTACATCTGGCTTAAACCAAACACAGAATTCCACAAAAAGGACATCATAGCTTCGCTGAAGCATGGTGGAGGCAGTGTGATGGTGTGGGGATGCTTTTCTGCTTCAGGGTCTGGGCAACTTGCAGTAATTGAAGGAAACATGAATTCTGCTCTCTACCAGAAAATCCTAAAGGAGAATGTCCGGTCTTCAATCCGTAAATTTAAACTCACGCGCAACTGGATTTCGCAGCAAGACAATGATCCAAAGCGTAGGAGTAAATCCTAGTCCTAGAAGTAAGTGAAAGTCTGATCTCCAGATATCAGAAGCGTTTGGTTGCAGTTATTGCTGCTAAAGGTGACACAAACAGATTTTAAGTTTAAGGGGGCAATTATTTTTTGGTGTTGGATCATTTTTTGTGCTTCAGTTCAATAAATAAGAACTGTATCGTGTGTTTACTCGGGTTGCCTTTGTTTTATGTTGTATTTATTAGTATGAGATGTACACGAACACAGAAGGAATCAACTATTTTTACACAGCAGTGTAGCAGTTCTATATTTGTGCAGCGAGCCTGCGGTAATTACTTGGGTCAGTTGCCAGAGGCTCCATGTCTATATCCAAAGTCGACTATGATTGACTCTAGTATGTGTATAAAACACCTAATATTCACAAGCTGTACAAGATCATTGTGGTGTGAGTGATGGTAAGCTTGTTCCTTTATAATGAAATCCGAGCTGACTTTCCCTCCACCCTGTGGTGTCTTCAGATACACGAATGTCTTCTCACAGCACACCTCTCTACTACAGCAGCATGTGACACCGAACTCAATTATAAAGGATACTGTTCTCTCCTGTAATTCACATGGCACACCCCCAGAGCATTCCAGATCCACACACGCACTCTGCTGAGCAGCTGGGCCATGTCTGATCGAGACATGACCATGTCCACCTTGATTTATTTATTAAAGAAGCCAGTCTAAAGCCATTGTGTTCTTTTTAGGTGGTCCTTCAGGCTAATACTAATTTCATGGCAATCATCGGAGGCCTTATACTAGTGTCGGACGTCGTGAGATTTGAAGTCTCCGAGTTCACCTGTTGTCCCTGAACTATACTACAATGTCCACTACATGATCAAAGGAACTCCTTGTAAAAACCCAACCCGGGTAAATGTTTCGTTCCACATTTGTGGTCTAGCTGTGTTCTTCTGTGCGTCAGCCTTTCAGTGAAATATTACCCACGGCACCCATGGTTGGCTCCGCCCCATTTCTGTTACAAAGACCAGGCTGCAGCAGATTAGCTGAAGAGTTAAGATTCGTAACGTACACTGTCGATATTATTTCCGTTGACCTAGACACTACTATAACGTGAGCGCTGTTATTAGTTCTCCGGATCCTGATTCGTACCTACAGTAATCATAAAGTCATTCTGTGTTTATTCCAGAAGTCGTGTTAACAATGTTCTCACACCAAACAAATCTTTTCAACACACTTCGCCTTTTAGTAGTTGTAGAAGAGTAAAGATTTCGAATCTCGCTGTCCGGTGTCCTCCAGAAGAGCATTCATTCTCTCGTGAGTTTAGTTCCGCTAAAGAGTTCTTCCTCACGCCCCTCCGGGGTGGTTCCTTGCCCCTGTCTCCTTCGGCACGCCCGTTCAAGATCTAAATCTCCGTTCAGATTTCTGTAAAGCTGCTTCATGACCGTGCCGGTTGTTTTTGGAACTGTGCGAATCAGATTACTGATGAACTAATCTGCCCATTACAACCCGCCACGGCAAAACAAAGCCCGGCGTCTCTAAGCGTCCCTTGTGTTCGTCGTCAGCTAGACGCAACACGCGCACGCACATAAACGTTCTCACAGAGCTACGGCGATCTGCCGACCCGTTCGTTTCCTTACTGTATAGACCGCGAGCGTTCCCGTTTCCCCAGACAGCAATTAGTCTCGAAGTGTGATCACGATGTGCAGCTCTGTAGTCAGCATGTGTGTAATTAAGAGATTCTCCAGCGACGGATCCTGCAGTACTTCCAGTGAGAATATCGAAACGTCTCCACAACGGATTTCCTACATTAGCTGACTCTTCCATGACTCTTGCTAGTATGGATTGTATGAAGATCTTTCGTCAGTTCCTGCCCGAGTCCACTCACTCCGTCTTTAATGACGCCATGACGTTTAATGAAACGATGATAGGGAAATGTGTCCGAGATGTGTATGTGGAATGATCACACGAGTCAATGTTTGCTTTTTATCATTCAGTCTTCTAGTCAGTACTTTGGCTGTTGATTTCAGAGATCGTAAGGTGTCACCATCATACTCAATAAAAAGATCTTTTTTATTTATTTATTTATTTTTTTAATCATTGTTTAAAACTCTGCGTGTCGCTAATATTTTGTATGGGATAAGCAAACCGTGTTCAGCTTTTTAAGAGCAACAGACAGTGACAGGCTTTAAGGAAGTATCCGTACCACACCTTGTCTCTCTCTCACACACACACACACACGACCAATCCACTCGCTGTATTATTTACCTTCTGATACCCCCATCCCCCACCCCCAGCACGCTCCACTCTGATGATGTAAGCGCGTTGTCATTGGACGAGTTGTTTGTGTTTATCGGTTGTCATGACGACCGGCTAGTTGTATACAGGACAAAGCATCTTCTGTTCTCTATGCTCGTGTGTGTGTGTGTGTGTGTGTGCGCGCGCGCACCTGGCAAATAGTGTGGGAATTTGGCATAGTAAGGTAGTGAAATCAAAAGAAGCCAAATCTAGGCACTGATTATGAGTTTGTTACTATTTTTATACCCGTCTACAAATATGAAGGCAAAGAACTTTTGTTTGTTTGTTTTGGTGAAAATCTGTGAAACCCAGCCCTTAGGATCAAATAATCTTTATAATTATTTTTTTAAAATTTGTTATTAATATTGACTATTTAATTGGTATTTTATTCATATTTTTCCCAATTCAAAAGAAAAGCCGAAGAGCGTGCCTCGTGGCCGTGTGGAACCGTGCCCCGTGGCCGTGTGGAACCGTGCCCCGTGGCCGTGTGGAACCGTGCCCCGTGGCCGTGTGGAACCGTGCCCCGTGGCCGTGTGGAACCGTGCCTCGTGGCCGTGCGGTTGTAAATAGGTCCTTTGACCAGCAACAACATTTTTAAGTTCCCCAACAGCTGCTTCTTCCCTGTTGTCTAATTGCGTGATAACTTCTTCTTTCACTGGTTCTCACACAAGCTTCCTACTTCGTTTTTCTACAGAGAATAAGAAATCTTTTCTGCCGACTACTATGTAAAAAAACCAAAAAAAAAAACCCACTTGCGGTGCAGTGCTCTGGGGTTTCAGTTTCTTGTGTGCTAATTAGCTTACCAGAGTTTCGGAAAGGATTGTTTTAGCCTAGTATAAATAAGATGAACAGTGTATTCGTGTGTGTGTGTGTGTGTGTGTGTGTGTGTGTGTGTGTGTGTGTGTGTGTGTGTGTCGGAGGGCATATTGTTGAGCTCTTGCTGTTTTGGCGGTGATTAGCAGGCTGACGCACTCTGCCTGTGAAACCCCATCCTGGACAGGTGGCACAGCCGCTCCCCAAGTATGAGACATTCCGGACGGGACAAGATGCATCTACACACACACACACACACACACACGGACCAGTCTGGGCCTCGTCAGGGCGAGGGACGTGTACATTCCGCACATTCGTATACAGGCTCACACATCCAGGTGGACACGTGTCTCGTTGCTTGTCACAGTCAGTCGAGTATACAGCTTTCTGTATGAGGAGGAGTTGGTCAGGAGATAAGGTTTTGCAGTGGAAGCTGGGCGATGACGTGCAGAGAGCGATAACTGACGTTTATACAGTTCTTGTAAGTCACTTGTAACATGTTAATGAGTTCTTCTCAATGGTTATATTGCACATCGGCACCATTTCGCTATCGTGGTGGGCTTCTGTTGCTTCCTGATGATACAGTGTTAAAGGAAGCAAATCTTTTGGGTTGGTCATTCAGCATGACGGACTAGTCTCTGTGGATCCACTCAGAACCCAAGACTCCACCTTCATAGTGCTGACTCGTCGAACATACTAAGATAGTATTGTTTACCCCCCCTCACACACACTTGGTTTATGACAAACCCTTTCCTGCCCTCCCTGGTGCACGCTATTTGTGGATTTCAACCCCCACCATGGGTCATAGACTGGTGGCTGTTGTGTTGATCTGGCACACATCCCCTTCCGTAATTGTTTTCAGGCAGCACATCCATACAGATACACACACACACACACACACACACACACACACACACACAGCAGTGTCCAGGACACCGATGTAGTCGAATAGAACCTCAGCAGAGCCGAACAGCCGCCCAGCACGCTGTCGTTACACCGTCACCGTCAGCACCGAGCATTACACACAGCGATGGCACAACCTCAGGAACGCACGGAGAATGCATACGGTTCGACTGCGTTCGCAAGACATGCAGGAGAATGTGCGGCTCAGGGTATCGTGCGTCGCCAAAACACAAGGGATTTGGTCCAGAGTTTATATTCTATATTTATTGAACTCCATGTCGATTCTCTGTTCAGACTGTAAGATCTTCAGGTTACTCCCTGAAGGTTTTGCGCTACAGTTGTCTGGCGTTTGTAGCCGACCATGAGCGAGATCGTAGTCCCATGCAGAGAGTAATGGTTACGTGTCCGATGTTCCTGCAGCTCTGTGAATGTCGCTGTAGGTCTCTTGACAGCCTCTCTGGTAACGTTTTCGTCTCGTCCTCTTGTATATTCCGGAGGGACATCCTGTCCTCCAAGACGTGAACCACGTCTCGACGACGGCCTTCAGAGTGAATCCCTGATCCATGGTACAGCGAAAGTTTTGGACATTTTTTTATACGACCTCTGCTGATCGATTCCAACAAGACCATGGCTTCAGCATTCAGATGAAAGCGAGAAGATGTGAAGAAACTCGTCCAGAACCAGCTGATCTGTATTTGGGATTAATCAGAATCCTATGATAATGACGTTTCAACACGAGGTTGAACGTGATTGGTTCATTCTGAACCGTTAAAAAAAAAACGCTGCCTTACAGAGCCAAGGCTGGTTAGCATTCACGAGAACGTCACCTGTTGGAGAGCAATGATTCAGGAGCTCTTGTTTCCACACTGATTAAGGACAAGCGTGTGACATCACTCTGAGAGAGTGTTGGCCCTGGAGCTGGGGACTGCTTCCCTAATCGTTTTAACGCGTCTGCGACTGGCATACGATCGGTCTCATGGAGCCTCTTTATCTTATAATGCCATATGCTGCACTGGCATGAAGCTGTACCCAACATAAGCTAGCGTCTCGTGCAAAGAACAAGTCGCTCAGCCTCCCAGGCCTGTTTCCATTTCTCCCACACCTTTCTCTCTCTCTCTCTCTCTCTCTCTCTCTCCCGCTCGGTCATAGTGCCTCTAAAAACATGTCTGTTTACTTGGTCATTATTTCCACGTTTGTGTAACCGAAGATGGAAAAAGCAGTAGATGGAAAAACATCTTGTGAGAGTGCCAAATTGGAGCTGCAGCTTTCTTTAGTATCCTTTTCATGCCTTTCCACTTCCCTTTGTGTGTGTGTGTGTGTGTGTGTGTGTTCTGGGACTTCCGTCTTTATCTTTCTTTTTGTCTCCTTCTCCTTCCAAACTCCTCTCCCTCAGGCCAGTCGTTCCATCATAGTTTAGGCGTTCGGTGTTTAAATGGCACTGCGGCGTGGTCGTGTTAGCCATGCATTTCAGTGATTTGGATCTCTTGTTAATAGGCCATTCTGTTTATCAAGAGAGATACGGGGCAGCTCACCTCTGACCTCCGCCTGCTGAACTGTGTATTTATAAAATAAGGCAGGAATTTTCCGGAGTACGACCGAGTGGGTGTGATTTCTCTCTGGCACCCGTTCGACACCCGTGTACTTACTAGCTGATTGTCTTGGGCATTTTCTGAAAACGTCGGACATCTTACTCTGTTTGTGTATCTTTCCTCTCCTTGTGGTGTCCCTGGATTGTAAGTGTTAAAAGATTAGTTGCAGTTAATTGTCCAATACCGCCCCCTGCAGATCACATTGCTTTATGATCAGACTTCAATATGACTTCTTCCATTCACTGCTGACTGGCTTCACCAGACCAGATTCAGTTGATTAAGAAAAGGTATGACTGAAAAGACTACTTTTTTTTAAAATCTCTGTATAATAATAACCCGAGCAAAATAGTGTGCGCTTATGTCTGTGTACAAGTCGATTAGAGATGAAATGCTCCGAACAGAGTTTTAATATTGGAAATAAAATGCACTACAGGTCCGCCACATTTAAAAAAATACACAAACACTTTTATATTATGAGAAATATACTTCGAAGAATCTAAATCCATCCATCCACTGTCCATACCACTTATACTACACTCGGTCATAGGGAGCCTGGAGCCCATCCTTGTTCTCGGGGCGCAAGACGGGGAAACTGGACAGGGTGTCGACCAATCACAGGGTTATAACCGTACACACACTCAGCCAATCAGCCTGCAATGCATGTCTTTGGACTGGGAGAGGAAACCCCCAAAGCACAGGGAGAACATGCGGAGCAGAGGGATGGGCGGAGGCAGGAATCGAACCCCCAACACTGGAGGTGCAAGGCAAACGTGCTAACCACGAAGCCTCTCTGTCCCTGTCTAAGAATCTAAATTCTGTATAAAAAATAAGATTTGGTGTGGTTTGAAAGCCAGTGAAGAACTCTTATAAGATGTCGTGTAACCTATATGTGTGCTGATGGCTATTGGTCAGTGTGCTCTGTGTATATTTGATAGCTTGTGCATATTGGGACCTCTAGTGTTCAAGCAGTGCAATTACATTAATAAAATGCTCCTGTACACAATCCGAAAATATGAAGCGCGCATCACCTTTTGTTTTGTTTGTTTTGTGCATGGTGTTATGATGTAGCATTACACACTCCTCCTTCATTTTACCACCATGATGGGAGTATTAGATGTTTCTGAGATTAGATGAATGTTGTCTCAGATTAAAGCCTGTTACCAAAAAAAAAAAAAAAAAAAAAATCCTTTTAAAATAAAGTTGCATATTCTGAGAGCATTGTTTTTCCAGTATTTGGTTTCCCACAATGCTTTGTGCTGTGTTCCTGCTTACCAAGGGGTCTCTTCTTTCCCCTGTGTGCAGATGTGAAAGGGCCACCAAGCCACCGTTTCTCCTGTGGCCAGTCACCCTTCTCCGAGCCCAGCATCTGGGAGAAGAAGTACTGCATTCTGACCGATAACCAGCTCATCCTGCTTAACCGTGAGGACGAGGTGAGAGCTTTTTCAGCACCCCTTTGTTTGTAACTCCTTTCTTCTCCCACGGAGAGGATAAGGGATAAGCAGAGGAAGGGGATACTGAGCACTGAGCATGTTTTTTTCTTGTAAAAGGTGAGGTGGTGCTCATTCTCAGGAAGCAGTTGATTAGGGCCATTGCTTTGTTTTGTCCTGTTGCGATTGAACTTCCCAGTCGGGGTGAACCATTGAGATATAAGACCGCTACATATTAGGGGTAGTATTTTTATAGAACGCTACAGTAGCATACAGTAGCGTTATTTCAGGAAAGTTGATGGAAAGGAATCCGATCATGCCGAGACGAGATGTAGGCGTGTGAAGGAAGACAAATCTACCAGCCTGCGGTTTGACTTTAATCTGTGGTGATGCGCGGCGTCACTTTGTGACAACACTTTCAAGTGTTGTCATAGCAACTGCCAGGTTGCTTTCTACCTTTTCTGCTATGCTGTGAGCGTGCACACCCCTTTTGTGACCTCTTTTTTTGTTTTGTTTTTTAAAAAAAGACCTCTGACCTTTTCCCAGATGCCTGCGGAGCTGCACGAAAGCCCGACGGTGTCCTCGTCCCAGGGCCGCAGCCTGAGGAGAACGGTCAGCGTGCCCTCTGAAGGACAGTTCCCTGAGTATCCAGCAGAGGCAGCGTCCGTGTTGGGTGAGACACTTCAGGAAATGTACAATTCTGGCGGAATCTATGCAGGAAAACTCGAGCATGGTAAACTGTGAGCACATGAGGCGCACGTCATGTTAGCGTTTAGTTGCGGGGGGTTTTTTTTTGGGCATCACTGCCGAATTATAGCAGTGATACTCTATCTTATTAAAGTAAGTTCTGAAACTTGTTCTCATGACTAATATGAAGTAAAGTAACGTGACCTTCTGCTCGTGACCGCTCTTCTCATCCCCACGTGTTTTCGTTTATGCTCGCCCGTTGCCACGACTGTGTTCGGAGCTGTCCCGTGACCGTCGTGTAATCCTGATGATGGTGCACTAAATTGGCCGCCGGTGAGGACGTCCCACGATGCGTTCTAAGACCAGCGATCTCGAAGCGTGTCCCATAACGATGTATGCGATCATGCCTGTGACCGCGAAATCGGCCCGAATATCGCGAAGTGCCAACCCGGCTTAAGACTTCGAATCACGGGGACACGGAACGTAGACGCCTCGCGGCTCGGCGACGGATTACGCACCCACGTGTGTGAGCACGTTCAAAAACAAGAGCGCGTGCAGAAGAGATTCAGGAGGTGCAACATTTCCAGATGTTCGTTTTCATTCCTTCTAAACGGATCTCAGCCGCTTCCTTTCTTTGGTTTGTTTAGCAGGCGCTGATGGAACTGAAACCTATAAACACGGTCAACTTGGCTCAACGTTGTCCTCTAACGCCGGACAGAGTCCTACACGTTCTCACTGACGTCGGCTGATGGATACTTGCGAGTGGGGGCGGGTTTTGGAATCTGAAGATAAAGTCGGCGTCTGTGTCGGACGTTCTATATCGGTCTCTGTCCCTCTCTCGCGTGCATGCCTCGCTGTAACCGCTGACCCTGTGGGGGCAGAACAGGCCACTGGGCATTGTGCTTGAGGACAACGGCTGCAAAAAAAAAGCCATTCATTCCCCTGACCTTTTCAGGTCCGAACAGAGGGAGAGGGTTATTTAGATGTTAATGCATGTGCCGTTTTAACAATGACGTCGCCCAGGGCTCGGAGAAAGGAACGGATTTCTGTGGCTTTTCACACAAGTATGGTGACACACATGGGAATGGAGCAGGGGAATACAGGCTTGTGTGTGTGTGTGTGTGTGTGTGTAATACTTCTGTTTATTATAGACCCAAACTCTAAATTGGAGACGTATGTATTCAGTATCTATTCTAATTAATCTATTCTTGTTGATTATTTGGCTTTGGAAGTGATCTGGTTTAATGAGCACATATTTCATGTCGTTATTTGTCAGTCAGGTCTTTTCATGTTTGTCTCTTCTCAGGTGTTTCCCTAAACTCCCGTATGATTTCCTTATGTTTCTGCTGCATATCGTCTCATCGGCACAGTGTACAATATTTGATATCAACCAAAGACACCTCTCCAGAGCCCTGGGTTTAGAGCCTGAGCTTCGGTTACGGTCTGTGTGGAGTTATGCGTGTTCTCCCCAGCTATGCTAAATTGCCCCGGGTTTGAATGTGTGCCCACCCGAGGTGCCCAGTGTTACCGGGATTAACCAGGATAAGGTGGTTACTGAAGATGAATGAATGATCGATTGGGAACGGTTCATACTGAGCTATGATGAGGTCAGTTTAACGCGTTACGGTCTGAAAAACTGGCGCTATTATTATAGCTGTCTTGTTTTTGTTTCGAATCACCTGTAGTATTTTTGCTTTCACAACCCATCGGGCTTCGCCGAACTGATTTCAGGCACGAGCGCGCGGACTGCGAAGTGAAATATCAGGGAGTCTCGCTCCTATTCGAAGTTTCTCCACGTTGCGTGTTAAATGATCGCGTTACACGCTGCAGTGCTGTAGTTCCATGCAGCAGGTAGCTGTTCGAGCGTCTGTGTTGATGACCGCAGCACTGCTTGACTGAGCTGCAGCTCGCGCGCATGTTTAACAAAGTGCGGCGCTTTGCCGGCTCGCGCGTCAGCACTGCTTTTGTTCGGCTCGTTTCAGTAGTCTGACAGAAAGCCTGGTGGGTTTGACTGATCCGGCATGCCGGTATTTCTGCATTCCAGCCAAGGGTGAAAGACGGAGCAGCGCAGACAAACACAGTGGCTCTGTTAATTACCCGGGTTTCGTCTGGTCTGACGGATGTGAATGAAACGCTGGACTATGGAGGTTAATATGGAGTATATGGGTGAGTTTTTATAGGTGTTTTTTGTTGTTCATTGATCAGTTCCGGTGTCGGGAGTGTGCCTTGGCACTCATCAGATTGGGGATCGTTCTTTGTGTACATGAAGTGCCATGTTTGTAAAGTTTGAAACGGAAGCAAGGCAGCAAAGTCGTACTTCTCCATCACCGTCTGTTTGGTCATTCTGCAGAGGCACAGATTTGAGTATAGAGTAGAGATGCACCGATAGTCAATTTCTCGGTCGATACAGATAACCGAGTATTCAGAGTGATCTCGGTCGATACGGATAGTTCTGCCTTTTATACCTTCTTTTAAATAAATAGTAATTCATTCCACAATTCTGAAAGCTGTATTCTCTCCATTTCAACCCTAAGTTGCTTCACATATTAACATTCACTGGATATGAAATACACGACTCTACTGATATATGTTCCTGTGTAATATATACTTTCTTGTTAACTCATCTTCATTTCAATCTTTCAGCGGTGTACTGGCCCTTTAATTCAGCTCGAGCAGCTCGGCGAATAATAAAATTCGTCTCGACGCTGAAACTCGCGCTTCACCGCTGCAGCGTCCGGTGTAAAGTTTTATCAGTGTAGAGATCACAGAGATTACACACGGCAGTTTTGTCCTCATTCCACACGAGAGACGTCGTCTTTACACACGGCACCAAATCCACCAAACCCCTCTTTTGATTGACGGGATGTAATCCGCCCTGATCAGCGGATGTTTTTTAAACCATAATGAAAACTATTATTTTAAACTAGCATGAAAAGTAGCCTTGATCAGCCGATATACATCGGTGCATTTCTATGATCGAGCCGTTAGTGCGCTGCGACGTCAGCTTCACAACACAAACACAATGCAGAAGCTAAACGCTGGAAAAGATCAGCGATACAGTTGCGCTTGTGTTGAGATCTGCTCACGGACAATTTCATTATTAGATGAAATAAGTAACAAGATGTAGGAGGACAAGCTTCTACTGAGCAAAACTCGATGAGGGCGTGGGATCTGCGGCTTTCCTTCACTCTGTGGTTCCATAGAGAGAAATAGAAGCTGTGCCGGGCGGAAACCTCAGTATGGGTGGAGGTTCACAATCACCTCAGCTGATGTCCCAGTGAATCGAAATAATTCATGTGTACTGTGGTACATTTAATATCAGGTAACGAATGCAGACCTTTCAGACATCACACTGACGACGTTTACACGGGCAGCAGTAATCTGATTATTGACCGTATTCTGAATAAGACGATATTCTGATTAAGATGTTTACATGAGTCGCTTTTAGAATATTCCTTTCACGATCAGGTTTTAAATGTTCTAGAACATAGACGGATTAACGTCACACGTCATTACGTCACCGCGCCCCGCCGTCCGACGTCCCTCCAGAATTTCACGTATCGACATACAGTTGGTCTTCGTTATGGGACCGTGTACAGTTTAGGATGTTTTCATTTTTCATTTTACGAAAACTTTGAGTGCGGTTAATTATTTGTCATGATGTACGTGCTAATAGACAACTACTTGAAGCCTTGGGTGTGTCCCAAACCGCGTACTTACCTACTATATAGTAGCCGCGATACATCTATTTGACCTACTACAAGCCTATATTAGGCAAGTTTGGGTCTCAGCGGTTTGGGACGCAGCCGTGTTCTCTTGGTTGACGTAAAACAGTTGAGCACTGCCGTGTGTGATCGTGTCCTGTCGTAAAATGCGGTGAAAACTCCCACACGACGTTAACAGTGTGATTAAGGTGTGTATGTGTCTGTAATACACCTTGATGACGCGACTAAAACAGGAATACTCCCCACGTCTTAATTCCATTTGTGTTTACTTCGGGTATGACTTTAGTCCGTTAAGCTAATTAAAATGGCTGTTTACATGCCAGTTTCTTAATCAGAATATCGTCTTAATGGGGTTAATATCGGATTATTGTCGTCCATGTAAACGTACTGAATGAGAGTTGAACCTAATGAAGATCTTACTGATCTCTTCTTTCTCTCATGGCTGATGTCAATGCCAATCACCTTAACTATTCGTTGTTGTCAGAGAAAGCTTTAACTGGTAAGATAGGTTTTGGAAGGAAAATGATCATTTCCTTAAAGGGAATTAATAAAGGTAATGAAAGCAGGTGGTGATGCAGAAACCATAGCATCCCCCCCCCCACCTTCCCTCCTCTTTCAGTGTTCCTCCCTCGCTCCGTCCTCTTTCAGCCCATATGGCGGTGGGCTTTTGGACCCCTCTGTCTTCTCCAGTTCTATATCAAGCTGAGTTTGGCACGGCCAGATCCATTCGTAAGTGACATTTCAGAGAGTAGAGGCTTTGTTTAACATGATGCGAGGTCAACACTGTGACAGGGCGGGAGTTCACCGACTTGGACTGCACAACATTCAAGAGCCGCACATTCAAGAGCTGCGAAGGATAGAGTTAAGATGAAGAACAGCTCAGGTGGATCCCAGGACAATAGAGCTCTATACAGATGGCTAGCAGCTGGATTGCAGCATAGCTTCTAGAATTGCCGCTGTACATTTGTGCATGTATTGGCTGCTGATATGGCGTTCGGTTCCTTTAAGCCTCGAGGTTCTTCTCCACGTATCCACTGTAAGGAAGTTGTTAAAAGTGCCACACGAAGACAAGGTCCTGAGTTCTCGTGCGTGTTCTCAGTTATATACATTCGATTGAGTTCTCACAAATGCATTCAAAACAGAAATAGAAACTGCTCATGACAGCTACGCTCTGGCATCTAAACTTCTAGAGCCGAGTTCTGAAAAGCCGAGTTCTGCGCCTTTCGTTGCACTCCGAACTCAACGACGACAGCACGATGACGAGGAACTGGTCTGATCCGGACTCGCAGCTTTCGCCCCGTCAGATCCAGACTTCTGGGCGCGTGCGTGCGTGCGTGTGTGCGTGCATCTCGCAAGCTCTGCCGAAACACTAATAACACACTGTCTCTCAGCGGTTACAGCAGCTGCTGAAAGCACAGAGACACAAACAGGTCTGGTGATGAGACACAGGTGAGAGTCATCACTTGTCACCTGCCAGTCCGACCCGCCTCCTCTCTGTCCACAGCTGACCCCGCCCCTGCAATCACAGTGATGAAGAGCAGTTCATCTGTTTGGAGCTCTTACGTCTTCACTGTGCTGATTCCGCCATAGTGCCTCACTGCAGTGCTGCCAGGACTGTTTCTAAAGGTTTGTTGTTTCGAGAAAATAACGATCCAACTTCATTCCATTACAGGAACATCCTGAGCTATTCGGAGAATGTTCCGTTTTGTTGAGTTTACGATGGATTAACTCATCCGTATCTGTAGTTCCAACATGTACAGCCCAAGAGTTGTGTCCTGTGGCATTTTTATTTATTTATTTTTTTTAATCAAGCCTTTGGCAGTGTGCGTCTCCTAATTTGTCCTAATGCTTATCCTTCTGAAGTGTGTGAGTGTGTGTGGGCACGCATGCGTGCGTGTGTGTGTGAGGCTACTGCAACAAGAGCCTGATGCATAAGGAGAAAGAGAGGGTGGGAGAAAGCCTTGTGTGAGGTAGGCTGATCGAGGAGCAGGGAGAAAGGAAGTGCTCACAGTCCTGCTGAAAGGAACAGGGGAGTGAGGTTACAGCGATTGATTAAATAAATGCGGTAAAAATCTCTTCTACTGGTGGGCCAAAAGAACGAAATGAGGAGAGGACTGAAGGCTGGAACTCCAGCTGAGAGAGATACAGGAGGGTCTTTGCAAGAGTGAGTGAGACTTTATTTGGGAGGAAGGAGAGATATGGAGATCTAGAGGGAGTGGGAGAGGACAGGAAGGAGAGACGAGAGGCACTGAGAAGAGGCTACTCATGAAGTGTCTCGTGGAATAATGGAGAATTAGGAAGAAAGCACTACAGCTCATTGGATGAGGGGCGATGGTCATGTTCTGGCTGGTGCGATGCTGACTTGGTACATTTACTGAGCAGGTGATGGGCAACAGCTGCGATAGAGGTATCTCTCTCTCTCTCTCTCTCTCTCCCCGTCACTCCTATTTCTCATCTACTGTTTCTAAATCGATTTCTGTTTTGCTCCGTAAGATACAGGTTATTTATGCCTCCTTTTCTGTCCAGTGCGAGTTGCTTGTTAAGTTGTACGGGTCACGCTGCTGAAGTTTGCATCTGCGTCACCGACCCTCAACTTCAGCGATATTTTTATTTATTATTATTATTATTCTTCTTAAACACTGCAAGTATTAGGCATGTTTATTGCTGAGTCATTTCGCTTTCCTCCATTCTCGGGTTATGCAAAGCTGAGAGTGTAGACACACACACACACACACACACACACGGTCTCTGCACAGTGCGGAGATGCCGTGAATGATACAGCAGACACTCTCGGAATGAAGACTGAGAGTGAGGGAGAATTTGAGCAGTTCACTTTTTGGAAAGTAGCCATCTAGTAGTGCTGACTGCTGCATACCACATCTCTCCCCTCATCACGCTGAATTTAAAGGGGAGCCATGAATGTAGCCAGAGAAGGAAGAAAGAAGAGTCGGCTTGGCCAGGTTTCAGAGCTCGGACAGAAGTCCTCCGTTAAGGTGTGAAAGTTACAGAAAATGACCGACTACCCGGTATGGAAGGATTCGTGGGCTTGTGCAGTAACATGCTCTGGAATTGGAATATATATATACATTAATATATTCTAGGACACGTTATTTGGATGTCAGTACTTGGATGTGGTCGTAAATGAATAAGAGCTCCACTGGGCTGAGCTCCAAAAGTGTAGGACCACTGGGTCCATGGAGACTGAAACTCCAGCTGCCCCATGGGCTCAAGGCACCAAGCCACTGGCAGCTGCTTCTCTTTAGCATTCTGAGCACACATGGTCCATTGCAGCTTCTGAACACTAAATATACACAAAAATAAAACCCTAAGCGACTACGTTAACCGCAACATTTACCAAATTTTACTCAACTAGACCAGATCAAATTTATCGGATCCTCGTTGGGGCTTTAAATCTGCATTGATTGCTCCAGGTTTTATGAACGGAGCTGGATGTGGTGCTGTGGAGCTGCTGCAGGGGAAAATCGTGCAGATGTAGGTTGTGTCCCTGTGCATCCTTGACACACATCCACTGAATATCCGTTTCCAAAAAAAGATTTTACTGCCACTAACCTCTTTAAAGATGTTTCTGAAATCCCCGTATTAAGAAGTACTAGTCACAGACAGATTCAGGACAGTTCGGCTTCAGGGTTCAGCCATCATCCCGGGTGTCCAGGCCGTTGTCTAGCTTCTGTCATGGTTTATTTAGTGGAATGAGTGGTCAGTGCTGCAAGTAGCTGTAGGTAGCCTACAAATGTGCCATTTATTCATCATTGTATTTTTTTTACTGAAATTAGTGGTTAGCACGTTCGCCTCACACCTCCAGGGTCGGGGGTTCGATCCCCACCGTGACCCTGTGTGTGTGTGCGGAGTTTGCATGTTCTCCCCGTGCTGCGGGGGTTTCCTCCGGGTTCTCCGGTTTCCTCCCCCAGTCCAAAGACATGCATGGTAGGCTGATGGGTGTGTCTAAAGTGTCCGTAGTGTATAAATGGGTGTGTGAGTGTGTATGTGATTGTGTCCTGCGATTGTCTGGCACCCTGTCCAGGGTGTACCCCGCCTTGTGCCCGATGCTCCCTGGGATACGCTCCAGGTTCCCCGCGACCCTGAAGTAGGAATAAGTGGTAGAAGATGGATGGATGGATGGATGGATGGAAAAACAAATGCTTTTATGATTATTTAAAAAGCTGTTCAAGAATAATTGTTTTCATTTCAAAATATTTGGAAATGTACATCGTTTTTCTCTTTTGTTTATTCGAATAATGTGCTGAAGTCATAAAATACAAAAATAAAAATGCAATCAAACAAATACATTCTATTCTATGTACACTTATACTATGCACTACACACACGGACTCTTGTCTAGTGTATGTATTTTAGAAGGGTACACTTTCTGTATTGTACTAACCAGGAAGTATATGCTGTTTCCCAGCCAAACACGGGTAATGCGATGGTGCTAGCTTTAAAGAAGTAGCTAAACAGAGAACAGAAACGTATTGGTACATTGTATTGTTTATGTAATTTTTACGTTTATGTTAACCTCAGATGGAGACGTAATCGTCTCCGCAGGTGAATTTTGTTCGCACAGATTAAAGTCAACATCGTAAGTTGTGGCTGCTGGCAATGTAAACGTCGTCTTTTATTCATTCAGGATCTGAGCCTGATATAGCCCCTCCCCATCCGCTACGTAAGGAACACTGCGACCGTTGTGTGCATGAAGTGTCCATCATTCCACACTTCCAGTTTATTTTTTCGGTTGAATGAGCGCATCATCTGGAAACTTAGTGAGATTTTTTGGCGGTATTTTCAGTGTGAACACACTAATCACACTATTTACACTACAACATGGCGTAGAATAGTGCGTAAGTGTGTGATTCGGGACGCACCTTATGTGTTTGGGCTACACACTGGCACCCTGGAAGTAATTTAGGCCCCCAGCGTGGGCTAGATATGCTGGGGAAAATATGAATACCTACTACTTGGGATCATGCCTTCACTTGAGTCATATCCTGCGGTCACTGAAGATATGTAGAGGAGACATGTGACCAGAGACACAGGAAGGCGTTCTTCACTGGGGTGCTGCAGTGATACATGCGGCGCGTGCTATGACATCACACATAATGATCTTAAGGTCATTTCTCTTCACAGAGGTTATGTGTCGATGACCGTGATTATAAATGCGGTTCAGTTCTCGAATCAGAAGGTGTGGATTCATTTCCTAACTGCAGCTCTGATTAGGGATGTTCCAATCAAGACTTTTTTGCCCCCAATCCTGATCCAAGTCATTTAATATTGAGCTGATGAAGAGTCCGATCCGATACTAGTATTTTCCTAGTACATTAAAGTTTTCAAGTACGTTTAAAATGATTCAAATCAATCCAGTGTATGTGTATGCTTCACAGTTGAATAGCACTGCAGTGCTTCAAAGTGGCCTGAATTCAAACTGTTCCTTATAGTTACTTTTTTTATTAATAATTAAACTTTTTTCTTTTTTTTACAAAATAAAGTAAACATTCTGAACTATTTCTATATGGCTCTTATCTTAAGAATTCCAGGAGAGGAAACTTCTCTCTCCTTTTAAACGTGTGTGTAGCTTCAGTGCAGACTTTGCCTGAGTTAGGAGGGAACTTGCTGTATTCCGTTTACTGTTTAGTGTTTACTTTTCAGTATTTAGTGTTTAGTATTTAGTGTTCAGTATTTAGTGTTCAGTATTTGGTGTTCAGTATTTAGTGTTCAGTATTTAGTGTTCAGTATTTAGTGTTCAGTATTTGGTGTTCAGTATTTACTGTTCAGTGTTTAGTGTTCAGTATTTGGTGTTCAGTATTTACTGTTCAGTATTTAGTGTTCAGTATTTACTGTACAGTATTTAGTGTTTACTGTTCAGTATTTACTGTTCAGTGTTTGGTGTTTAGTATTTACTTTTCAGTATTTAGTGGTCAGTATTTAGTGTTCAGTATTTACTGTTCAGTATTTGGTATTTAGTGTTTAGTATTTAGTGTTCAGTATTTGGTGTTCAGTATTTACTGTTCAGTATTTACTGTTCAGTGTTTGGTGTTTAGTATTTACTGTTCAGTATTTACTTTTCAGTATTTAGTGTTCAGTATTTAGTGTTCAGTATTTACTGTTCAGTATTTACTGTTCAGTGTTTGGTGTTTAGTATTTACTGTTCAGTATTTACTTTTCAGTATTTAGTGTTCAGTATTTAGTGTTCAGTATTTGGTGTTTAATATTTACTGTTCAGTGTTTAGTGTTCAGAATTTAGTGTTTAGTATTTGGTGTTCAGAATTTAGTGTTCAGTATTTGGTGTTTAGTATTTACTGTTCAGTATTTACTGTTCAGAATTTACTGTTCAGTGTTTAGTGTTCAGTATTTGGTGTTCAGAATTTAGTGTTCAGTATTTGGTGTTTAGTATTTGGTGTTTAATATTTGGTGTTCAGAATTTAGTGTTCAGTATTTAGTGTTTAGTATTTGGTGTTTAGATTTTTATTTTATGATTTTTACATTTTTTAGTCAGTACAAAAACAGTTTAGATTCCCAAACATTAGATTTCCGTTCCAAAATGAAATATTACAGAAAAATGGTTGTAAAGAAGTCAGTAAAGAAACCAGCATATTAATTAGTAAGAGACACTTTTCAGACAAAATCCACAATGAAAGCTGTTGGGTTTCGCTGCAGAAATAAGAAGTGAGTGCGACAGTCAAAGTCTCCAGAAGAACCGTGTCTGGTTCTGCAAGATGCTCAATAACACTTAATAAAGCTCACTTACTTATTAAACTGCACTAATTCTACCTGACATTACTAATCATTTTTTAAAGCATTTTTTTTTAAAGCTGTGCTGTCCACACTACACGACAGGAAGTGGTTGTGTTCACACCACGTGATTGGTCAGCCACAGTGGGTCACACACTACACGATCTGACAACGACTCACCCGACGACTCTATCTGGTGTCCAAAGTACGTTTTGTCACGAAAACACATGCGAGAAGTGACACGGATATATGACGTGAAAACCACACGTGAAACGCGAGTTGTTCATTTGAAGATGGGACGTCGGACAGGAACAAGCGGTGCGAGCTGTTTGCGTGAAGATCTGCGCTGAAGAAACCCAAAAAAGGAAAATCAAAAGAAAGTGGGTGAAAGAATGGATTGGCACACGCAGGCAGCAGGGATTGTGTCAAAACGTTGAACAGCTGCTTTCCTTAATCCCCCGTAGGTTTCACAGGTTTCCCTTCCTCACGGCGAGCTCACCCCATGCCTTGCTCTCTCATTGGCTGGAGCTCGTCGCCGCAATCACTGCCAGTGACGACACTTTTCACACCACAGGATGTGGACTCACCCAACTGCTCCAGATATTTAGCAGGCCAGATATCTGCGTGGGGTCGCCAGTGCCTCTGCGATGCGTCGTTGAGTAATTCAAACATCACGATCGACTGCTGATTGGCGAGCGCCGAGTGCTCACATCAAAAGCACCTCTGATCAAAGGAGTTTTTTTTCGGCGAGCACGCCGACTTGCAAATCGGGCTTAAAATCACGTCGCGTGAACTGGGCTTGAGGCGGTGCTACAGGAAGGACAGCTGATCATCCTCGCAGTGGAAAATGACACGTCGTGATGGAGAACTTATAAATGCCTTGGTGGAAGAGTGGAGTAACATCTCACAGCAAGATTGGTCAGGTCCAATCTTGTCCATGAGGATGAGATGCACTGCGGTACTTAAAGCAGCTGGAGGCCACCACATACTGACGGTTACTTTTAATATTGACCCCCCCCCCCATTGTTCAGGGACTCATTATTCCATTTCTGTTCATCACATGTCTGTGAAACTTCCTCAGTTTATGTCTCAGTTCTTGAATGTTTTTATTTTAATACAAATATGTACACATGTTAAGAAAATAAAAGCAGTTGAACGAGAGGATGTTTCTTTTTTTGTTGTTGTTGCTGAGTGTATATGTAAATGTCTGCAAATGCTACATGTGGCAATGTCTGTGCTGACTTCAGATCTGAATATATTTTACCTTGGACCAAAACCATTGATCAGTGTATTTGTAAGCGTAGTTTCTTAGATGATTTTTAAATTCTCTGCATTGTTTTCTCTGCCATCCGCAGGGGCATAAATATGGCGTCTATGAGAGGACGGTCACGTGACTGAAACGCGTCTATTAGTTTTTAACGACGATCGTTACATCTTCATGTCTGTTGAAACAAGGACACTGCATTTCTTTGTATATAATTTCTGTTTCCTTCTCATTTTTTCTTCGTCTAATCATTTTTTTTTTTTACTCCATCCTCTCGACAGAAGTATCCTCAGATCGTTCCCCCAGACGGAGGAGCATCTCTGGCCTTGGCAGCTCTGACAAGAACATCTCAGTGGAGGGGCCCAACTCCTCACCCTTCAAAGTGCCAGTGAGTAACACTGTATCCAATGTTACTGGTTATTACAATCCAAATTTTAGGAGCTGGAAAGGTTCATTTATCTTTTAAAGAGAAGATGCAGTAATGGTTTTATTTGTTGTGGTTTCTCAATTGCAGAATTCAAAACTGCACCTTAATGTACTAAATATTATGATGGATCAGTATACCACCAATCTACGCTGGAGTAACCCTGGCTAAATTTTAAATTTCACTATGAACCCCATGCCAGAGGTGTAGAACTACCAGCGATGTCAGCATGGTTCGTGAATGCTGGCTCTGACCGTTCCTCAACCTCAACTACTCACCCAAGTCATAATGGTCTCAACTAGACTGGTTTTTAATTTCACACACTGTGCTGTGTTTTTTTGATTTGTACTTGCCTCTGATCTCCTATAGTGAATGTCTTAGTAAACAAACAAATCCATTGCGATCGATAGAGGGGAAACGGACACGTTTGGTAATATTTTGATATCAAAGTCATTGTGGTAGAGTTAAGAGATTAGTCGTGTGTTTTCGGGGCTTAATTTGTAAATCTGCAGGTCCCGAAACACTAATTGGGTCGTGATGGAGCAGGTCGGGAGGCATGTGAAAGGTCGCAGTCCTCGACCTTACAGACATGCTTCCAGTATCTCACGTAGCCAATGATATTCACTGCTGATGGATAGGCCATTGTCATGGATCACACTGCTACAGTGGCGTAAAGCATAATAAACTTAATAGCAGTGAGTATTCTCCGTAGAAAGGGAACCATGTATGGATTGCACGTTCTATCAGCTTATGTGCCGTCACCTCGGATAGCTTCAAATACACATTTGCCCAAAGCACTTGCAGAACAAAGCTACGTTTCATACAGTAAGCGTACTCACAATAAACATGACCTGCACAACATAATCAAGAAAAGATCATCTTGCCTAAGACAGGACATAGAAGAAGAATAATGCTAATCTCACTGCATTGTATTAATTACAGTGCTACTTCATGGTCTCAGTCAGTACGTTTACATGAACGACAATAATCCGATATTAACCCCATTAAGATGATATTCTGATTAAGAAACTGGCATGTAAACAGCCATTTTAATTAGCTTAACGGACTAAAGTCATACCCGAAGTAAACACAAATGGAATTAAGACGTGTGGAGTATTCCTGTTTTAGTCGCGTCATCAAGGTGTATTACAGACACATACACACCTTAATCACACTGTTAACGTCGTGTGGGAGTTTTCACCGCATTTTACGACAGGACACGATCACACACGGCAGTGCTCAACTGTTTTACGTCAACCAAGAGAACACGGCTGCGTCCCAAACCGCTGAGACCCAAACTTGCCTAATATAGGCTTGTAGTAGGTCAAATACATGCATCAATATATGAAATACATAAATGTTTGGGACACAGCCCAAGGCTTCAAGCAGTCGTCTATTAGCACATATAGTATGATAAATAATTAACTGTACTTGGGAGCGCATGTAAAAATGTAAAATAAAAACACCCAGAACTGTATACGGTTCCATAACGAAGACAGTCGATACGTGAAATTCTGGAGGGACGTCGGACGGTGTGACGTGGTGACGTAATGACGTGTGACGTTAATCTAGAACATCTATGTTCTAGAACCGGAATATGACAGGAGTATTCTAAAAGCGACTCATGTAAACCCCTTAATCAGAATAGTGCCTTATTCAGAATACGGTCAGTAATTAGATTACTGCTGCCCGTGTAAACGTCGTCGGTGATCTTGTTTGAGGGCAACTATTTGTGAATGTTAAGTGTATTTCTGGAAGGCATGTTGGTCAAACATGTTCCTCATAAATAAATTCATAATCTATAACCGGGCAGACCTTCAAGACAGAAACACCAGCATCAGATGGAAGTCATTAGGAAATAAGGTACACAAGAAGCAAGAGCTTTAATAAGCGAAATGGAATTTGTTCTTTGTGTTTGTGTTTGTTCTGCTCAGCACTCCTCATCAGTGTAAGTGTTAAAGAAGTAACTCGGTCAAGGCCTGACTGTCAGATCATTCTTTTCTTGGTTTTTTCCTTCATTCTGTTCTTTCTACTGACTTTTCCTCCCTGATACTCTCTGCTTTACTCCTCTGTGTATCCACTCACTCTCACTGAGTGACTTGATTGCTTTTACTGAAGCTCTGTAGTGAATTAATGAGTCATTCATACAAATTTCCTAGCCTGGTGTTAACAGTGAACAGTAAAGGCAGTTAACAATACTTGCTTTTATTTACGTGTATGCATACACAAGATGGCTGCCAATATATATATATATATATATATATATATATATATATATATATATATATATATATATCTCCAGCAGTCGATTGGAGTGAAACTAACGCTGTGCATCTATGTGGTTATTATCATTGTAAATAATGGGAGGAATGTAGCAGCTGTGTGATGCAACGTCTGCGACTGACTAAACAAACAGTTGTCTCAGAATTGCATACCTACGTACTGTTCTGGACAGGTATTAAGTGCTAACGCTAACTGGTTTTCCTTTTACCTCTATCCTACTGAATGATCTGTCTGACAGGACAGTCTTCTGTTTTTGTTTTTTTTTTATAGATTAGTAAAGAATTTTAAATCTAAGGTCATAGTTTTGTATTTGAATTGCAGCTCATGACAACAATCACATTGACTGAGTTACTCTGTGTGTTTAACATTGTTATGTGTGAAATTGCTAAACATTTTACAGTAGAAAAAAGGTGAACAGGGATGTTTTGGCTCTGAAAAACACAAACATATATATATATATATAACAATATCTCACAAAAGTACACCCCTAAGTGAAAATGTCCAAATTGGGCCCAAGGTGTCAATATTTTGTGTGGGGACCATTATTTTCCAGCACTGCCTTAACCCTCTTGGGCATGGAGTTCACCAGAGCTTCACAGGTTGCCACTGGATTCCTCTTCCACTCCTCCATGATGACATCACAGAGCTGGTGGATGTTCGAGACCTTGTGCTCCTCCAACATAACACTTCCCAGACAGTGGTCTCAGAGCAGATCCTCCTCTGCTTCTTGTGACCATCTTTTTATGATCTTCTTTGTAACAGACTGCCTTAAGACAACAGAGCAGTATGTGGGTGTGAGTAGAACCAGGATGTGGTCAGTGTGCTGGTTCCCAGAAGTGAGTGGGGGCAGAGCAGAGGAAGTGTATGCCCCTTTACACTTGCATACAGGAGATCCAGTGTTCTGTCATTTCTGGTAACACCGTTTACAAACTGCTGTGTGGACAGTGACACGTGATTTAAAATTCCCTAGAAATGACAATGAAAGAGTTCAGATGGCAAGTTTGGAGTCACTCCATACACTCATGTCACGATAGCGTCACACACCGCTTCTGCGTCATCTGCGAGTGGGATGTAAACAGTAACCACAACGGCAACCGGGAATTCCCTTGGCAGATAATATGGATGTAAACCAACAGTAACATGTTACACCATCTGTTGTTTACAAACAGTGCGACCCCTCCACCTTTCCTCTTAGCACTCAGTTCACCGTCTCTGTCTGCCCTTACTGTCTGAAAACAAATAGAACCATTCGAGTCTCCGTGAAACTAAGCACACTGCATTCCCAATAAAAATCCCTGTGGGTTCCGCACAGTATGTTGAGCTCGTCCGTCTTATTGCCAGTAACATTTCCCATGATGATGGAGGGAATGAAGGGCTTGTAGCATCGTCTCTTTGCCTTTGTTTTGTTTCCAGCTCTGTATCATCTGTACAGACTCAACAGTTCTTCAGGAATGTTGAACCGCATTCCAGAGTGCATGTCAGATCTTTGGTGCACCCGCAGCTGATCGAGGATGTTTATGAAGCAGAGCATGTGAGCGGAGCGCTGATTATTCCACTGGAGCAGAGAATGATCCTTTCTGCTCGACGAGCACTGCTCGCTCAACCCGGAATGTGCGTAGTGATATGCTGGTTTGAGAAAATAGCAATAGTGTTGACGGAAATAATATAACAAATATCAATTTCGAGCTGCAACAACGAATCGATAATAATCAATTCTGAAAATTGTTGTCGATGAATCTCATTATCAATTAGTCGGTCTATAAATGTACAGGGTACATTTACTCAGTGTGTTCATTTTGTTCCAAACACACACATCGGAGAGTACAGACCAAAGTTTTCCCCCAAATGATGTACTTTACACTTGCACTATGCACTACGTACTCTACCGTCTAATGTATGCATTTCAGAAGGGTATTGTCTCAAATGGAACACGAACACCAACTGGAAGTGTAAGCCATTTCCCAGTCGAAAGCAATGTCAAATTCACGTAAAGGTAGCTTTAGCAGAATAACCAGAGTCAACGACAGTGAATTTCTCCAGTTTACTGTTTATATCAGCGTTACCTTTTATTCCCAATATGACCTCAGTCACTATCAGACAAATACTATCAGAGCAGTGTAATCTTCAAGTGACAGCGGAAAAAAGTGTGCGACCTCCAATTCCTCTAAAGCAGGGATGGCGCATTATATATGAAATGTCGGGAAACTTTACCAAGCAGATAGTGTGTAGCACAGAAACACAACAGTGATGCACGAGCACAAACTGGTGTTTATATCCAAAATGCTTCCACGATCTGCAGGGGCATGGAGAAATTGGTGCGAGTTGCTTGAAAGGTTCATTCGAGTTTGTCATTACATGCTGTATTTGTGCACTTGCACTGTAACTTCCGTTGTTTATTATTACAGGAGCAATCTATTAGTAACGAAGCTGCATTGCTCCTCACTCGCACTCGCACTTGTGCATCCATAATAAAAAAAATAATGCATAAATACTCTACGTAACCTGGCCTGGGCATTAGATGTTGTAGCCCCGATTAATTCTCCACTTGGAGCAGTTTGTCACTATGTAACTAAACGTCAGTAAAAGAAGACGGCAGTGTTGGAATTTTGTCAACAGAGTGTTGCATTTTATCTTCAGTGACCAGTCAGGCAGGGTTCACAGGAAAACATGTTGAAATACTCGTTTCTTATTGGCTGACAACTCTCAATTCTGCCTAACGCTAGCTCAATTAATAAAAGGCACAGCCTGTAACCCACGAATATCTTTGCTTGAATAAATGCCTCAATTAAAGCAGTAATGTATTACAAACCGAAACGAGTAAACTATAGAGAAACGTTTTTTTAAAGGGCTGTGAGTGACTGAGCAAACGCGCACACGTATAGAGCGGAGTGTCCCACCACTCCAGTTCCAAAAACCTCATCTGGGTAATGTAAGTAAGATTCAATGTCTCTCTCGAGAGGAGCTTCTGTAATCAGCTGCCACTAGCACAGCGCCATCTTGAATCAGCATGAAGTCGTCTTGAAGAATATAAACCAGCCTTATAAGTGCAGTTTGATGATCACACTGTTTCCGCTGTTTTGTGGTGTTGCTCATACTGCAAATTCACTTAGTGGGCCGTATTTCTTTAAGCACTTGGCATGTTTGGTGTAGTCATCAGGAAGTGTGCCAAATTTTAAGTTAAGATCACCGTGATTATGATGTGAAGTGCAGACAGGTGACAAGGTTGAACATTGTTCTTCAGTTGTTCAGACCGACTGACCTAGCTCTGTCCCCACATCCCAAAATAATCCTCAAGGCATGTGAAGTTTTAACCCACACGTCATGAGGAAAACTAATACTGACATATCCTCATGTGTCAGACTTGCACATTGCTATTTGAACTATCATACTCTGTTACTGATTCATTATTTTGGTTTTTTTCCATGAGGCGTTGAGCAAGTCTCACATTCTTGGGTGATTTGCAAGTTAAGGTGCACAGAAAGACCAGGTTGCCAGTTTTATTAGCCTGGATTAGGCTAGTCTTGTTCTAGTTTGTTGAAAGGTCTTATGTGTGTCAGCAATAGGAACCTTTTTTTCGGCACTGTTTATTCATTATTTGTTTGTAAATGAAAGGCTGAAACACGTTTTTTCTGTCTCTGTACACAGCAAAAGTGGATACATATTCAGAGCCAACAGTTTACCTACTTTATGTAGACATTGGTAGTGTACTACAATAGCAGACTTGTCACCTTTTACCCCTCTCTCTCTCTCTCTCTCGCTCTCTCTCTCTCTCTCTCTCTCAGGGGTTTTTCAGTAAGCGACTGAAAGGGTCAATCAAGAGGACGAAGAGCCAGACCAAACTGGAACGGAACCCAAGCTTCAGGCTACCGTCACTGCGGGCTACCGAGAACGACAGGTGCGACATTTGCTTTGTCCACTGTTCAAAGTGACGATTTGTTCTTGATCACTCCTGATCTATGTCACACTCTGCATTTAAGCAAAACCTACTTTCAAACAGCCATGTCAAAGCCGTTTCTGACATTAGACCTGAAAAGGGATCGTTTTTTTCTTTTTTAAGAATTCGTTTATTACATTATACTCGGTTAGTGAAGGGAATATAATTGCAGACATTTCACTTGTTGCAAAAGTTGTATTTCGAGTTCCTCATGAAAACTGGTGTGCTTTATTGGTTTGGTTGGTTGGTACGCAGAACAGTATGGTCTTTTGTAATTCTTCAGACTGGATGATCCTCGAGATACTGTAACTGGAAAACTACTTCAGAAGACTCCAACTACCGTAATTTCCGGACTATAAGCCGCTACTTTTTTCACACGCTTCGAACACTGCGGCTTAAACAATGATGCGGCTAATTGATGGATTTTTACGGGCTAACGAGTTTCATGCCGCCAAAACATTTAGCCTCGTCACATCGGACCAATGAAATGACCCAACAGGTCACAGTGGACCAATGAAACTGTTCGAATTAAATCTAACGCGCTCACACTACATTCTTCAGATCAGTCGTTTTGCGCTTCGTGCACACCCCGACATCAGGGAAAACACACGAAGACATGCAGATTGGTGACGTCATGTCTCCGCCCCGTCTCGTCATGTGTTGTTGAGTCACGTGTGTTTTGGTATTGCCCGCAGCTGTTAGCAGTTTGGCTGGTGTGTATATATACACCGGGAGCCATGACACACACAACATGGGTAATTAGATAGAGTTAGAATTAGATCGCGAATATAGTTAAAGTCTTTGTTCATGCCATGTGTCTTAGTTCTTGTTCATGTTTCCTAGCCATAGTCCATGTCTGAGTTCATGTCAAGGCTAGTTAGCTTATAGCATAGCTTATAGCTTAGCCTGTAGCCTAGTAGCTTGTAGCAGAGCTTATAGCCTAGTAGCGGATAGTATAGCTTAGAGTTGTATAGACTTAGTTTAGAATATAGATGTAGAAGTGGTTTATAGAGTATAGAGTCTTTGTTTCGTGTCATAGTTAATGTTTAGGTTAGTTGGTTTAGTTAGTTTAGTTCATTGAGTTGGTCATGGTTCTTGTATCTCGAGTCTGCTCTCCTCTGTTTCAATAAAAGCTCTCGTCCTAACTGCACTCGCATCCGTCCTGCTTCGTTTACGTCACGAATCGTGACCGTTACAACGTGGACACCTGCGGCTTATAGACAAGTGCGGCCTAAATATGTACAAAATGGTATTACGAAGAGCTGATCTTGAAAACTTGGGGAAAAAAAAGAGCTGGTGATATTCATTATGTCTGCATAGGTTCTCCTATTTCATCCGATGAGCTCTGTCGCTTCTTCAGTAGCGTAGCTGGCCTCTTGGACACTGATTGTATTCCTAAACAATAAGAAACGGTTCCGTGTGCAGTTCTGTGGAAACACGGTGTCTTGAGGATATCTGTTGAGCTGTTTAGATTTGTTACAGCAGTAGAAAATGAGGCAACCAATAACTAATGACTCGGGAAATCTCTGGGCACTTTGTTTACAAACATCATAAAGTTCATTCAAGTCTTTATTGCAGGAAATACCACAGTGGTGATTCAGGCCGAGACATTTTTTTTAAAGAGACTAGGTGAAGCAGACTGAGATCACTAATAGGTCATTCCTTTTGACAGTCACTGATGTTGTTATAGTGTGGCGTGTTTTGTCTGAGGTCGAGGCACTTCTTTAAGGTTTGAATGTGTTGTGTAACAGCAGCTGGCACCGGTACAGGTATCATTGTGTGTGCGTGACAGTATTGTTTGAGATGTTTGCGCACACAACTCATTCCAGGCTCCTTGGCCACCACTCCTCTTAGGCGCATCCCCATAGTGACACTCTCCTGGGCTTCAGAAGTGTTTCCCTTGTTTATCAGCAGAATGCTGGAGCCTAGTCACCTACTGCCGCACCTTTTATCGCGCCGCAGGTTCCAACCGATATGGAGCGGCCAGCGGAAAGGCATTTATTTCTGTAAAGAAGATCGTGGATTCCACAGATGATATGAGCCACTGATATGCTCTGGGGAGACTCCCTCAAGTGGATCTTTAGTTGCCTTTCGTAGGTATTAGCTTTCTCTTCCTGGAAAACAGCACGGTCCATCTGTCTTACTGAATTTCCGGCTGTGTGACTAATATTTGATGAAATCAGGAGAATGCGTGAGCATTTGAGAACGTTTAAAGATTAGGTATGTCGGGAACATTTGTGTTTGTCTCTGAGGACACTCTTCTTCTTCTCGCAGTCTGCAGAGTTTGCTCCCGTCAAGCATTCTCACTTATTGTTTAGTATATGAGGGTAACACTATTGGACACAGCTATTTGTTTTGCTTTTCACCCTGTCTCATGACGGTTTACAGGGACAGGAAGCAGGATCAGATATGAGAATTGGGTGAAAGGATTCCGTTAATATCGCACATCGTTCCGGCTAGTTCACTCATGTTTGAATATCTTTGATTTGAAACAAATTTAGCTGAAGACGTTTGTAATGCCTATAGGTCACGAGGCCTGCCCAAGCTGAAAGAGTGCTGTTCACATGAGTCTTTGCTCAGTCCGAGCAGTGCTGTGGAGGCACTAGACCTCAGCATGGAGGAGGACGTGTACATTAAACCGCTTCACAGCAGCGTGCTGGGGCAGGAGTTCTGTTTCGAGGTACAGTCTGAGGGATTTCCTGACATTATTTCTATATTATCATATATAATATTATATTATGTACTATTCACGTTTTTATATTACTAATTTATGATAATATACTCGTATTTTGTTTAAGTGATGTCTAACAGTATTTTACAGTGATGTTGGTTATCTCTAGTCCACGTCATGTGGCATGACTCATTTTCAGACATATGGATTACCCTTGAACTTGATTCTTATCTTAATGCTTCATTTCTGACAATGAAGTCTCTTTTTTTTGTCCTGCTTTCTTTAGGTGACATACGCAGGGGGCAGTAAGTGCTTCAGCTGCTCTTCGGCTTCTGAGAGAGACAAATGGATGGAGAACATCCGGAGGACTGTGCAACCAAATAAGGTCCAATCTTCTTTCCTTTTTAATTCCAGTCTGTTTTTAGCTGATAAAAATTCCGTATAGTTCTTATCGCTGCATTCTGCGTCATGGCTTTCTGTAGCTTACTGTTAAAGTCTAAAAAAAAAAAAAAAAGAATTGTGCCAGTTTGTCCTGACGTTTATAAAACAGAAGCAGGTCAAGCTATCTTGTGCTTTAAAAGCTTCGTGGGAGATAAATTGTGCGTCAATCACCTTTAGGACAACTGCCGGCGTGCAGAGAACGCGCTGCGCCTGTGGATCATCGAGGCCAAAGACTTGCCGCCCAAGAAGAGATACTTCTGCGAGCTGTGCCTTGATGATGTACTGTACGCACGCACCACCAGCAAGGTGCGCTCAGATTGCCTGTTCTGGGGTGAGCACTTTGAGTTCGGTGGTCTGCCTGCCATCAGTAGCGTCACTGTGCATGTGTACCGAGATGCCGACAAGAAGAAGAAAAAAGACAAGAGCAACTACGTTGGCCTGGTGAACATCCCAGTGCAGGCCGTGAGTGGGCGCCAGTTTGTGGAGAAGTGGTACCCGGTGAGCACACCCACCAGTAGCAAGGCGAAAGGCGGAGGCCCCTCCATCCGTATCAAGTGCCGTTTTCAGAGCGTCGCAATCCTTCCCATGGAGCTGTACAAGGAGTTTGCGGAGTTCATCACCAACAACTACACTATGCTGTGTTCGGTGCTTGAGCCTGTAATCAGTGTGAAGAATAAGGAGGAGATGGCTAGCGCACTCGTGCACATACTGCAGAGCACTGGCCGGGCAAAGGTGAGTGTCCTTCATTGTCAATACTTATTTTTTTCGAACAAGGTTAGTCACGTGACCATTCCTTTTTTTTATCTAGTTTGTTTGTCCTGAATTTATAACGACTTGTCACTTTTCCTCAGGACTTTCTTACAGACCTGGTCATGTCTGAAGTGGATCGGTGTGCAGATCATGACGTGTTGATCTTCCGGGAGAACACGCTGGCCACCAAAGCCATAGAAGAGTATCTCAAACTTGTGGGTCAGAAGTATTTGCATGATGCCCTAGGTAAGGAACAAATATGTGCGCATATTAATATTCGTATTTGCCGTTTGAATTGATTTCTTGTGTCAACCCTGTACAAAGTACACATGCTGCCAATATTTCGTGAAACGCTGTCAGAGGTTAATGTCACTGTAAGACTTTGTCGTAACACACATCCTCCTGTGTAGCTCAAATAAACGCAGCGAATTTTCCTTCTAAACGGGATTCCCGAGACCCGTATGTAGAGTGCAGTTAGGCTAACGAAACATAAGATGGCAGTATTGGGATTGTAATGAAATCCTTTATAAGAATGACATTAAAACTACAGGTCATGATTTCCGTTTACTGATTATGAACGCTGTTAGAAGATTCATTACAATGTGGCGTTATGTTTCCGGGTTGTCCGTCCATCCGTCTGAGATGAGCATTAGTGTGATTACCTTAGTAGAATGATTATAGGATTCATAGGAAGTTATCAGTTATCACTGTAACCAGCAGATAAACTGATTGTATTTAAATCAAATGTCTGAAACAGTTTTTCTTCAAATCTAAAGTATTTTAAGGGTATTTCTAGCGTATAAACTCATAACAAGAAAGACTAGACTTGTGGCGGAGACATGCCCATCGATGCCAAATGTAATATAAGACGAGAAGGACACGAGGAAACTGAAAACGATGTATTTACTCGTGTCTTCCAAAAAGCAAAGTTTTGACTCCTCGGTCCACAGAAAATAATCCCCAAAGGCATGGGGGTCGTCAAGGTGTTTGTTTGGCACATCTAATTTGGCATGTTGGTGGTCGAGTCTCCAGTGTTTCTCTTGGTTGCAACTTTCCCACTGATACTGTGCCATTTTTCGCCCTGTTTCTATTGGTGGAATCATGAATTCTGTCCTTATCTGAGTCAAGTGAGTCATGCAGTTTCTTAGATAAGCGCCGGGGTCTTCCTGGATGAGTGATCGATGGAGGAATTTAGTAGGCCCTTTGGAGATAATGGTTCTCACTGTGGTTTGCTGGAGTCCCAGGCCCTTAGAAATGGCTTTGTAACCCATTCCAGAGGGATATATTTAAAAAACGTCCTTTCTCATCCATAATTCCATAATTTCTGTTGATGGCAGCATAGTGTGCTGCTTGTTGAGAACTTTTTTTTATCACCTTCATATTGCTGGAAAGTGAAAGTTCTATTTAAGTGATCTTTAGACTCGACAGGGCTGGAAGTAATCAAGCCTGGGGGTTGTCTAGTTTAACCGAACCCAATAGTAGTTCAGGTTTTAATGTTGATGCTTTTAAGGTTGAAAGATTTTTCTTGAGTAGTGGTGTCTGGGATGTGTCTAGTGTCTCTATCACCACTTTTATACAGGTGATACAAAGTGCAGCCTGAAAACGCAACGTGATATAACAAAAGAGGCCATTTTAAAAGTAGACAAATAAAAAAGACTAATCCTATATTATCATTATAAATAAGTGCAACACTGTCCGTTCTTGCTGTGAGATGTTCCTCCACTCTTCCACTAAGGCATTTTCAAGTTCTCGATCACATCTGGGGGACACACATGTTTACATGTAATTTTCTACTGCAAGGACGATGTCTATGGCACGTTCACGCAGGTGAGCAGGAACCTTAGGCATCTTTCTTCTGGTGTTTTTCAGAGTCAGTAGAAAAGTCTCCTTAGTGTCCTAACTTATTGTAACTGTGACCTTAATCAACCTTCCGCCTGTAAACTGTCCATGTCTTAAGGTCTTTCCCACAGGTGCAATAATTGTTTATGGTTCACTGAACAAGCATGAAAAACATCATTTAATCCAGCAGCTTGTAAAGAATTGAAGATTAACGGGATCTTTGGAGAACAGGCTCACTTGTAGCTCTGACCGTAGGACCAAGCAGATAATCTGAGAAATGCCCAATGTGTATGTGAAAGTTCGAAGAAGTTACGCGAAAGAAGTTATAAGAAGTTGTACGCTGGTGGTTAGGAGTGGTACAATCAGACTGTAGGTGAATGCTACTGCTATTGATTTATTTAACACGTAGGAAGTAGAAAACCATCAGATTAGCTGTGGTTTACATAGAAAATCTTTCACAGAAGACTTTCGGTAAAGGTTTGAATATGGGTAATATTAAGCAAAATGTCATTCAGAACAGTGACCTCTCCCTGGGTTTCCTTAATCTGTGGTCTAATTCAGTGGTTAATCTATCTATCTATCTACCTATCTATCTATCTATCTATCTATCTATCTATCTATCTATCTATCTATCTATCTATCTATCTATCCACCTACCTACCTGCTACCTACCTACCTACCTACCTACCTACCTACCTACCTACCTACCTGCACTCCACCTACCTACCTACCTACCTACCTACCTACCTACCTACCTACCTACCTACCTACCTACCTACCTACCTACCTACCTACCTACTCCTCCTCCACCTACCTACCTACCTACCTACCTACCTCCTACCTACCTACCTACCTACCTACCTACCTACCTACCTACCTACCTACCTACCTACCTACCTACCTACCTACCTACCCCCTACCTACCTACCTACCTACCTACCTACCCTACCTACCTACCTACCTACCTACCTACCTACCTACCTACCTACCTACCTACCTACCACCACCTATCTATCTATCTATCTATCTAAAAACCGATTATAGATTAGATTATATTATATATATATATATATATATATATATATATATATATATATATATATATATATATATATATATATATATGCATTGATAGATAAATAGATTGATAGATAGATTGGTAGATAGATAGAATTTGTATAGAATACATAATACTTATACCTGGAATTCTCCAATTGGGGGTGGGGGTGGGGTTATGCACCTTTGGTCTAATTTAATCATTAAAAGCTAGAAAATGTATTTAGCTTTATGTTCCTGGGTGAACACTGAGCACACATCTCACTGCAGCTATCATGTAGTTCATATAGATCACCATTCACACAGGGACATGAACATCCTGTCAATTATCTCTGTATTTAAAACAGTTCTGTATGAGGCATGTCGATATTGGTTGACCACTGATTTACCCCAAATAAATATCTGATTGTTCAGTAGATGTTTTGTCTGTTGAAAATAACCAGCACCCATCGAGACGTAACGCATTCCGTTTCCCTTCTTTTAAGGAGAGTTCATCAAAGCTCTGTATGAGTCGGACGAGAACTGTGAGGTGGATCCATCAAAGTGCCCCAGCAGTGAGCTGTCTGAACACCAAAGCAACTTAAAAATGTGCTGTGAGCTAGCCTTCTGCAAGATCATCAACTCCTACTGGTAAACTCAACCCAACAATCCAGTCTGTATAGGTTGTAGAATTTTAGTCTATATGCTGAATTTTAGACACACACGATGACCGTTCTTCAGTTTTGACCTGGAAGAGTAGGCAAGTAGATGACTCTGTCATGGAAATGGCAGTGATCTGGCCAATAAATTAGGTACATTTGTTCGTCTTCAACCAGCCCAAGACAACCCATGTCACACCCCTCTTCATCTCCCTCCACTGGTTTCCTGGAACCACCCACATCAAATTAAAGGCCTTAATGCTCACCTACAAGACCTTGTCTGGAACAGCGCCCCCTACCTCAACTCTCTCCTGAAGGCTTACGTTCCCTCTCGCAATCTGCGATCGACTAGCGACTGACGTTTAGTAGTTCCCACTCAGCGTGGCGCAAGGTCCGTTTCCAGAACCTTCACGCTAACTGTTCCTCAGTGGTGGAATACACTTCCGATCTCAATCCGGAACCGCAGAATCTCTCACTATCTTCAAAAAACAGCTAAAGACCCACTCATAAAATATATTTTTTTTAAATTGCTCTTACACCTCTACTCTGTGCACTTTGCTTCTTCTGGAACTCCATTCATGGATCTTGTATGGTAGCACTACTTGTTTTGTTCTCTGCTCGATATATCGCTTTGCTTGTGTTTTTCTCATTTGTAAGTCACTTTGGATAAAAGCATCTGATGAGCATCTGATTCGAATGCTTAAATGTGAAACTAAATATTTTTTTAAATCATTAAACAAAAAGGTTTATTTCAGTTTATTTCAAAACCGATGTGGATTGAACAGATGAGATGATACACGGATTTACACAGATTATGAAAGCCCC
>CM022756.1:37734442-37796942 GCA_012411365.1 Ameiurus melas | reverse complement strand
GCAGTTGGCATCTAAATGTGTTTTACTGGGGTTGAGGTCTGTGCTTTGTAGAGGCCATTTAAGCTGTTGTACAGCAGCCTTGGTAAATCGGGTCTTTGTAGACCTCACTTTGTCACGCTGGAACAGGTTTGGGCTTGGCCCTGTAATTCCTGTGACAGGAAATCATAATGCTACAACATACAAAGGCATTCTGTCAATTGTCACTGTTATTCTGACAGTTGTGTTTTGTCTGGGTGTTATGTTCAGCTGTCCACATACATTTGGTCATATAGTATATATTTCATTCATTTTAACGAACGCACAGCCATGGCTGCAACAGCAGTGCAAACACACATACACAATATACTTTCATGTATGGGATTATGGCATGAACACAAACGAAGACAGTATCAGATATCAGTATAAATCTGGAAGGTGTGGTTAATATACTCAGCAAAAAAAAAAAAAGAAAAGAAACTCTCACGTTCAACTGCTTTTATTTTCTTAACGTGTAAATATTCGCATTAACAGAAAACATTCAACAACTGAAGAAGTTTCACAGACATTTGAGTAAGAGAAATGGAATAATGAGTGGGGGGTGGGTCAATATTAAAAGTATAGTCAGTATCTGGTGGCCAGTAGCTGCTTTAAGTATTACAGTGCATCTCATCCTCATGGACTGCACCGGATTGGTTAGTTCTTGATGTGAGATGTTCCCCCACTCGTCTGGGGGACACACGGTTACATGTAATTTTCCACTGCAAGGAAGATCAGCTGTCCTTCCTGTCTCCCTGTAGCACTGTCTTAGGCGTCTTATATTACAGACATTACAGTTTATTTAGGGTGCAAGGCAGTGTCCAGTGGCAATTGATTCCATAAACGAGAGGCAGTGACTGAAAAAGCTCTCTCCCACTTAGTTTTTAAACGGGATCGAGGGACATACAGAAGATCTTAAAATCTTCTAGATGAATGTGGTGTAAGAAGATCTTTGAGATAAGAAGGAGCTTGATCATTAAGAGTTTTAAAGACGAACAGCAGAATCCTAAACTGGATCCTAAACTGGACCGGGAACCAATGGAGCGATGCTAAAATTGGGGTGACATGATCATATTTCTTTGCCCTGGTCAACAGCCTTGCAGCTGCATTCTGAACCATATGTAAATGATCAAGAGATGACTGAGGAAGACCCGAGTACAATGAATTACAATAATCTATCCACGATGTGATAAAAAGCATGAATAACCTTCTCCAAATCCTGGAAAGACAAAAATGTTTTAAGTTTGTAAATAATCTGTAATTGATAAACCAGTATTGATAGAACTGATTTGCTCAGTTAAGCATAATTCTGAGTCTTGGATGATATCAAGGTTCCAAACCTGAGAACAAATTGAGGAGAAGTGATTATGAAGCTCATGACTGAGACCATCTCTCAATCTCGGGTGACCCAAAACAATTATTTCGGTTTTGTCTTCGTTAAGTTGGAGAAAGTTATCTGTTAATCATTTTTTAATATTGTTAAGACAGTCCAACAATGGTTGGATGGAGTCACCGGCTTTACAACGGGTATCATCAGCATATAAATGAAGAGACATTGTGCGCTCTAATAATATTCCCCAAAGATAAAAAGAAGTGGGCCCAGAATGGAGCCTTGAGGTACACCGCTAATAAAAGCAGCGGAAGATGATGAGAAATTACCCAGCGCTACCAAAAAGGACCTGTCTCTAAGATATGAGCTGAACCATTATAAGGCTATACCCTTGATACCAATCAATCTTTATCAGATCTTTATCTGCAGTCCTCATGCCTCCCTGCAGCAGGTCTATGGCATGTTCATGCAGGTGAGCAGGCACTCTAGGCATCTATCTTCTGGTCTTTTTCAGAGTCAATATAAAGACCTCTTTAGTGTCCTAACTTATTTTAACTGTGACCTTAATCGCCTACCACCTGTAAACTGTTCGAGTTTTAAGGACGGTTCCACAGGTGCATGTGCAATAATTGTTTGAGGTTCACCGAACAAGGATGAAAAACCTTGTTTAAACACTTTCTGATAAAGATCTCTAAACTTATTTGGATTTTTACAAAATTATCTTCATAATACAAAAAAGGGAACTGAAAAAGGGACGTTTCCTTTTTTTTTTCTTTTTTTTTTGCTGAGTTTAGTTTGTCCATACATAATTGTTATGCTGGTATGCATAACAATATGGAATCTTAATTCCAGTGAAGTAAAATCCAGTGAAGTAAAAACGCATGTATAGAGAGAGAGAGAGTAAATGTAGACATTCTAGACAATTGTGTGTATCCAACTTTGTGCCAACAGTTTTAGGAAGACATATAGGTGTGATGGCATAAGTCTTGAGCAAACCATGTTTTTTTTTCAGTACAATTTAGTTATAGATGTTTATTTTATGACTGCATTAGTGAGTCATTACTACGAGAGGACAATTGGTTTCCAAACATAACTTTTTCAATGTTGCAGAAAAATGTATGCCAGTAAAGAAAGCATCATATAGCGACATTTTTTTTTAAACAGGCTGGTGGGTCTTGCATGAATAAAAAAAGAAGCTAGTGGAACAGTCAAAGTCTACAGAAGAATTTGTTTCTTTATAAAAGTGCACAAACTGTAGAAATGTAAAATTAGTTATTTTTGAAGCTATCTTTGCTTTACAGAATTTCTTGCATGTGCCTAAGACTTTTGTAAGAATTATACTATATATTATATGTAGTCATGTGAAGAACAAAAGTACACCCCATGGAAACTGTTGTCTTTTTTGTTTGTTTGTTTACATATTCTGACAAGCAAGTATTTGATCGTCTTTGCAACAGTGCCTAATACAGTTGATATAAATGAACAAAACCACAAGGAAAAATAGCTTTTTTCAACCATTTATTCAACAGAAATATCAATAGATGTTATATTGTTCTGTGGATAAAAGTGCACACTTTATTATCCTGTTGATAACACTTTTGACTGAACTTCAACTTTTGGACAGATGGCTACACATTATCTTCAAGCACTCTTTGATATTATGCATCGTTTTTATTTATATATACTATAAATAGTATATAGTAAATTTATAGTATATACAGTGATGTGAAAAAGTGTTTGCCCCCTTCCTCATTTCCTGTTCCTTTGCATGTTTGTCACACTTAAGTGTTTCGGAACATCAAACCAATTTAAACAATAGTCAAGGACAACACCACAAGTAAACACAAAATGCAATTTGTAAATGAAGGTGTTTATTATTAAAGGTAAAAAAACCGAACCATCATGGCCCGTGTGTAAAAAGTGATTGCCCCTAAACCTAATAACTGGTTGGCAGCAACAACTTAGCAGCAACAACTGCAAACAACGTTTGCGATAACGTGCAATGAGGCTTTTTACAGCCGTACGAGGAATTTTGGCCCACTCATCTTTGCAGAATTGTCCTAATTCAGTTACATTAGAGGGTTTTCGGTACGAAACGGCCTTTTTAAGGTCATACCACAACATCTCAATAGGATTCAGGTCAGGACTTTGGCTAGGCCACTCCAAAGTCTTCATTTTGTTTTTTCTTCAGCCATTCGGTGGTGGACTTGCTGGTGTGTTTAGGATCATTGTCCTGCTGCAGAACCCAAGTTCGTTTCAGCTTGAGTACCACGAACAGATGGTCGGACATTCTCCTTCAGGATCTCTTGGTAGACAGCAGAATTCATAGTTCCTTTTATCACGGTAAGTCTTCCAGGTCCTGAAGCAGCAAAACAGCCCCAGACCATCACACTACCACCATATTTTTACTGTTGGTATAATGTTCTTTTTGAAATGCAGTGTTCCTTCTACGCCAGATATTTGCGCACACACCTTCCAAAGAGTTCCACTTTTGTCTCATCGGTCCACAGAATGTTGTCCCCAAAAGTCTTGGGGATCATCAAGATGTGTTGTGGAGAAATTGAGACGAGCTTTGATGTTCTTTTTGCTCAGCAGTGGTTTTCTCCTTGGAACTCTGCCATGCAGGCCATTTTTGCCCAGTCTTTTCCTGATGGTGGAGGCATGAACGCTGACCTTAACTGAGGCAAGTGAGGCCTGCAGTTCTTTGGACGTTGTTGTGGGGTCTTTTGTGACCTCTTGGATGAGTCGTCGCTGCGCTCTTGGGGTAATTTTGGGCGGCTGGCCACTCCTGGGAAGGTTCACCACTGTTCCATGTCTTCGCCATTAGTGGATAATGGCTCTCACTGTGGTTCGCTGGATTCCCAAAGCTTTGGAAATGGCTTTATAACCCTTTCCAGACTGATAGATCTCAATTACTTTCTTTCTCTTTCTCTTTGTTCCTGAATTTCTTTGGGTCTCGGCATGATGTGTTGCTTTTAAGGATCTTCTGGTGGACCTTACTGTGTCAAGCAGCTCCTATTTAAGTGATGCCTTGATTGTGAACAGGTGTGGCAATAATCAGGCCTGGGTGTGGCTAGAGAAATTGAACTCAGGTGTGGACAACCACAGTTATAGTATGTTTTAACAAGGGGGGCAATCACTTTTTCACACAGGGCCATGATGGTTTGGATTTTTTTTCACCTTTAATAATAAACACCTTCATTTACAAATTGCATTTTGTGTTTACTTGTGTTGTCCTTGACTATTGTTTAAATTGGTTTGATGTTCCGAAACACTTAAGTGTGACAAACATGCAAAGGAACAGGAAATGAGGAAGGGGGCAAACACTTTTTCACACCACTGTAAATATTATATATTTATAGTATTATGCACTCTGAGTATGCATAGAATCAATGAATACAAGTTATCCAGTGCCTGAGACAGTGATGCAACCCCAAAACATAACATTTCCTCCACCATTCTTCACAGTTGGTATGAGGTGTTTCTCCTGAAAAGCTGGTCTGCGCCAGACATGTCTGCTGTTACTGTGGCCAAACAACTCTATCTTTGATTCGTCTGTCCAGAGCACATTATTCCAAAAGGCCTGGTCTTTGCCCATATGCTCAGTGGCAAACTGTATTCTTACTCTGATGTTCTTTTTAGAAGGAAAGGTTTTTTCCTGGCACATGAGACGGGTTTAGATAAGAAGGGTTCCACCTGCACTCCCTAAGCAGGTTCTAATAATTGGAACCCAATCATGAACACCTGACTCTTTTTTTTTATGGAAGGTGTGATAAATGTAGAGGTGTACTTACTTTTTCCATGTGACTGATCTGTTTTTTCGTTCATTTAAATTGTGAAAATTACTACAAACTGGCATTTTTGTGTGTTAAGTGTATTAACTTTATTAATAGGCACTGTTCAAAGATGATCAAATGTTTATTTGTCCAAATATGTCAAAAAAACCAACAATTTCCATGGGGGGTACTTTTCACATGACTGTATATATGCAATATAGTGTGTGTGTGTGTGTGTGTGTGTGTGTATGTATGTATGTATGTATGTATATACACACACAGAGTGGGTTTGCATCTTGAATATTGAACTCGTCAACATTTTTTTCAGTAAATATATTTACAATGATATTATATTCACATGAAATTTTCACCAGACGTCAGTATTAACTCAAGACATCCGCAAATAAAAAAATTTCACAACATTGAAGTCCATAAATAAAGTTATGTGTAATAAAGAGGAATGACACGGAGAAAATAGTATTTAAAACGTTAAGAAAAAGCCGTTCGCCAAGGCAAGGTAAGGCAAGGAACCAGCTGAAATCTGTAAGTGTCCCCTATCTGTGTAATTGAATATCAGCTGGGTTAGTACATTGATGGTCTATAAAAGGTTTTTCGTTACCAAGGTGTCACTCGAGAAACATCTCATGACATCTCATCCCAAGACCTTCTCAACCTTATTGTTGTGAAACATATTGATGGAGTCAGAAGAATAGTCAGAAGAGTAGCCCAAGAGACAAGGACCACTCGGAAAGAGCTCCAGAAACACTTGGAGGCAGCAGGTACCGTCATCACAGAGGAAACAATAGACAATGCACTCCACTGCTCACGCTCACACCACAAGACTCCATTACTAAAGAGAAGACATGTTAAAGTTTGCTACAACTCATTTGGACAAGCCTCTGAAATACTGGGAGAGTGTAGTCTGGTCAGACGAGAGCAAAATTGAACTTTTTGGCTCCCATACTACACACCATCTTTGGAGAAGAAATGGCACTGCACATCTCCCTAAAAACACTACACCAACAGTGAAGTTTGGAGGTGGAGCATCATGGTGTGGGGCTGTTCTTCATCACATGGTACTGACAGACTTCATATCATTGAAGGAACGATGAATGGAGCCCTTTAACGGGAGATTCTCGAGAAGATTCTGCTGCCATCCACCAGGATGATGAAGATGAGACGTGGGTGGACTTCCAGCAGGACAACGATCCAAAACATACAGCAAAGGAAACTCTCAATTGGTTTCAGAGAAAAAAATCCAGGTGTTAGAATGGTCCAGTCAATCACCTGACTCGAATCCAACTGAACAAGATTTAAAGACAATATGTTTAGAAGAACGGACCAAAATCACACCTGAATACTGCAGAACATTAATTTCTTCATACAGGAAGTGTCTTGAAGCGTCATTACAATCAAAGTCTCCTTTACTAAGTATTAAATACATTTCAGTTACATTAACCAATACCAATGGTAATACCAATGTCTGGTGAAAATTTTATGTGAATACTCTCATTAGAAATATATTTACTGGAAAAAATGAACTCATTCAATACTTATTTCCCCCTGTGTGTGTGTATATACATATTTATATATATTTTTACACATATATAAAATACATTTAAACATATATATATATATATACACATGTAAATACATATATACATATATAGGTGCACTCTCCTGTTGAGTCAGTCACCATGTCTCCTGTTGAGCGGACGGCAGCGTGGGTGCTGAATAATGGCCAGTATGAGGATGACGAGGAGGAAGGCCAGAGCAAGAAGGAAAACAAGCATGTGGAGAAGGTACCTGTCAAGGCATCAAGAAACTGCTCCAATAAAAGACCAAAAACTGAGATTGTCAGATACGCCAACTAGGCATGATTTCCACAAAAGAATGTTTACTTAGTACTATGACACTAAACAGGCTCTACAGTAAATCATCAGTCGCTAGAATTTCTACCCCTATATGTATGAAAATGTATATTTAATAGTTTCCTTTCTTTCTTACCATGTTCTTTGTACGTGATCACTCATGTAGTATGAGCAAGAGATCTCAAAGCTGAAAGAGCGGCTGCGTGTGTCTGGCCGTCGCTTAGAAGAGTATGAACGCCGTCTTGCGGCACAAGAGCAGCAAATGCAGAGGCTGCTGCTGGAGTACAAGTCCCGCCTGGAGGACAGTGAGGAGCGCCTGCGGCGGCAACAGGATGAGAAGGACAGCCAAATGAAGAGCATTATCTGCAGGTGTGTGTGTGTGTGTGTGTGTGTGTGTGTGTGTGTGTGTGTGTGTGTGTGTGTGTGTGTGTGTGTGTGTGTGTATATACTAAAAGCAATGCAAAGTGTATGTCGAACCCTGTTTCTGGGTTTGAGGTTCATTATGTGGTGTTAATTCTGCTTTAATGTGGATCTTCTGGGTACTGCTAAGTTTCTGAAGGTTGAATTAGTCGGACACCTGTGCTTCGAACTATATAATGTGGTCTGACTATATGTTTGTTCTTTGTTTCTCATATTGAAATGAATTTTCTTGTGATCTTGTGGCATTGACCTCAATTCTCGTCTTAAGAATTTATTAGCATGCACCAAACGTGTCCATACATCTGCTCATTGCTTATGGTGTACTGTCTTCCTTTGGCACGACAGGTTAATGGCAGTGGAGGAGGAGCTGAAGAGAGACCATGCAGAGATGCAGGCGGTTATAGATGCAAAGCAGAAGATCATCGATGCACAGGTACAACAAGGCTAAATCGCAACTCATGCGTGTACACGTGTCTGCAGTTTCTGTGGATTGTGTTCGATTCTGTTTATGTATCATTCTGAATCTTTGGCTATGAGAATAGAACCTGTGTGACCTGTGGATTAGTACGGTGAAGGCAGGAGCAGTGTGTTCATCTGTGGCCTTGAGAGAGGCTGTTGACTGGCTTGTTGTAACTTGTGTCCCACTAAACTGCAGGTCTCTAAAGGAGCTGAGGTTATACAAGCAGGCAAGTATGAGCAGTGCATCACACTCTGGAGCTGCTGCAGGACAGCTATGCTTGTGTGAGCGCCACCCAAACCCAACACCCATGCCTGGCTACAACTTCAATTTTTCGTTTTCAGGTTTTAACCCCCGAGTGCAAGAGGGAATATACAGCACGGTTTTGCGTCGAAACAAATAGGAAAGCAGTACGGTGACCGATTGAAAAAGACTTCAGTTCTCAATTCAATAATAACAATTCAATTCGGTTTTATGTAAGTAGCACTTTTAACAGTGGACACTGTCACAAGGCAGCTTTACCGAAATATCTACATTCCAGATATACATTTTTAATGTATACATTTATGACTAGTGAGCAACTTCTAGCTTGCTCGTTAGGGATAAATGTATAAATTTGCCTGAGCTGACCTGAAGAAACCTTGAGAGGAGCCAGATTCAAATGGGAACCCATCCGGGTGACACCCCAGAGTGCAATTGTCGATAATTTCCCTTTTATAACTATATAATACATACGTATGTAGTCAAAAACTTTGTAAACAGGAAGTGAATATGAGCAGAGTCATTTTTCAGTTATAGTTTTCATGTCTATTGAAGTCAACTGAGAGCAAAACCGTTCTTAGCGTTTGCAGTCCTCAGGCTATCCAAGGAAGAATATGCACAGCCATCTTTATGGTGTTTATGTGGTACCATCCACAGTCATCTCATCGATCTTTAGGATCTTGAGGCAAGGTATCGGGATGGATCAGGCAGGTCCAGAGGTCCAGGTTTATGATGACAGATTATTATTATTATTATTATTATTATTATTGACAGATTGAGAGCGACAGAGAGAGAGAGAAATCCAGATTAGTAGGTATAAGCAGGGACTCTGGCAATACTAGCCATGACCACATAACTAAAAGGGACAGTCAGAGGGTAATACAAACAGGCTGTTCCATAACTGTGGAGCTTTGTAAGAGAAAGCTCTTCCCCATGCTATAGCCTTCACTGTTCGGGGTACCAACAACCTTTTAATCAAAGTACTTGTTACAAATCGTAAAACACCAGAAGTTCACTCGGCACGAGACCGTTCAGTGCTTTATAGGTCAATCGTTGTAAAAAAAAAATAAATAAATAAATAAATAACTAAGACGTGCACCAGGAGAGGGCTGCTCCCTTAACTCCACCAACATGTTCTAGTCTGTCAAGTAGACTAAATAAGGGTGTCAAAATCTGCACTAAGGTCACGCAACACAGGCAAGGAGACTCAACCCTGATCAGAGACTAGCAGTAGGTAAGCCAGGTCGCTGGTTAAACTGAGCTTTAACCAGTGCTATCTCTGTGCTAAATCCTCTGTCGGTTCGAGTATAGCTGATGCCACCTTTTCTAGGAACCTAAAGATAAAGGGAGGTTTGTAGTTGGACAGCTGACAGAGGATGAGGTCAGGTTTTTCAATCCAGTGTTTACCAGTTTAATGGATTTTAGGTACATAGCCAGTGCTAAGGAAGAGGTTTGATTGCTGCCGGAATGATCAGTTTGTGGGTAGACCAGGAAAGACGTTTATGATTTTGATGAGGAAATTAGTTAAACTAGTTTGGTCTCTAGAAGGGGAGTTAAACCTTCTAATGGCTGGATCTGATATGGTTACATTGTTGTCTACATGGTTAGTCATCAAACTGTCTGGCGTTTAAATGAATAGTCGAGATGATTTGCGTCGTCATTAAAAAAAAGTCATCACTACTACATATTGACGGGTGTGCACGCATCCACGGTGGTCCTATTCCTCGTTCATTTTGCTACAGTATTAAATGAAGAATCAAGGATTATTCGTGTTGTCTTCTATTAGCATGTTGATGTAATAGGACTAAGAGCTTTTCTGTGGCTCAGGAGACCGGTCTGGCAAAATGGACTTAGTAATGAAGACTCGAGAGCAAAGTGTGGCCAATCCCAACTCCCTGGTCGTTAATGGGAGATGTTGACCTTCTTTGGGGTGCTTCACATCCAGTTCATTGTGTTTGCGCTCGTTTCATGACAGTCTGACAGTGTTGAAGTAGTAAATGTGAGAGTTCACTGGGTGTAGCGGAGAGCGCGGCATGGCTTTCGGGGATTATTCTCCTGAACTAGGCTTATTCCGTTACTTAGTCGTACTCTGTCTGAGTATTGATGCGTATTTTGTTGTAACTATTCGATCGTGAATCTCACATCCGAATACAATGCTGCTAGTGAGGGATGTGTGTTGAATGGGGCTTTTAGTAGTTGCACTAGCTTGTGTGTGTGTGTGTGTGTGTGTGAGAGAGAGAGAGAGAGAGAGAGAGAGAGCTTGAGCTTTGGCTGCTTTCCCAGAGTACCCCTATCCTGCCTTTTCCAGCACCCTCAGCACAGTTTTCTGTCATTTCATTGGCTCTTGTTCTTCATTCTTATGTTTAATTTTTTTACACGTTCAGTTTAGATCCCTTTCACTGAGTTCACTGCAGGTGTTAATCAGACTTTGTAGCACTCTCACAAAAGCAACTCTTGCTTTGTGCTGGACAAAGAGAATTTTATTTCAGTTGTTTAACCGTCATTAAATTACATTTGGATTAGAATACAGTTCTTTAATAAATGCACCAAGGCTGTGGCCAAACACTGCTACTTGCCGTTCCCGTCATTCTTGAGCTTGTTCATGTTGTGATTAAAAGATACGTGTTGACTGACGTGTCCGTGTCTGTGTCTCTGTCTGTGTGCTTTTGCAGGAAAAGCGGATCAGCTCCCTTGATGCAGCTAATTCGCGCCTCATGAGCGCCCTCACTCAGGTCAAAGAGCGCTACAGCATGCACAACCTCCGCAACGGCATCTCACCCACTAATCCCACCAAGCTCTCCATCACGGAGAATGGAGAGTTCAAGAACAGCAGCTGCTGATCAGGACGTTGGCACTTGTCGAACTGTGCTAGTCCATGCCCAGACACGGGATCACTAACACCAGTTCGACTTTGGACCGAGATGCAGTGCTGGTGGCCGTGTTCTCTGACTACTACATAAAATCTGATGCAAGGAATGTCTGGTTACAATGTATATAGATTGTATCTTGCATTGGGCGTGTACAGAAAGGAGTCAGTCATTTTAGAAGAGTTTTAAATTGGTTTAGAGGTTCACTGTTCTACCGCGTCAGTGGTTTTATGTTTTAAATACTGATAGTACCATACCCGAGGGTTAAGATTGCAGTCTAAAAGATTTTTAAGTATTGTGAAACTAAGATATATATGATGTGATATGATATATTGAGGATATGTACATATCAGATAATGGAACTGTTTTTAAAATAAAATAAGAAAGATGCCACGAAAGCACATAGAAGAGGTTTTTGTAGCTCTTACTAATGTAGACAAACGAACAGAAGGCAGTTTTATGCACTCGATTTTATAACTCAAGCTTTCCATGTTTTTGATCTCCAATTTGAACTGCTTTATTTGATCTCAGGTTGTTTTTGTTGTTGTTGTTGTTGTTTGCTTTAATATCTGATTTAAGTTCAGGTTCAGCAGACAAACTGGCTGACTGCTATTTTTATTTTTTTTGTTGGGGGGCCACATCAGCTTTACACCAATGAAATAACAAAAGTCACCAATAATTTGTGACTGAAAATGACAGAAATATATTTGTTCTTTTTTTTTCATGCTATATTATATGGCTAAGACATTGTGGACACCTGACCATCACACCCGTGTGTGCTGTTTGAACTTCCCAGTCCAGTTAGTCTCCCTTTGCTGTTACAATAACCTCCACTCTTCTCTGAAGGCTTTCCACTAAATTTTGGAGCATGGCTGTAAGGATTTGCTCATTCAGCCACAAGAGCATTAGTGAGGACAGGCATTGATGTGGGTGACGGAGGCCTGAGACACAGTCAGTGTTCCAGTTCATCCCAAAGGTATTCAGAAGGTTGAAGTCAAGCCTTTGTGCAGGTTACCAGAGTTCCTCCACTACAACCTTGGCAAACCATGTCTTCACGGAGATCACTTTGTGCACAGGGGCATCATCGTACTGGAACATGTTTGGTCCACTGAAACGAAATTGTAATGCTACAGCATACGGAGTTACGCGTGTCCAACTTTGTGGCAACAGTTTATGCAAGAACCATATATGGGTGTGATGGTCGCGTGTCCACATACTTTTGGTCATGTGGTGCGTTGAGTATGTTTTTAGCTTTATCCCTCTGGTGTAGATTTACACTTGGTGCAGTCTAGAGTGTCGATCCGTCACCGGTGTTTCCCATTCATTAGCCTAATAAATACATCGCCAGTCCTAACTAATCCACTCTTAACGTCGTGCCATTGATGAGTTAAGAAATATTCTGTCAGATCATCAGTTTCTTTCAAAGCCCTGCCCTTTTACAATCGTATTTCATGTTTGCCAAGACTACTGTTAAACCACACTGTTTTGCCATTATGGCCGCGTTCTGATGTAAACAATATTTTGTAGCACAGAGATGCCGAATTTTTGCCGTTGTCACTGTTCTGCAACATTATAACAAGATTGTGAGGAATAAAGATGGTTGACACTCCATTTCAGCCTTCCTATTTTAAAACTGAGTTTGAACGAATTGAGGTGCTGTAACATGGTTTTCCAAAACCATTGAATTCCCTCATTTCAGGTCAATTTTGATCACAAATTGAGTGTAAACAAATTCCACCAACCCTGCTGTTAAATTATTTTTTATCATTGCTATTTTCTGAAGTTAATACATATCAACACTAGAACATGCCATACCTTTTTTCCGTTTGGAAGTCTGTTTTTCAGGTTTGTTTAGTTTATTTATCTTCTGTTATACATTGGGGGGAAATAAGTATTGAATACAGCAACATTTTTTCAGTAAATATATTTCCAATGAGGTTATTCACCTGAACTTTGAAATCAGTATTAACTGAAGTAATCAGGAAATATTAAGAATTCACAACATTAAAGTCCATAAATAAAGTTACAGTGGCAAGAAAAAGTATGTGAACCTTTTGGAATTTCATGGTTTTCTAAATAAATTTGTCGTAAAATGTGATCTGATCTTCATCTAAGTCGGGTACTGACAAATATAATGTGTCTAAAATATCAACACAAAATAAATGATCCCTCATGTCTTTATTGAACACACTCATTCAACATTCAAAATGGCAGTGGAAAAAGTAAGTGAACCCTTAATAACTGGTTGACCTCAAACCAATGTTCTTTTTAGTAAGCAGTGGCTTCCTTCGTGGTGTCCTGCAGTAGATACCCTGCTTGTTCAATGTTGTGCGTATTGTAGACTCATGAACAGAGATGTTACACAGTTCCAATGATGCCTTCAAATCTTTGTCTGTCATTCGGGGTTGTTTCTTTACCTCATTGATGAGTCTTCGATGTGCTCTTGGTGTCATTTTGACTGGACGCCCAATTCTTGGTAGAGTAGCAACAGTCCCAAAGTGTCTCCATGTGTAGAATGTTTGCCTAACTGTAGACTGGTGAAGTTCTAAAGTCTTTGAAATCACTTTGTGACCCTTGCCTGCTTTATGTAAGTCAACTATTCTTGATCGTAGATCATCTGAAAGCTCTTTTTTGGCGAGGCATGACTCACATAAGCGTGTGCTTCTTGTACAGAGCAAACTCCAAAAGTTTGAGGGGTTTTTATCAGTCAGAGTAGCCGTAGTCCACACCTCCAAACTCATTTTCTTAACCAGACTCCAGGTGTGCAAAAACTTGACTCCAATTAACTTTCTGAGGTCATTAACTCAAGGGATCACATACTTTTTCCAGAAGCATTATGAGGCTTTTTTGGTTGTTCTCAATAAAGACATGAAAGATCTGAATTTTGGTGTGTGTGTGTGTGTGTGTGTGTGTGTGTGTGTGTGTGTGTGTGTGTGTGTTATTCTTTTAGACGTTATATTTGTCAGTACCCCTGACTTAGATGAAGATCAGATCACATTTTATGACAAATTTATGCAGAAAACCATGAAATTCCAAACCAGCTGAAATCTGTTAAGTAATTACACCCCCTATCTGTGCAAATGAATATCAACTGGGTTAGTACATTGACGGTCTATAAAAAGACTTTTCGTTACCAAGGTGTCACACAAGAAACATCTCATGATGGGTAAAAGCAAAGAGCTCTCCCAAGACCTTCACAACCTTATTGTTGTGAAACATATTGATGGAATCGGATACAGACGTATTTCAAAACTTCTGAATATTCCAGTAAGCAGCATTGGGGCCATTATCCTCAAGTGGAAGCAGCATCACTCCGTCATCAACCGGCCACGCACAGGAGCTTCTCGCAAGATTTCTAACCAGGGATTCAGAAGAATAGTCTGAAGAGTAGCCCAAGAGACAAGGACCACTCGGAAAGAGCTCCAGAAACACTTGGAGGCAGCAGGTACCGTCGTCACAGAGAAAACAATAGGCAGTGCACTCCACTGCTCACGCTCACACCACAAGAGTCCATTACTAAAGAGAAGACATGTTGAAGCTTGTTTAAAGTTTGCTACAACTCATTTGGACAAGCCTATGAAATACTGGAAGAGTGTAGTCTGGTCAGACGAGAGCAAAATTTAACTTTTTGGCTCCCATACTACACACCATGTTTGGAGAAGAAATGGCACTGCACATCTCCTTAAAAACACTACACCAACAGTGAAGTTTGGAGGTCATGGTGTGGGGCTGTTTATCATCACATGGTACTGACAGACTTCATATAATGCGAAAAATGGAAAAAAAATAAACTAAAAAAATCTAGTTATGAACTCATGACTACCTGTAGATAAAGTTGGAAAATAGTTTAAGTCAAATTAAGTGGGTCAAGCAGGATTTCATTGTCATTCCTCTACATAGCTTATATACTGTGGAAGAGAATGTTTCTCCAGAGCCATGGTGCAACACATAATACAATAGCACAGTAAACATGACGATATCTATATATCCTGCTTACATGATAGCATTTATTTTAGGTTTAAAAAAATGATTATAAAAGATGTTTTTGTAATACATCCACTGAAACTTTTAATTTCGTGGGATCCTGATTTCCTTATTTCACTGGACCATAGTGAATGATTTCTACTGAATGATTTCATTTATAGGTTCGCAACACTGCATCATTTGAAATGTCTCTAATTAGGATGATTGGTTGGTGTGGGGTTTTTTTGTTTGTTTTTGTTTTTTACTTTCAATTCTTACTATATTTGTTAATATTTCAGTAAATACCATTATATTTAATAGAACCAGCATCTCGCCCTTCCCACAGTCAGCAACTTAAAACAATATATAGTTGTAAACAAAATGTATTACGGATTCTACCAGGTGGCAAGCCTCACCTGGTCCCTCAACACCAGCTCCATAACCAAGAAAGCCCAGCAGCATCTCTACTTTCTGGAAAGGCTGAAGAAAGCCCATCTCCCGCCTCCCCCATCCTCACTACATTCTACAAAGGAACTACTGAGAGCATCCTGAGCAGCTGCATCACTGTCTGGTTCGGAAATTGTACTTCATCGGATCGCAAGACCCTGCAGAAGATAATGAAGACAGCTGAGAAGATCAATGGGGTCTCTCATCCCTCCATCACAGACCTTTACACCACACGCTGCATTTGCAAAGCCGGCAGCATTGTGGAGGACCGCACACACCCCTCACACACACTCTTCACCCTCCTGCTGTCTGGAAAATGGTACTGAAGCATTCGGGCCCTCATGGCCAGACTGTATAACAGTTTCTTCATCCAAGCCTTCAGACTCTCCAATACTCAGAGACTGGACTGACACACACACACACACACACACACACACACACGCAAACCTCACTATCTGCACAAGGACATTGTCATGCTGGAACATGTTTGGGCCTCTTTGTTCCAGTGAAGGGAAATTGTAAAGCATACAAAACGTTTTATACAACTCTGTGCTTTCAACTTTGTGACAACAGCTTGGGGAAGAACCACATATGAGTGTGAGGGTCAGGTGTCCTACTTTTGGCTCGGTTATGCCCCTAGTTTTTGTTTCAAAATAACAATGTCACTTTTCCGGGCTACAATTGACAATACCGATCTAATAATAATAATAATAATAATAATAATAATAATAATATAGACTATTGCATATATAAAACGCAAAAAAAAAAATCCGGAAAAGAGTTTTTGAGTTGTACTTGGGGTGGGAATTTTGCTGACACCTGGCAACCTTCCTCACAAGCTTCAGCAAGGTTCTTTAAAGCAGGGGTTCCCAAACTTTTCCAGGGCAAGGCCCCCCAAATGGCATTAAAATTTGACTGAGGCCCCCCTTTTGCAAGATGTCTTTAAAACTTCGGAATATATCCCCCTTTTTTAAAATTTGTAAAAAAAATAATAATAAAATTAAAAAAATATTACATAATATGACATGTTTCTGATATAACCTGATATGGAATATGATTGTTTATATTCGTATGATATAATATTTAATTCATATAATGTATAATATGATAAAATATGAAAAGTGAATAAAATGAAAATTAGACCCATATGAAATTTCATCTATCTGATTTACCCCTCTGCTTGTAAACATATCCTTATAAAATTCTTTTACTGTTTTCAACACACTTTTTCTCTGTCTTCCTATTTCGCTTTTCTCAATATTGAAAGAATTTCGTATTTCTCTCCCCCTTAAGGGAGAGAAATCTCCCTTAAGTGTTCACTTGCTTATTGTGTATTACCCAGCCATACTGTGTGCTCTCCGCTGTGTCAGATTTTGTGCTATATGGCAGAGATGAGACTTCTTTGGGAAATCTCATCTTCACATATCTTGTCCCGTCTGTTACCTCTGTTCTCGGTTAATATCTCCTTTTGATCGGCTGTAAGGGCGTGACACCCCACATTCTTAATTTTCCCACTATCATATTGTAAATAATACGGAGCCCCCCTAGTGTCAGGTAAAAATAAATACTGCCATGTGTAATCCATACCCTCGGTTTTATAAAACGTACCCTTGGTTTTGTACGGAGTCTTACGAAGCCCCCCTAGTGTAAGGTAAGAAAAAAAATACAGCTATTTGTAATCCGTACCCTCGGTTTTGTAATCCATACACTCGGTTTTGTAATCCGTACCCTCGGTTTTGTAATCCGTACCCTCGGTTTTGTAATCGGTATCCTCGGTATACATATATATATATATATGGCACTTGTGAACCACGCCGCCAGCCTCTATTATCTGAAGCGAAGACACAATTCACAGGCCTGCCCTGGAATGACAAAGCTGTGCAACGTTTCGTTCCCTTCTCAGGGAACAGGGTTGCATGCGATTTTGGATTACAAAACCGAGGGTACGGATTAGAAAACACAGGGTACAGATTACAAAACATCGGGGTTACGCATGTAATGAGACATTGCATTTAGTATAACATGGGAGCACCTTGCGCGCGTAACCGGTATCTGAAGCTTGTGTAAAATCATATATATATATATATATATATATATATATATATATATATATTTATTATAGCGGGATGGGCGATGCACAGAGACACGGGGACAAAGGTAGCGCAAAAAACTCAGGCTTTATTCTTGGTTTGGTAGAGTGTATGTCCCCGGGGGGTGTGTGTAGGTCCGCGGGGTCGGGCTGACGCCGTGACGCTCGTGGGGGCGTGTCGGGGGAATCCCGGAAGACGCCTCGGGCAGTCCCTCAGCGCTGCGCGTCGTCTCGCCGGCGCGGTCCTCGTCCGTGCCTTCCGCAGAGAGAGAGAAAAAAAAAAAAAAAAAAAAAAAAAAAAAAAAAAAAAAAAAAAAAAAAAAAAAAAAAAAAAAAAAAAAAAAAAAAAAAAAAAAAAAAAAAAAAAAAAAAAAAAAAAAAAAAAAAAAAAAAAAAAAAAAAAAAAAAAAAAAAAAAAAAAAAAAAAAAAAAAAAAAAAAAAAAAAAAAAAAAAAAAAAAAAAAAAAAAAAAAAAAAAAAAAAAAAAAAAAAAAAAAAAAAAAAAAAAAAAAAAAAAAAAAAAAAAAAAAAAAAAAAAAAAAAAAAAAAAAAAAAAAAAAAAAAAAAAAAAAAAAAAAAAAAAAAAAAAAAAAAAAAAAAAAAAAAAAAAAAAAAAAAAAAAAAAAAAAAAAAAAAAAAAAGAGAGAGAGAGAGAGAGAGAGAGAGAGAGAGAGAGAGAGAGAGAGAGAGAGAGAGAGAGAGAGAGAGAGAGAGAGATTAGTCATCCACAATAAAAGGGAGCACGCAGTGAATACCTGCACGAGGGTCTGTTCGGCGTAACCGTTTCGGTAAGTCGGTACTCAATCTTCCCGGGCGGAAGGGCGTCCTTTTATCTCCGCCATCCGGGTAGCAGTGGTGGAATTCTTTCGTCCGATCCTCCAATCCCCGGACGGTACGGCATCGGTGGGTCCCCCCCGGCGTGGCGTCCCTTCCGGTTACTACCAGGCGACCAGCGGGGCTGCCTGCTTCGTGCCGTCCGACGCGTTGGCAAAAGGGCGATTTCTTTTCTCCTCGCGCCGAGTGCCAGTCCGTCACGACAATATATATATATATATATATATATGTATATATATATATATATATATATATACAAAATATATATATATATATATATATATATATATATATATATATATATATATATATATAGATAGATAGATAGATAGATAGATAGATATATGGCACCTGTGAACCATGCCGCCAGCCTATTATTTGACGCGAAGACACAATTCACAGGCCTGCCCTGGAATGACAAAGCTATGCAACGTTTTATTCCCTTCTCAGGGAACAGGGTTGCATGCGTAACCCAACAATCCCTTTCAAAGGGAACTTCAACATTGCATGTAGCATAACAGCATGGGAACGGGAATACCCACTCCGTCATACCGAGGGTACGGCCTGTTCAAAAAGATCCAAGCCCGAGGGCCACTGCAAGTCACTCGAGCCCGAGGTGGAGTGAATATCCAGGCTGTAATAACTAATGAATGTGTGTTGCGTAGACCACCCTGCAGCCGCACACACATCCTGCAAGGATACCCCTTTGGACAAAGCCTTCAGGAAGGCGACTGCCCTAGTGGTATGAGCTCTTATGCCCAGAGGCGTGGTGAGACTGCGCGCCTCGTAAACCATAGAGATAGTTTCCACTATTCAATTAGAGATGCACTGCTTTGATACAGCGTCACCTTTACTGTTGCAACCAAAACAGACCAGCAGCTGCTCCTAATTATGTCACCGGCCGGAGCAGTGGACGTAAGTACAGAGAGCCCTTACTTGGACACAGCAGGTGCATCCTCTCTTGTTCCGGTGTGAGGAACAGAGGAGGACAGAAAGTCTGCAACACCACAGGGTGGGCAGCCGATGTAGGCACTTTAGGAATATAAGCCGGCCTAGGATACAGGAAGGCCTTGATTGTGGAAGGAGAAACCCCTGCTGAGAAATGTTCTTGTAAGAACTCCAGGACTGTAGCTATTGCACAGTTCACTGGGTCTAGCTGATGTTCCTCACACCACAAGACATAAAGCCACCACTTGAGCGCATTCAATTTCCTTGTGGATGCTGCTCTAGCGTTTAACATGGTCTCTACAACCTCAGTTGTGAGACCAGAATCTATGAGCTGGTGCCCCTCAGGGGCCAGACCCACAGTTTAAATAGTTCTGGCCGAGGGTGATAAATCAGGCTTGAGACAGTAGATCCCTGCAGATGGTACTGTCCCAAGGATGGTCTTGGCGAACTCTCGCTAGAACTTGTGGGAGCAGAGCGATCGGGGGGAAAGCATATACAGTAGATGTGACCTCGGCCACGTGTGCACAATGGCATCCAGCCCCAATGGTGCGGGAGGAGTGAGGGCAAACCACAGCTGGCAGTGTGTTGTCTCCTTGGAGGCGATCACATCCACTTACGCTTGTCCAAACCTCCGCCATATGGACTCCACCACTTGTGGATGGAGCCTCCAACCCCCAGGCCTCAACAGGATGTCTGCCAATACATTCCGGCTGCCCGGAATGTACATTGCACTCACTGACAAGAACTTTCCCTCTGCCCAGAGAAGGATTAGTTGTGTCTGCCTGAACAGGGGGTGTGAACGTAACCCTCCATGGTGGTTGATATATGACCACCGCTGTGTTATCTTACACAAATAGCACGTAGTGAGGAAGAAAAATTTTCAATGCTAGGAATATGGTCTGCATCTCTAGGTGATTTAGATGCCACGCCAGATGAGGGCCACCCCAAAGACCGTGAGCTGGACAGCCATTTAAGACTGCACCCAAGATTATGGTTCAGTGACGCAGATCTAAATTTGGCCGCATACTCCCATCTTTTTTGCGGACCAGGAAATAACGGCTGTAAAAACCTCCCTCCCTTAGGGAACGGGGTACAAGTTCTATAAACCATTTATCCAAAAGGGAAGTTCCTTCCTGCGCTAACATTGGGCTCTAGACTGTGTCTGAACCGGGGAGGTCGAGCTCTGAACTGGACCCAGTAACCCTTTTCTATGGTAGACAGAACCCATGGAGACACATTTGGCAGTAGTTTCCACACTGCCAAATGCTCTTTCAGTGATGTTAGCACATGTTTTCCACATTTTATTGGAGGGAAAACATCAGATTTCTGTCTCCCTGTGACAGCTCACTGACCAGTCAAGGTTGAAAACATGGGATTACCTTGGCTAGGGCAGGCCCTACAGTAGAACCAGGGGCTAACTTTTCAATTCAATAAAATTTTATTTGTATAGCGCTTTTTACATTAGACATTGTCTCAAAGCAGCTTTACAGAAATATCAACATGGTATACAGATATTAAAGGTGTGAATTTATCCCAACTGAGCAAGACACTGAGTGGTGACGGTGGCAAGGAAAAACTCCCTAAGATGTTTTAAGAGGAAGAAACCTTGAGAGGAACCCGACTAAGAAGGGAACCCATCCTCATCTGGGTAACAACCGATAGTGTGAAAAAGTTCATTATGGATTTATATGAAGTCTGTATGGGCTTAGGAGCAGCCGTAGTCCCAGCAGTCTGGAATTCGAGTAGATTTGACCTCCATCCAGAGGCAGAAAGGATCAGGATCTTTAGTATCTCCATAAAATCGTGTGGGGCTCGGCAGAAGGAGAGAGTTAGAGAAAAGATTATTAGGACTGGGGATTAGTATAATAGAAAGTCTAGTCAGGGTAGGCTTGAGTAAACAAATACGTTTTAATCCTAGACTTAAACAGTGAGACTGTGTCTGAGTCCCGAACACTAATAGGAAGACTGTTCCATAACTGTGGGGCTCTATAAGCGAACGCTCTTCCCCCTGCTGTAGACTTCACTATTCGAGGTACCATCAAATAGCCTGAATCTTTTGATCTAAGTAGGCGTGGCAGATCATAGAAAACCAAAAGGTCACTTAGATATTGTGGTGTGAGACCGTTTAGTGCTTTATAGGTTAATAAAAGTATTTTATAGTTAATGGAGATTTCACTGGGAGCCAATGCCGTGTTGATAATATTGGTGTGATATGGTCATATTTTCTAGTTCTAGTTAGGACTCTAACAGCTGCATTCTGGACTAACTGGAGTTTGTTTATGTTCCTTCTGACATTAAGGCATTACAGTAATCTAATCTAGAGGTGTCGAATGCATGAACCAGTATTTCTGCATCATTTAGTGACAATATATTTATTATCTTACAAATATTTCTGAGATGAAAGAACGCTATCCTAGTAATATTATCTACATGAGCATCAAATGATAGACTGGAGTCAATAATCACTCCGAGGTCTTTAACTGCTGTACATGATGAAACAGAAAGACCATCCAGAGTAACCATGTGATCAGAAAGATTACTTCTAGCTACAGGTGGGCCTAATAAAAGTATTTCTGTTTTATCAGAATTAAGTAAAAGGAAGTTAGTTAACATCCAACGTCTAATGTCCTTTACACAATCCTCAACTTTACTAAGCTTCTGTCTGTCCTCTGGCTTCGCTGAAACATACAACTGTGTATCATCAGCATAACAGTGGAAGCTAATTCCATGCTTACGAATAATTTGTCCTAGGGGTAACATATATAAAGTAAAAAGCAGTGGGCCTAAAACAGAACCCTGTGGAACTCCAAAAGTAACCTCAGTACGCATGGAGAAATCACCATTTACATCTACAAACTGATAACGATTGGTCAGATAAGACCTGAGCCAGGAGAGGACTGTTCCCTTAATGCCAACAACATTTTCTAATCTATCAAGGAGAATAGTGTGATCTATAGTATAAAAAGCTGCACTAAGGTCGAGTAACACAAGCAGCGAGACACAGCCCTGATCAGAGGTTAGTTGAAGGTCATTTACTACTTTAACTAACGCTGTCTCTGTGCTATGATGAGGTCTAAATCCTGACTGATACATTTCATGAATGTTGTTCCTATCTAAGTACGAGCATAACTGCTTTGCTACAACCTTTTCTAAAATCTTAGAGATGAAGGGGAGATTTGATATTGGTCTATAGCTGGACAATTGAGACGGGTCAAGGTCAGGTTTTTTAATCAAGGGTTTAATAACTGCTAATTTAATTGATTTATTTACATAGCCAGTGCTTGGGGAAGAAGTGATTATATTTGTGGTTCAATTACTCCTGGACAAATATGTATAAACAAACATGTATGTACAGGATCTGACACTAGGGGGGGCTCCGTAGACATCAGCCCTTTGAGGATCAGAGTTTCAGATTTCTATCACCTTCCTCTAGGCAGAAATAACACTGGGACACTTTAATCATTCACTGGAACAACATACTGAAGCCCCACTGATGCTTTGTCTGTGACAAGACATGAACACCTGGGGCTGATGAACATCTACAACCATAATCCCAACAGGGGGACGAGCAGCACCATTTCACAGCCACTGGATGAAGTGAAATCACTTCAGTGAAATGTTTGTTTAAAAAGTAAACATGGAAGCAGACTGTGTAAGTCAAAGGAAAACCTACATTTTGTATTTAACAGAAGACTTCTCTCCCCAGTGATCAGAGTAACTTCTGAAGAGTTTACACACAATTAACAGAAGAGGCTTACAAAAGTTGAAAGTTTTGTATGGTGATTCTCGTTGACTGACTTCTGACTGCACATTGAGGAAATGTTTTCCAGCAAAATGTTTGTCTTTAAGTGGTTGAAATCACTCCACATCATTACTGCACTGCCTACAGTCTCCCAAGGTATTTACTATCAGTAATTAAACAAAAAACGCAGCCAGTAATCCGAGCGTTCCCAAATGAGGTATCGTCCTAATACTTTCCTGGTTTCTGTAGCGTGCCTTCTCCGTTCTCGTGCTGCATCCATGTTTCGGCGGATTATTCTGTCACGTATCGTGACGGAGCAGAGATAGGACGGATGCAATCGCAGTACGAACTGTTGTTTATTTAAGAGAGTTAGGCAGACAAATCCAAAACGTGAACCATAAACGTAATCCAAGACTGCCGAAGGTCAGGCGAACGGCAAACAGGCATATACAGCGCAAGGCAGAGATCAAGGTCGTGGTACGGAAAACAGGGTCGATAAACAAAACATGAAACGTAGACTATGACGTGGAACTAGGAGCGGATAACCCAGCGTGAACTAACTCTAACCTGGCATATGAGCAGGACATGAACAAGACTATGGGAACTATCATCTATTCTATCTCTAAGCTATGTTAATAATCCGCGTTGTGTGGAGGCGCGCGGTATATATGCCGGCATGAACATATACCATAGTGTGCTGCACAACGGGGGACTCATGACACACACCATATATCAGTTGGCCTCTTCATACCCATTTTAAAAACCACTTTTTGTTTATTTATTTGTTGGCCCCAGCTATAACTCATTTAAACGTAAGAAACTGGTCAATTTCCTCTGGGATGAAAAAACTGATCTATAGATCTAAGAAGTACTATTTTTTTGGCACAGAGGCTGTGGACCACCATGTTGTTTTGATATCACTCACTGAGTTGAGACCATCCCGTGTTCCCGAGTAGGAATTCCTAGGAATTGAGAGAACGTCTTCTTTGTTTTTCTCCTGGTCATTGTCTGTAATTACGAGTTATACGCCCAAATCAAATGTATTTTGTAAAAAATAAATGCAGCTATGAGTCAACATTTGATTAAAAACATTTTTAAATAATCCACACAGCTGGGTTGGATAAGAAGCAAGGTTCAAATAATTTAAGCTGCACCTCTGATAAAAAAAAAAAAAAAAAGATTTATTGTACATATAAATTTCAACATATAAATCGTTTTTCAGCAGCTCAATGTAAATATAAGTGATGTACGGTTTCTGTTTCAAATGATCAGCATTCATGAGAATCAAATGAATTGTTAGGAACATTTGGTGTTATTTATCATTTCAGAGTTTATTTAGATCAGACTTTAAACTGAGACGTGTGACAGAAGAGAAGCTGTTCAGTGTCCATCATTCAGAGGAAATTTCCTCTGAGAACCGCTGAGAGGAGAGTGTGTACATCACCTCTGTGTAAACCTCATCACCGTCTGCAGGGGGAGCAGTGTACTCACACATTCAGCTTTAACCTTTAGTTTAAAAAAAACAAACAAAAAAAAAAACACTGTAGTGCTTTGGAAGTAAATTAAAAAGAAAACATTTTAGAGTAAAAGAAAGTTTCATTTACACCAGTAGTTGTTTACAGTGCTGTTTTGTTTATTTTATTATGATGAATGGATTTAATACACGGCTATACATTTATACACGGCTATTAGATCGTTAGATGTGATAAAACCAGGAGTTAATAATGTGCTGTTCAGCTGAACACAATACATTTCATTCTCTCAGTCTTCTGCTGGATTTCTCATGTCATAATTATCAACACAATCAATTTTAAGTTAAAGACTTACTGGTACACACACAGAGACAGAAGCTCAACAGTCCAGCCAGTAAAAAACACACACACACACACACACACACACCGGTGACTGACAACAGTAGGACAAACAATTCTGAATAAAATCACGTGAAATTTTAAACAGTCTCTTTTAATATTTGACAAAATATTGGATAATTAGATCATTAACAGTTCCTGATTGTTGGACAGGGCTCTTGTAGTAAAATACTCAGAGATGAGGTGGTGTGATGAAGTGCAGTTACTGTTCACACTCCGACGTTCCTATAACAGCACACCCCCAAGTGACCCAAGCTACTTGCCAGCAAGTACAATATGTATTTATTAATGATGGACAGCTAGTACTGTTTTCCATTTATAGTTACATTTAGTTTTGTGGAATGTCTTTAAAAAAAAAAATCTAGCAATAATAAGCTAGCAGAAACTTCCTGAATGTTATATTAAGAACTTTTGGTTCAGTCAGGTTCTCCGGGTGTTTTAATAAGTGTTTTGCAGTTGTACGAACATTAACACTAAAGTCGCCATAATGTGAGGAGCATTCAAGGGAAATTATAAGGCCAATCTTTACTAGACGTCTTTCTGAACATTCTTTATGTAATGTTATAGTTCAGCTTGTTGCATACACTTGTTGCAAACTTAACATTTTGTTGAACTGTTCTGAAATTTTCTTTCAAACCATGATACTTCAATGATTCGGGGATTTACCCAGCTCACAGAACACATTCGAATGTTTTCCCAGCTAACAGAGCACATACGCATGTTTAATGACGCATTGTACACTCGCAGTCTTGTCCTCTCGGGTGAAGAAGTTTATTAGAGAAGGATGAATACAGGATAGAAGAATGAGAGCGCTTTAAGGTAACGAGTGCTGGGAGTCTCGACAAGGAAGTTCTAGGCGGTTTGAGCCAGTTTGGTGGTTTCAATGTTTTAGCAGATGTGCAGACATTCCAGAATATGTGTGAAATGGATGTCAACGGATCGTCATCTTCAGTGTCACTGGGAGGATCTGATACCCAGCCAAGTTTAGTATACAAGTCAGGTTGGTCTTCATAAGGGTCATACTCAATAGGTCAATGGGTGTTTTATCTAACAACAGCGTTTGGTCGATAGACAGAGCTTTGACTGTATTATTTGAGTGCCCCCTTGAACTTTTCAACCTTTTGCCACATTTCAGGCTTCAAACATAAAGATATAAAATTTTTATTTTTCGTGGAGAATCACCAACAAGTGGGACACAATTGTGAAGTGGAACGAAATCTATTGGATTTTTTAAACTTTTTTAACTAATAAAAAAATGAAAAGTGGGGCGTGCAAAATTATTCGGCCCCCTTGCGTTAATACTTTGTAGAGCCACCTTTTGCTGTGATTACAGCTGCAAGTCGCTTGGGGTATGTCTCTATCAGTTTTGCACATCGGAGACTGAAATTCTTGCCCATTCTTCCTTGCAAAACAGCTCCGAGCTCAGTGAGGTTGGACGGAGAGCGTTTGTGAACAGCAGTTTTCAGCTCTTTCCACAGATTCTCGATTGGATTCAGGTCTGGACTTTGACTTGGCCATTCTAACACCTGGATACGTTTATTTGTGAACCATTCCTTTGTAGATTTTGCTGTATGTTTGGGATCATTGTCTTGTTGGAAGATAAATCTCCGTCCCAGTTTTCAGGTCTTTTGCAGACTCCAACAGGTTTTCATCCAGAATGGTCCTGTATTTGGCTGCATCCATCTTCCCCTCAATTTTAACCACCTTCCCTGTCCCTGCTGAAGAAAAGCAGGTCCAAATCATGATGCTGCCACCACCATGTTTGACAGTGGGGATGGTGTGTTGAGGGGGATGAGCTGTGTTGCTTTTACGCCAAACATATCGTTTTGCATTGTGGGCAAAAAGTTCGATTTTGGTTTCATCTGACCAGAGCACCTTCTTCCACATGTTTGGTGTGTCTCCCGAGACTTTTTATGTATATCTTTAAGAAATGGCTTTCTTCTTGCCACTCTTCCATAAAGGCCAGATTTGTGCAGTGTACGACTGATTGTGGTCCTATGGACAGACTCTCCCACCTCAGCTGTAGTTCTCTGCAGTTCATCCAGAGTGATCATGGGCCTCTTGGCTGCATCTCTGATCAGTCTTCTCCTTGTCTGAGCTGAAAGTTTAGAGGGACGGCCAGGTCTTGGTAGATTTGCAGTGGTCTGATACTCCTTCCATTTCAAAATGGTCGCTTGCACAGTGCTCCTTGGGATGTTTAAAGCTTGGGAAATCTTTTTGTATCCAAATCTGGCTTTAAACTTCTCCACAACAGTATTACGGACCTGCCTGGTGTGTTCCTTGGTCTTCATGATGCTCTCTGCGCTTTCAACAGAACCCTGAGACTATCACAGAGCAGGTGCATTTATACAGAGACTTGATTACACACAGGTGGATTCTATTTATCACCATCAGTCATTTAGGACAACATTGGATCATTCAGAGATCCTCACTGAACCTCTGGAGTGAGTTTGCTGCACTGAAAGTAAAGGAGCCGAATAATTTTGCACGCACCACTTTTCAGTTTTTTATTTGCTAAAAAAGTTTAAAATATCCAATAGGTTTCGTTCCACTTCACAATTGTGTCCCACTTGTTGGTGATTCTTCACAAAAAGTTTTTTTTATTATCTTTATGTTTGAAGCCTGAAATGTGGCAAAAGGTTGAAAAGTTCAAGGGGGCCGAATACTTTCGCAAGGCACTGTAGTTGTTCATACATAGTCTTTCATTTCACAGACTTAAAGTTGTTTTTCTTTGTGAGTAAGATTAGCATATTTAGCTTTGTGTTTGGTGTCATAATGGCAGCATAAATTGTACTCCTACAGCCAATGCCTCTTTGCAAATTAGACACACCAGTTTTTCTCTGTTAAGGACAAACATGTTCTCACTCTTCCACCTGTCATGAAACTGTTTCCTGTCTGTGTCTACGTTTTTAATTTTCAACATTTTGCTAGGCTAGTAACCACACTACACTAACTATACTCATTATTATATGTGGCGGGAAATGAGATGGCAGGCCGGATGTGGCCTGCAGGCCTTACGTTTGACTCCTGTGATGTAGGGTGTGTGAAAAAGCAAAAAATTTTTGTCCTAGTTACCCTGAAAAATACAGGGTAACGTACACCCCATGGAAATTGTTGGCTTTTCTCACATTTGGATAAGCAAACATTTGATCCTCTTTGAAATGGCACCTATTAAAGGTGATACACTCTATCAAATGATACATAAAATTTACATTTTGTAGTAATTTTCACATAAATTAATATCAGTCACATGGAAAAAGGAAGTACATCCCTACATTTATCGCACCTTCAAATCCATAAAATTAGAATAAGGTATTCAGGATTGGGTGCCAGTGATCAGAACCTGCTTAGGGAGTGCAGGTGGAACCTGTCTTATTTAAAGCTCTCACATCTGGTGTCTGGTGTTCCCTTTGCTATTGAGGTGTTTCAACTATTTCATCATGCCAAGATCTAGAGTTCTGTACCTACAGACATTCAGTGTTCTGTGCCTTCAAAAGAAAGGTTGGGGTTGCCTATGAGTCTGGCAAGAGATTTAATTATTTGAAATACTGTAGTGGCACAGATTTCAAACGACTGCCAATTTGTCCAGGACTGGCCATCCTGGTAAATTCAGCCCAAGAACAGACGTTTTAAGCAAAAAAGAAGTCTCCATAAACCCCAAAATTTCAGCACAGGATCTGCTAGTAAGTCTTGATCACTTCAGTGCGTTTCAGGTTGAGTGAATGTTGGCGTGTCTTTCTGTCGCTGCTCTCCAGTTTTGGTCTTTATTTTAAAATTACCACGAGGCCACGCATTTAGCATTTTGTGCTTCAGTGCGTTTCCGGTTGAGTGAATGTTGGCGTGTCTTTCTGTCGCTGCTCTCCAGTTTTGGTCTTTATTTTAAAATTACCACGAGGCCACGTGTCTTCCTTTGTGTGTTTTGGGGCACCGCGGACTGATTTCCTGATTTCTTTGTGCAATTGAAAATCTCATTGTTCTAATTTTAAGCCCATGCTATTTTGAATTTTAACAATTTTTCATGTGCTGCTGGATGATACGTTTTAGATGGGTTTGAAATGATGATCCATCTTTTGCTGTTTGCTCTGGTCTGTTGGAGTTATATCATTGGTTTTTGGACCAAAAAGATGGATCATATTTCCCCTATTCTGTCATCGCTTCACAGGCTTCCTGTCAAGTTTAGAATTGATTTTAAAATTCTAATTTATGTATACAACTCTTTCTGGTTCTGCTCCACAGTACATCATCGACCTTCTTCACCTTTATTCTCCTACTATAGCAGGGGTGTCAAATTCATTTTCGTTTGAAGGCTGGATTGGAAAAAATGTCCCTTTGTGGAGGCCAAATTACCTTTTGTCTGACCTTAGTGTACTTACAATAATATTAACCATACAATACAATTTACAAGAAAACTAGAAAAACACACTGCTCTTAAGTGGAAAAACTACATTTAATTACTATACTAAGTTCTCTGAACATTAACACAGTTATGCCTTATGAAAAAATTATGTCCAAATAATGACAATCAAAACCATTTATTTTCCTTTACATATAAACAGCAAATATTTTTTTCAACACAAGTAATGAGCACAGTCAGTTAGCTAAGAAAATTGATTGCATTTGTAACATATTACCTAATGTGGGTGTGGCGCAGTTGGTAGAGCGGGTTGTCCACTAATCGTAGGGTTCGATTCCCGGCCCGGGTGACTCCACATTCCGAAGTGTCCTTGGGCAAGACACCCCAAGCTAGCGTCTTGCATGGCAGCTCTTCTACCCATGTGTGTGTGAAAGCACTTTGGATAAAAGTGCTATATAAGTGCACATTAATATGCGTAATGGAGTTTGATGTCACGAATCATAGGCATTTTGCTTTTAAATACTGCTCCCTGAGACCTGACATCTCTTTTCTTCAACCAGTGCATCAACATCAGCATCCAGTTTATGTGCAGTTGCTATTTTCATAATGTCGTTTAGATATCTGTGCGTGAGTTGAGAGTGCAAGTTGGACTTGTTAATATTCATTATGGAAAAAGCCTGCTCACACAGATATGTAGTCCTGAACATGCTAAGGATTGTTGAGGCAAAAAGCTGTCATTTTGGGGAAAGTGACAGCTTTTTGGTGTCCAAAAACCTAGGTGTTGGTAGAATAAATCCACACTGACTGAAGTGTGTTGCACTGCAGTTCGATTCTCTGGTACATCTGATGCGTTCACAGTAAACGGCGAGCGGAAGAGCGTGAATTCCTTCTCAAGTTGAATTGAATATCCAGAAGTGATTCTGAAATCCATTACACAGTCCTAGTATTTTTCCTTTGTATCTGTCCTTGTTGTCTTTGTCGTGAGTGGTGTGCACAGAGTTTAAAGAGGGGAAATGAGCTGGGTTACCTTGGGACAGTTGTATCACCCACAGATTTAGTTTCATCTGAAATGCATTCATAGTATTCATGTGTAAGTGCTCGATTACGTCCACCATAAAAGCAAGATCACGAATCCACTCAGGGTCATCCAGCTTAGTCACTGGTTTCCCTTTTTCTTTCATGAACTGACCGATTTCTGAGCACAATTCAAAGAAACGTTTACGCATGGCTCCTCTGCTCAACCAGCAAACGTCACGGTGGTTGTCATATCAGAGCAAACCAGTGACTACATTTCCGATCCTGCACGGTGGCCTACAAACATGGCCGCCATGGACTGCAGTTCCAAGAACACTCACATTCACTCTAATCACGCACACCTGCCTCCTATTCACAGCACTCACAACCACGCTATATAAGAGACCTTTAGAATGCTATGACTTCACGAGGTATTAAGCTCAGTTGCCTAGTCTCTGTCGTAATGCCAAGCCCGTGTTTGCTTTTCCGATCATGGACTATGTTTAGCCTGTTGACCTTGATTCTCATTTATGCCTAGTTTAGCCTGTTTGCCTCATCACTTGACCCTAGCCTGTCTTGGACTTTGTTACTGCCTGATCCTTTGTACTTCGTATTGTTTGATTAAACTGCCATACCTGCACTTGCTTCTGTCTCAGCCTCCATTACGTGACAGGGGTAGGGCAGACTGTGATCAATACTTTTATCGGATAAAAATGCATCGAATTGCCGCTGGATGACCCCTTTGTTCTGATGAAATTAACCATTTTTATCACTACACTCATGAGATTGTCCATTTTCAGGTTTTTGCTACCAAAACACTTAACATATACAATGTAATATACAATGAAAATTCAAGACTGTTTGCGTCAAATTCTCGTTATGAATTTTTTCTTTTAATTTCATAACAACGCCTGCCTTTTTTTCCCAACTATGGATGGAGCACCATCCGTTGCCATGCTAACAGCACAACTGCAGTCAACCTTCAGTCTATTCAGGGCACCAATGAGGTTGAAGTTAAAAAAAAATAAGCTAACAGTTTCCATGGGGTGTACTTATTTTATTATATGACTGTATATAGATTGGCCAAAATGTATTTTGACACTTAAGCAGCACTTGCAAAAAACAGTCCACTCTGAAACTATTGGCACTGCAAGGCCAATTCATTAGTTTTTGCTGCAAACTGAAGACAACTGGGTTTGAGATCAAAAGATGAATATGAGACAAGAGTTCAAATTTCAGATTTTATTTCCTGGTATTTATATGTAGATATGTATTTAAACGCCATATAACGTAGCGCATGTTGAATCAGACAACCCAATTTGTGGGTGAGCAAAAATATTGGAACATCACTGTTATGACGTATGCTCTGGCCCCTTTGGTGATGTAGCTAACTGCAGGTTATCATCGCTGAACTGCTGGATGTCCAGGTGGTGCTCTGATAATAATGTGCTTTATAGATAGTGGGCTTTATAGATAATTGGAGTAGTTCTGAGTGCAATGCTGGCCTGTTAAGGTGGGACAGTATCCATCCCATGTAGGAAGGTTCTGCTCTCATTTCTTGCAGTCTCAGAACAAGCCTAGTTAATCAGTGACAATATATAGCCAAGGTCAAATATCAGACAAGCAGGCTAAACCAACCATATTCTTGCTGCACTGAGTCGTCAACAAGGTTCCACAACATCGAGACTTTGTCTGTTCCCCGAGCTAAACAAAAATGTAGAAATACTCAGAAAGTTTGTTTTAGTAACCTAATTAACATAAAATTAGATCATACTGAATGCATGTTTGATCTGAAGCTAGGACTAAAGCACTTATTGTTAATGAAACCGTTATTAATCAGGAGTTTAATATACAGTGGTGTGAAAAAGTGTTTGCCCCCTTCCTCATTTCCTGTTCCTTTGCATGTTTGTCACACTTAAGTGTTTCGGAACATCAAACCAATTTAAACAATAGTCAAGGACAACACAAGTAAGCACAAAATGCAATTTGTAAATGAAGGTGTTTATTATTAAAGGTGAAAAAAAATCCAAACCATCATGGCCCTGTGTGAAAAAGTGATTGCCCCCTAAACCTAATAACTGGTTGGGCCACCCTTAGCAGCAACAACTGCAACCAAGCGTTTGCAATAACGTGCAATGAGGCTTTTACAGCGTCCTGGAGGAATTTTGGCCCACTCATCTTTGCAGAATTGTCCTAATTCAGTTACATTAGAGGGTTTTCGAGCATGAACGGCCTTTTTAAGGTCATACCACAACATCTCAATAGGATTCAGGTCAGGACTTTGGCTAGGCCACTCCAAAGTCTTCATTTTGTTTTTCTTCAGCCATTCGGTGGTGGACTTGCTGGTGTGTTTAGGATCATTGTCCTGCTGCAGAACCCAAGTTCGTTTCAGCTTGAGTACACGAACAGATGGTTGGACATTCTCCTTCAGGATCTCTTGGTAGACAGCAGAATTCATAGTTCCTTTTATCACGGCAAGTCTTCCAGGTCCTGAAGCAGCAAAACAGCCCCAGACCATCACACTACCACCACCATATTTTACTGTTGGTATAATGTTCTTTTTATGAAATGCAGTGTTCCTTCTACGCCAGATATACTTGGACACACACCTTCCAAAGAGTTCCACTTTTGTCTCATCGGGCCACAGAATGTTGTCCCAAAAGTCTTGGGGATCATCAAGATGTGTTGTGGAGAAATTGAGACGAGCTTTGATGTTCTTTTTGCTCAGCAGTGGTTTTCTCCTTGGAACTCTGCCATGCAGGCCATTTTTGCCCAGTCTTTTCCTGATGGTGGAGGCATGAACGCTGACCTTAACTGAGGCAAGTGAGGCCTGCAGTTCTTTGGACGTTGTTGTGGGGTCTTTGTGACCTCTTGGATGAGTCGTCGCTGCGCCTCTTGGGGTAATTTTGGGGCCCGGCCACTCCTGGGAAGGTTCACCACTGTTCCATGTCTTCGCCATTTGTGGATAATGGCTCTCACTGTGGTTCGCTGGATTCCCAAAGCTTTGGAAATGGCTTTATAACCCTTTCCAGACTGATAGATCTCAATTACTTTCTTTCTCAATTGTTCCTGAATTTCTTTGGGTCTCGGCATGATGTGTAGCTTTTAAGGATCTTCTGGTGGACCTTACTGTGTCAAGCAGCTCCTATTTAAGTGATGCCTTGATTGTGAACAGGTGTGGCAATAATCAGGCCTGGGTGTGGCAAGAGAAATTGAACTTAGGTGTGGACAACCACAGTTATAGTAAGGGGGGCAATCACTTTTTCACACAGGGCCATGATGGTTCGGATTTTTTTTCACCTTTAATAATAAACACCTTCATTTACAAATTGCATTTTGTGTTTACTTGTGTTGTCCTTGACTATTGTTTAAATTGGTTTGATGTTCCGAAACACTTAAGTGTGACAAACATGCAAAGGAACAGGAAATGAGGAAGGGGGCAAACACTTTTTCACACCACTGTAATAATATAACAATATAATAATATAATGTGTTTAACAGAAATATGGATTAAACCAAATCAATACATAGCACTAAATGTAGCTTGCCCTCTTGGATACAGTTATATACATTAGCCCCATCTAACTGACAGACGAGGTGTCAAACTTACAGTTGAAAAATTATTAAACCCCCATTACAAATCAGGTTTATTCGCAAAATGTACAGTCTTTCAGCTGTTTGTAAAAAGCAAATCAAACAAAAGCAATTGAAATAGTTCAACATAATGAATTGTTCAAGTGGTTTCCTCAAATTCAACTGAAAATGTAACTTATCATTTCTCCAGTTTCAAAATGATTCAACCCCCTGAATAGAATCCCACATAACAGCACAAATATGCAAAACAGGTGCTTTCTCAAGCACACCTGATGAAACACATGAAATACTTTAAATGACAAGGGGTAGAAAATGTATTATATACCTGGACGGGGCAGAAAAAGGAAGCTATCAACGGCTGCAAGCAGATTTCGGAGAAGGCAGATTGTGAAAAACCCTCGAGTGTCTGCAAAAGACCTGCAGCAAGACTTGGTGGCAACAGACACTGGGGTTTCAGTGAAAACAGTAAGGCGCGTACTAAACAAACTAATTTTCGTTCAGCAGAAAGGAGGAAGTCGGAGACAGGCTGAATTCTTTATACCGGTATAAGATATGTAGCCACAAAAAATAAGTCAATTCCTCTAATTATTATTTACAGACCCCCAGGGCCATATACTGAATTTCTTAGTGAATTTGCAGACTTTGTCTCAAACCTGGTTGTGTCTGTAGATAAAGCATTACTCGTCTGAGATTTTAATATTCATTTTGATAACCTGGAAGACCCTCTAAGAATAGCGGTTGTGTCCATCTTAAATTCAGTAGGGATTAATCAGAACGTAATCGGGCCTACTCATAATGGTGGTCACACTCTAGACCTCATACTAACATACGGACTAAGTATAGAAAATATTGTAATTTTTCCACAGTCTGAAGTTGTCTCAGAACGTTATCTTATCTCGTTCATAATACATATTGATCATAATATTTCCACCTCACCTCGCTACCACGTTAAACGTACCTACACAAGCTTGAAAATATTAGACGTGAAATACAGGCCATTAAATTAAAACCGGACAGTACTCCAACAAACCCATTACATGACAATGTAGCAATATCAGATCAATGTTTAGAGTGTTTTGCTCCGCTTAGAGAGACCGAACTAGCTACATTAATCTCATCAGCCAATTCATCAACTTCCATACTAGATCCCGTACCTACATGTTTGTTTAAACAGATTTGTCCAGGAGTAATTGAACCACTTTTAAATATAATAAATTCTTCCCGTAGCACTGGCTATGTACCTAAATCACTTAAATTAGCAGTTATTAACCCTTGATTAAAAAACCTGACCTTGACCCATCTCAATTGTCCAGCTATAGACCAATATCAAATCTCCCCTTCATCTCTAAGATTTTAGAAAAGGTTGTAGCAAAGCAGTTATGCTCGTACTTAGATAGAAACAACATTCATGAAATGTATCAGTCAGGATTTAGACCTCATCATAGCACAGAGACAGCGTTAGTTAAAGTAGTAAATGACCTTCTTCTGACCTCTGATCAGGGTTGTGTCTCGCTGCTTGTGTTACTCGACCTTAGTGCAGCTTTTGATACTATAGATCACACTATTCTCCTTGATAGATTAGAAAATGTTGTCGGTATTAAGGGAACAGTCCTCTCCTGGCTCAGGTCTTATCTGACCGATCGTTATCAGTTCGTAGATATAAATGGTGATTTCTCCATGCGTACTGAGGTTACCTTTGGAGTTCCACAGGGTTCTGTTTTAGGCCCACTGCTTTTTACTTTATATATGCTACCACTAGGACAAATTATTTGTAAACATGGAATTATCTTCCACTGTTATGCTGATGATACACAGCTGTATGTTTCAGCGAAGCCAGAGGACAGACAGAAGCTTAGTAAAGTTGAGGATTGTGTAAAGGACATTAGACGTTGGATGTTAACTAACTTCCTTTTACTTAATTCTGATAAAACAGAAATACTTTTATTAGGCCCACGTGTAGTTAGAAGTAATCTTCCTGACAACACAGTAACTCTGGATGGTCTTTCTGTTTCATCATGTACAGCAGTTAAAGACCTCGGAGTGATTATTGACTCCAGTCTATCATTTGATGCTCATGTAGATAATATTACTAGGATAGCCTTCTTTCATCTCAGAAATATTTCTAAGATAAGAAACATATTATCACTACAGGATGCAGAAATACTGGTTCATGCATTCGTCACCTCTAGATTAGATTACTGTAATAACTCAACACACAGACATTAATGTCAAATCGCTGGGAACAAAAGTGAGTACACCCCTAACTAAAAATGTCCACATTGTGTTTTGAGTTATTTTGAGGGGACAGCAAATTGACACTGTTACACAAGCTGTACACTCACTACTTTACATTGTAGTGAAGTGTCATTTCTTCAGTGTTGTCACATGAAAAGATATCATCAAATATTTACACACATGTGAGGGGTGTACTCACTTTTGTGAGATACTGTATCTATAGGAGAAGCAAGCATTTTGAAGCTGAGAAAAGAGGGGGAAACTATCAGAGTCATTGCCTAAGCATTGGATAGCCAATACAACAATTAAGAATGTCTTGAAAATGCAAAACAACTTCTGTACTAAAAACAGAAAAGGAAAACAAAAGCAGTTGTTAGCAGAAACACTGTGAGAACTGTCAAGAAAAACACAAAAGTAACAGTTAGTTTCAGTCACCAACAATATTTAGGGCAGGGGTTAAGGTATCACAATCCACCATTTGAAGCAGAAATACAGAAGCCATACCACAAGATGCAAACCACTCATGAGCGGTAAGAATCAGAAGGCCAGATTGGAATTAGCAAAGAAATACATTGATTATTGACTCCAGTCTTTCATTTGATGCTCATGTAGATAATATTACTAGGATAGCGTTCTTTCATCTCAGAAATATTTCTAAGATAAGAAACATATTGTCACTACATGATGCAGAAATACTGGTTCATGCATTCGTCACCTCTAGATTAGATTACTGTAATGCCTTACTGTCTGGATGTTCCAGTAGGAATATAAATAAACTCCAGTTAGTCCAGAATGCAGCTGCTAGAGTCCTTACTAGAACTAGAAGATACGACCATATCACCCCGATCTTATCCACACTGCATTGGCTCCCGGTAAAATTTCGCATTAAGTTTAAAATACTTTTATTAACCTATAAAGCACTACACGGTCTCGCACCACAATATCTAAGCGACCTTCTGGTTTTATATGATCCTCCAGGCCTGCTCAGATCAAAAGATGCAGGCTATTTGATATTACCTAGAATAGTGAAGTCTACAGCAGGGGGAAGAGCCTTCGCTTATAGAGCCCCACAGTTATGGAACAGTCTTCCTATTAGTGTTCGGGACTCAGACACAGTCTCAGTGTTTAAATCTAGGCTTAAAACATATTTGTTTACTCAAGCTTACCCTGACTAGATTATATCGCACTACCTCACAGTCCTAATCGTTTTTCTCCCTCTCTCTCTCTTTTTGCCGAGCCCCACACGAATTTATGGAGATATTGGAGATCCAGATCCCTTCTGCCTCTGGATGAGCCCAAATCTTCTGCTGGGACTACGGCTGCTCCTAAGGCCATACATACTTCTCATTTTCACATTATCTGTGTTACATTCACAATCTGTGTTACCCAGATGAGGATGGGTTTCCCTTCTGAGTCGGGTTCCTCTCAAGGTTTCTTCCTCAAAAAACATCTTAGGGAGTTTTTCCTTGCCACCGTCGCCACTCAGTGGCTTGCTCAGTTGGGGTAAATTCCATTTGTTTTCTACCTGTTTGTCTCTGTTTATCTGTTCCTGTTTGTCTCTCTTTAGATGTTTCTGACTGTTCATACCTGTTTTTTATTTCTGTAAAGCTGCTTTGAGACAATGACTATTGTAAAAAGCGCTATACAAATAAAATTGAATTGAATTGAATTGAAATACAGTGATGACCCAGAAAAGTTCTGGAACTAAGATTAAGTTTTACCAAAGCAATGGAAAGGCCAATGTCTAGAGAAAGAATGGGTCTGCTCATAATCCAAAACATACAAACTCATCAGTCATGCATGGTGGGGGTTATGTCATGGCTTGGGCTTGCATGATTGCTTCTGGAATGGGCTCATTAATCTTTATTGATGATGTACTGTAACTCATGATAGTAGCAGCGGAATGAATTCAGTTTATAGTTTACAGAAGGAATCTGTCTTCCAATTTACAGAGAAATGCATTCAATCTAATTGGGAGGAATTTCATCATGCAGCAATCTCTATATCTTGACAAAAGACATTGCCAACACTACCAAGGACTTAATAAAGGGATAAAGGTGGAAGGTTTTAGACTGGCCAAGTCAATCACCAGTTCTTAACCCAACTGAACATGCATTTCACCTACTGAAGATGAGACTGAAGGGTGTAACCCCCAAAACAAACAACAACTGGAAGAAGCTGCAGTACAAGACTGAAAAAACAACACAAAAGAAATATGCAACAGTTTAGTGATGTCAGTGGGTCACCAGCTTGATGCAGTTATATGCAGTTATATGCAGTTATTGCAAGCAAGGGATATGTAACCAAATATTAAATGTTATTTACTTAAATTTACTTTAGGACTGTTCCTACACTTTTGCTCACCTACAAAATTTCTGCCACCAGGTGCTATGTTTTAGTTTTTGGTTTTTTTTAACATATCTGTTTGTAAATATCAGGAAATGAAAGTTGAAATTCTGATCTATCATCTCATGTTCATTTTTTGATCTCAAACACAAAAGTCTTCAATTTACAGCAAAAACAATACAATTGGCCTTTTTATCCCTATACTTTCAGCATAGAGATACTGGGCAGACCCCCATCAAGGAGAGCAGTGTTAAAGAACCAGATGATACACCCCCACCAATCATGACAGCTGCATCGTCTGAATTGAAAATTGTGGCCAGGCTAACCACAGCCAACCCCAGGCATCACACAACACTAAAGCCAAGTGGCTGGTGGATCTAAGAGCAGACCACAGCAACCTTCCAGAACAACAACCAGTCATCAACACAAAGGCAGGCATCCAACAATGAGTCTCAGATATGAAGATCTGGGCAGCACCAGGACCTGACACGATTTACACTTACTGGCTGAAGAAGCTAACAGTGCTCCATGATTTGCCTGGCAGCAAAAATAAGTGAGCTGCTAACAGGCACTCGCCCAAACTGTCTAACACAGGGCATGAAAAACCTGATCATGAAGGATCCCCACAAGGGAACAACACCTTCAAACTACCATTACCTCTCCACAATAAGCTCAGAAGGGCATTGTAAATTACACCAGAGGGTCATACCACCAGCTACTGGTTGATAGAACAATCACCCAGACTCTACGTCTAGGCAGACTAACCTGAGTACTGCCTGGACTGGCACAAGAATGCCTGCGACCAAATGCCTCATATGGGTACTAGATTGCTTATCACTGTAGAAGGCTTACAGAGCACTGATTACCTCCATCAAGAACTCATTGTGGCTGTGGAAAACAACACTGCAAGCCAACTCCAAGGCCATCACACAAGTCACCCTCAAGGTGGCATAGACCAAAGCGATGCACTGTCCCCACTGCTATTCTGCAGTGGCCTGAACCCTCTCAGCCATTGCAAAGAGCATATATGGATACAGATTCAGAAGTGGAGTGACCTCCTATACATGGATGACACCAAGCTGTACGCCAATAGCAAAACATCGACTCACTGACCGACCTCACCAGGATCTACAGTGAGGACACCAGGATGTCATTTGGACTGGATAAGTGTGGCCACATGGTGGCAAAGAGAGGGAAGGTGATTAGGACTGAAGGGGTGTAGTTACCAGAAGATAGGCTAACAGATATACAGGGCAGCTACAAGTACCTTGGTGCTCCCTGTGGGATACCATATCCTAAAGAAATACTAAAGATAAACTCCAATAGGATTAGCACAAATGTGTCATTTAAATGTCAAATATGGAACATGTTTGTAGGCCACGGTGCATTCTTGTACAGAGTTTGTTGTCGATTTCAGAGTTGAGTTGACAGAACAGTAACACTTACATTTATTCATTTAGCAGACGCTTTTATCCCAAGCGACTTACAAATGAGAAAATACTTCACACACACACACTGAGTCACACACACATTGTGCTTTTACAACACTGAAATAATATTTACCTGAAAACTGTATCCAATCCCATATATAGTGGTAATTATTAAGCAATTCACTGCAGATTCCATGCTAGACTCATAGCTAATGGCAGCCATGTTTGTTGTGGCATTAACTGTTTCTAAGCCTCACTCCTTGTGAGCTAGATTTACTTTTCCCAGGAAAAAAGCACTCTCTTTTTTTTTGTTGCCAGCTTTTATTTAAAGTTGCTCCCCTTTTTTGCCTGATTTAAAAAAAAAAGTTAACTCTTTTTATTTATTATTGACTTCCTTTGTTATTATTAAATTTGCTTTTATTTTTTTTTTTAAGTTGAAGTCGGTTTTTAATTTTCCTCTTTTTATTTATTACTGGAATTTTGGACCACTCTTCCGTGCATTATTCTTTCAGTTGTGTGTTTGAGGGGTTTCTTGCATGTACTGCCCCCAAAAAAAATAAAACATTTCAATGGGATTCAAATGTGGGTTTTCATTTGGCCGTTCCATAACCCTCTAATTCTTCTTTTTTTTTTAATGCCTTAAATGCTTCTTAAATTTTTGCCATGATGGCATCACACACATCAATAGCAGGAGGAACACCAGACACTAGATATGATAGAGGTATAAATAAGAGGTATAAATAATGCTCCACCTGCACTCCCTCAGCAGGTTCTGATCACTGGAACCCGATCTTGAACACCTGATTCTAATTTTATGGATTTGAAGTTATGATTAATGTAGAGATGCATTTACATTACATTACATTTTCCATCGGACTGATCTTTTTTTTTTCATATAAAATTGTGAAAATTACTACAAAAAGTCATTTTTAAGTATAATTTGATAAACCTTTATTAATACGCCCTGTTTCAAAGAGGATCAAATGTTTGCTTGTCCAAAAATGTTTTAAAAAAAATAAATATTTTTTTTTTTTTTTAAAAGCCAACAATTTCCAAGGGGTGTAAAAATTTTCTCCCATGATTGTACATCTATTTCACTTTTTAATGACACTTTGTCATTAATATTTAGTTTATAATATAGATTCAGTGAATATTCTATTGCATCTATAGTATTTGAAAGTGTAAGTTACAATTTGTGACAGTTTAACTTTTATCGTCTTAGCATGTATCTCAACTTCCTGTGAAAGATCTAGGTTATAGTGTATCCAGCCTTCTCAGTTTAGCTTCATTTTCTCTTTTTGCAGAGATTCATTTTCATTTCTTTTTTTTCTGACGTATTCTGATATTATATTATTTTTCAGCTTTAGTCAATTAAATGTCATTGTTTCATTTGAACAGCAGATAAATGTGGTCCTGTATGTTGTAAGTCAAGGAGGTTTCAAAATCAAACCAAGAGTATGACAGTATAACGGTAGATGAAAAGGCATATGTGCATGGGAAAGTTTCTGAAAAGCCAGTCTCACTTTCCCACCATAGCATAATGACTGTCTGCGTTCCCTGCATGATGACAGAGAAGCTGTGCTTTTATGTTGATCTCAGATAAGATTAGATTTATTGTGTGCTTATACAGTACATTGTGTGGGAAGAATGACCCCCGCACCCCCTTGCTGATTATAACAGTGTTTTGAATTACGTTTGGTCCAACCGATGTTAGTCTGATTCATCGAATGTATTTGCTGAGTTGTTAATAGTAATGGTAGACTTGTTACCCCAATAAACTGCACTGTTTGAATTTACTACATGGTTATTTGATTATCTTTGCAAAAAAGTAACTGTACAGAAATAAAAAAATATACACAGTGTTCTTTTCAGTTTTAGTCACAGATCTTTCCGCATGGTTTTATGATACTGTAAAAATGAAAATACCAACCTACATTTTTTTTTTTCTGTTAGCCTTACACTTTGAAATTGTACTGATTCATTTTAAAACTCGTCTGCCACATTATATGAACGATTGAACTCTCAGAACCAGCGTTCATAATAAATCATCTTACACTTAATTAAGAGTATACGATAAACATCAGTAATTATAAAATTCTATCCGTAATTTATCAAATGATTTGCAATTTTAAGTTACTTAAATATTTCACGAGATCATCGCTAGTAGTCAGATCATTGCAGTGCTTGTTCATAAATGTATTTTCCTAATCTCTTCTAATATTCCAGATAGTGTCCAGATAATATTATAGTTTCATTCAGAAATGAATGTTTCCTTATTTGACATTTATATTTAATTAATTTTATAGCAGAAACACAATACACAACAATTGGAATAGAAAGTGTAAATATTTATTATTATTATTATTCTAATAGGTATGAAAGAACCTTCCCCCCGCCCCCAACAATGAAAATTTTAGAATCTGCATATTCCTGAATTTTAGTCTAGTAAACTATCTCTGAACATAGACAGTGATTATTGCCGAAGATAAAACTAGAGCTGAAAGTTCATACTGGCACATACTTTAACCACCGACTTTAACCACTAAACAAACTGCTGTGTGAGTCATTTGTAAAGAGAACTGCAACAGCAGTGTGGCCAAGTGTGAACCATTGACCTCTCATATGTTGCGTCTACCACTCATTTTCTCATGAGAAAATGGAATTTTAAGAACACTGTTGTGTTCATTATCATTCCGTTACTGTTTGATTTTAACAGGTGAATGGCTAAAATGAATCAGGTCATTTTGTCTTGACAGTGACATTCAGATTTTTCCATTACTGACGTGAAAATGAAAAAGGGCTCCCGTGACCCGAACATGGTAGGAATGTTGACAGAGACCTGACCGGATCACTGAAAATTATGAAAGGGCTTTACTGTGTTAATTATGACCAATAAATAAAAAACAAAATAATAACTGAATTTTTAATTGTTATTTATTTCTTAAAATTGTCAGAATACATCATGTTCCAGAGCACAAATAAACACATCACTGATGTATTGAACGTAAAGAAGAAATGCACCAAAAAAAAAAAAAAAAAAAAAAAAAAGCATCTTAAGCATTCAATTACATGGAAAAAAAAATTCTTCAGTGAGCATGAAAAAAATAATAATAATAATGCACATAAATTACTGTAGTTTATATGTTTTTACATTTTGAAGTATGTGCACATTAAGCTGTAACAAAAGAGTAATGTTTACTATTTTAATTTCAAACATTTAAAAAATCTGTTTTTAAAATGTATATGACTGTTCATAAAAACGGAAGGAAAAAAAAACACTAAAAACAAAACAGCAAATAGTACAATTATGTTCATTTCTGCATTTATTAAAATCAGTCACAGGCGTGTTGAAATTACTGATATGGAGTCCGAGCGATGATTCATCAAAAGCCGTAATGGTTAATAACATTCGGAACACATTCTTCAGCAACACAGTCAGCCACATATTATTAGCTTCTTTGAATCTATAACATTTTATAAAAACAGGATTTTAAAATGATTTTTTATTCTGGCACACATTTGAGGAGGACAAGAAAAACAAGAAAATGTTGTTAAAAATGTATTAGAATACCCCACAAATATAACGGCACTAACATATCCTCGTGCATAGCCAGTCTATTAATGCATTCATACAATGATATAATAAAAGTACATTTGAGTATATAGAGAGAATGTATAGTATATGAAATAATGTAAAGCTATAACCTGTGGTCAGATGTGGCTGAGGAGAGTTCATTTCTTTTGCGTGAGGGGGAAGATGTGGCCACGGGCTGAAGTGAATCCCAGGCTCTCTGAGATACCATTTGAGGCAGTTGAGTTAGAGGACATGTAACTCTGCTGTATATCCCCTCTGCCATTGCAGGACTTGCACTGTGAGGCTGCGCTGCGTCTGAAATGCTTATCCAGGAACAAGTAAATGACTGGATTCAGACAACTGTTGAGGAAGGCCAGGCAGGAGGAGATGATGAGCCCTCTAGCCAAATACTTGTAGGTGTCATTATCCAGCTTGCCATCACTGATCTTGCAGATGACTTGAATTGTTCTCAACACATTGTAGGGCAGCCAAGACACCAGAAAGACTATAATGATGGTAAAAACAATTTTGAGAGAGTGGCGACATCGGGCTTCAGCGCGTGAATTTCCGGCAGTGACACAGTGGTGCCGCAGCTTGACCATGATTGAGCCGTAAGACAGGAGGATAATCAACACAGGCAGCACAAAGCTCAGAAAGACTGTCAGCAGAATCATACCTTGGAAGAAGGAGGACTCCAAGTCATCTATGCAAAAGCCATATTCAACATTCAGCTTGCGATACACCAGTGATGGTGTACCCAGGATCAGAGACGACCCCCATACTACTCCACAGGTGAGATGTATACATCTGCTGCTCCGGAGAAAGTGGGAGTCCATGAGGCGCACTATGGCGAGGTAGCGGTCCACGCTCATGCATGTGAGAAAGAAAATGTTGGAAAACCGGTTGACGGCGATGACATAACTGCTAATCTTGCACAACAGCTCCCCAAATGGCCACTGGTCACGCTGCCCAGCTGAGATGGCCCATAAGGGCAAAGTGAAGACAAACACCAGGTCTGCTAGAGCAAGGTTCAGCACAAATGTATCTACCAGACGTGCATTCTTCTTGTGCCTGTTACCAATGACTATGATGACAAACAGGTTCCCAGTGAATCCAGCAAAGAACATGATGAAATACAACATGGGGAGGTAGATGTGAGACATGGCGAGAGGTTGCTCCTTCACTGCAGTGACTGATGTTGGACTCACTGTACCATTAAATTCATAGTCATAATAGTGGTAGAGATCATCGGTAACATTTTCCATCGTGGTGTGAAAGAATGCCATCTCAGTGCTGCTTGCCATCTGTGCTCGTCTGACTGGCAAAGCAAAGAAAACCTATTTAGTCACACACTTGCACATGTGACACAACCACAAACTGCAGTCGCAGGTCCTCTTTTTGATCTAATATGTAGGTCTGCAGTTCTCCATAACAAACCATACATCAAGCTATTCCACTGAGCACACTTAACGTCATTTTATATTTCAGTATTGCATTGTATTAATGACAAACCAATCAAATATATATGACTAGGCAAACCTAACACACACGTCTGACAAAGTCCTATAAGCTCATCTTCAACAACTGAAACCCATGATTCAAAACTACAACCACATATCCACAAACCAACAGAAGTTCGCAAATGCCATCAAACTGTTTTCTTTAAAAGCACACTAGATCACAGTAGTAGGCTTACAAATATACAACATATGGAGTTTCTTGTTGTTGTTGTTGTTGTTTATCCTGATTTTTCTTTTAAGCATCTTTTTAACTATGTACATCTTTAAACTAATTAAAAACACCATGTTATCTGAGCACATATGAATATACTAAATGAGTACATTAAATAGGCCTCCTTCTGTACAAACAGTTGGATAGTTTACTCATAGGCAGGCTGGTAGGATTTCACTATGAGTTTCCATTTGAAAATGTCACATTCTCAGTGATTTATTTTACAGTATTCCACTCAGTGATAATATATGAACAAAACTGTTTTTGTTCAACACTAATATTAAAATTTATACATTGACATATTACTAAAATCTTCACGTTATCACTGTATTTCATAGAAATGGCTAGACTTAAATGAATGACAATTATCAACAGCTAAAACAAAATTCTTTATATGTACTTTTACCATATTTTTGATTGTTTAAAAAGCAATGTGTAAAAAAAAAAAACCAGAACATGTACATTGTACATTGATTTGGACAAATTATTCACGTTATTATATATAAATTATTATTCAAATGAGTTAAAATATTTTAAGAAGCGTATTGTACATTTAGGAGTAAGCCGTAGAAGATGGATGGATGGATGGTAGTGTACATTTAAAATGATAGTAAATTGATGAATGAGGATGATTTTATAATCTACAAAACAAGTTATTCCATCCAGAAATTTTGCTTCCAAAAAAGGAAAAAAACAGGTTGATGGATTCTCTCTAATGTAACTTCTTGAAATGTGTGGAGCTGTGAAAAACTGAGACTGAAATTTTAGCTTAGGTGTATGTAAAATTTTGGCTCAAAAAACAACTTTTTGGCCTTTTACTAATTTAATAAACTTAGGAATTATTTACAATGTATCATTAGAATATCAAGGTTGACCACTATTTTTTTTTGTCTTTTTATATATATATATACACACACACACACACACACACACACACACACACACACACACACACACACACACACACACACATTAGAGCTGTCAATTGATTCAAATTTTGCAATTAATTGCCCATCAGTTTAGGCTGACAAATGAAAGGACCTGAAAAAGTAGCATTGGAAAGAAATATATTATTTTATTTGATTCGTCACAGAATTTAGAACACAAACTTTTAGGTCTTATCGGAGGACGCAAATCTTCACAGGCCTACAGTCCACAGCAAACTACAGAAGCCCTGAGTAGCCAAGCATTTTTGGTATAGTGAGCTATAACATAATAGTTGTCTTCTCACAAAAGAGCCAAGGACAATATCAAAGGAATTACAGAACTCTCCTGCATCAATAAAGAGCTGTACTCTTGGAGGAATTTTGGCCACTTCTGGGAAGGTTTTTTTCCATTTGGAGATAATGGCTCTCCTTGTGGCTCCTTGTGAGTCCCAGCACCTTTGTAACTCTTCTCAGACTGATTTCAGTCACCTTCTTCCTCATCATGTCTGGAATTTCTTTCAACTTTGGCACAGTGTGTTACTGGGTAAGATATTTATTCAACTTCATGTTGATTTAATTGAACAGGGTTTGCAGTAATCAGTCCTGGTTGCATCTAGTCCAGCTGAACTCCATTATGAATGCAGTTTCATAGATTTGGGGAATTAGTAACACAGGCCCAGTTGGTACTGGATAACTTTTTTGCTTCAATAAATAACTATCATTTAAAAACTGTATTTTGAAAATATTTATAAATATATAAATACTATTACTGCAACTGCTAGTACTATGATTGCTACTGCGACTACTAGAACCACTGCAAAACACTTATTTTCATCCATACATCCATACAATTAATTTTAGTGAAGACTCCTCAGAAGAGATTTTTATGTCCATTACATGACTTGCGCTTGGCAAAAATCTAGCTTACTGTTGAAAGTTCTTTATTGTTTCCACTGGTAAAAACAACCAAATTCTATGTGTTCAACTTCATAAAAAAATAAATGTTTATACATTTATAACAGCATTGCGTTTTTCAAATTTTTGGAAAGCCCAAACAGAAATATTCGTCAAAACAGAGACTGGATCTAAATTCATAGTACACTTGTTGATCAAGTTATAATCTAAGTGTGCATTGAGCTAGAAGTATTCTGTGTCAGTCCGTACCTCTGCACAGCAGGTCTAATTTAAAAACTATAAAATACAGCTGACTACGCATGCGCCACAAATATAAGGTATCATATGGATGTGAATAATTCGTTAAGGCGATGGAAATTGGTTTGTTTCTAGAAAGAAAAGGGGAATGCCCTGCCTAGGGAAAATTTTACTGCTTCAGAGAGGTATATAAAGACATGTTTATGTATGTAGAATTCGGACCCTCTGCAGACTGTCTCACTTTATTGTTTCAATAAAGTTCATTTACTTTTTGACATCAACAAACTCTTTGTCTCTGAAGTTTTTTGACTTAGGATGGAAAGATTTTTTCCCACTACACTACATTGGCTGTGAGCTTAACCATGTTAATCGATGTTAATGACATGCTAGCGGTCTTGTCCTGTTTTCGTGTAATGCCTAGAGTTTAGTCCCATGTTTAATCTAGCTAGTCTTGTTCGGTATGGACCGCGTTCCTTGTGTTTTGTTTGCTTAGTTTATTTATAAGGACATCGCTCCTGCGCTTACTTCCTGTTCACCGTCTCGTGTCTTTACAGAATACTGTGCCAAAATATGGAAGTAGGAGGACAGCGCAGTCTCGGGAAATTTCGTTAGTACTGGGACTTCCCAGTACTAAGGAAGCAGCAGGAGGAGTACCAAGTTGCACTAAAGATACAGCAGGAGGAGTTGAAGTTTAAGCGGTGGGAGGCTGAGGTGGATCAGATACTCCACAACCTGGAGGCACTTAGCCCCTGCCCCATTGCGCTGAACAGCGCTCCACCTTCCTGCCCTGCTGAGAACCCAGTCACCCTGCTCAGTCTGGAACCGAGGGCTGACATAGAAATTTTTTTCTGGGGGGCGCTCCAGCCCGAGGTTAACATGGCAACCTCTGGGCTCCTGTCTGAGGTCAACATGGCAGCCTCTGAACTCCAGCATGGGACCTCAGGGAAGGTCTCAGCTGTGGTGCTCCCGTCAGAGGTCAACTTGGTGGGTTTTTGGTACTTTTAATTTGTTTTCCTTTGTTAGTATAACAAGAAAAAAGGCCTGTCAATGTTTACTGCTGTGTTGCTCAATTTGGGGTTTTTTTTTGTTTTGTTTTCTTCTTCTCAATGAAATATTTGGGAAAGGGAAGGGAGGAGAGAAGAGAAAAGGTAAATGAATCACATGAAAATGAATCACATGTAAATTAATCATATGAAAATGAATAAATAAATTAAAACTTTAAAAAAATAAAATAAAAAAAACTCGGTGGCCTCAGAGCTCCAGCCCAAGACCTACGAGGAGGTCTCAGCTTCAGAGCTCCAGCCTGCCGAGGAAACTGTCCCACTGTCCAGCCCAGCTGAAGAGGCTGTCCTACTGCCCTGTCCAGCCGAGGAAGCCATCCCGCTGTATAGTCCAGCTCAGGAAGCCGTCCCGTTGCCCTGTGCAGCCGAGGAAGCTGTCCTGTCATCCAGCCCTGCCGAGGGGGCTGTCCCGTTGTCCAGCCCTGCGGAGGACGTCCCTTTGAGCTCCAGTCACGCCGAGGACATCCCTCCAAGCTCCAGCCACACTGAGGACGTCCCTCCGAGCTCTAGCCCTGCTGAGGATGTCCCCCCGAACTGCAGACACGTTGACGATGTCCCTCCAAGCTCCAGTGCTGCTGGGGGCGTCGTCCAGCGTTCCAGTCCCATCGAGGAAGGCGCCCTGACTTTCAATCCCGCTGGGGGTGGTGCTCCGTCTGTCTGCTGACCAGCATAGGCCGCCTCGTTTTCCGATACAGCGAGAGACTGCTCACACAGGGGCCCCTGGCTGCCGTTGAAGGGGGGTTCTGTTACGCTCCCGCCGGCAGATGGCGCTGCGGCGGCGAGGTGCAAGGACTGCTGCAGAGCACGTGCCTTTGTGTGTTTTGATTCTGCCTGTGTTTAAGCATTGGTTGATTTCCTCCATGTGTTTTAGTTTAATTATGTAGGCTATTTAAACCCCTCGTGTGGCTGCGCACTTCGCGTTGTTTTTATGTTGTATGAGTTTGAATGTAGGAGCGCATGCGTGTAGCATGCTAGCGGTCTTGTTTCTTAATAAAGATTTTATATTATATTTTTATATTAATAAAAATTGTTTATTAATAAAGACATCGCTTCTGCGCTTACTTCCTGTTCACTGTCTCATGTCGTTACACCCAGGCTAGCCAGCTAATGTTAACCACAGGGACAGAGCAGCTGCAATGTGTTTGGCTCATAGGGTATTTCTGCTCAAATGGCAAACATGTCTGCCCAGTAGGTTTTGAAATAAGAAATAGGTTTTGTTCAGCAAGAAAAAAATAGAACATTGCCTGGGTGCTTTTTGTTTTGCTCTCTATGAAGGCAGGTTTTGATCACTACTTTCGCACTTTCCACATTCGTCAGGTCATGGGGAAACCCAATCAGTTGATTCTCAATGATTAACCTAGCGTAGAGTTTTGCTAGGTTAAAAAAATATATAAATGTTTAGGATATGCCTCAGGTTGAGTTTCAGCTACAGTTATATCATTTGAAAAGTTTTTTTTTGTCTCCTCCTATTTTATTACACGAACAAAACAAAATCATTTACATTTGTTCCATTTCATCAGCTTTTGTTTTCCCACCATGTTAAATAGCAATTTGACCTAAAACCCCATTTCACAATAGTTATCAAAGGGCAGATAGTTACATCAGTAGAGGGGACGATGAGCGCTAACCATTAAGCCACCGTGCCACCATGTGCCCTATATACACACACACACACTGTGTGTGTGTGTATATATATATATATATATATATATATATATATATATATATATATATATATATATATATATATAATCTCTTAATATATATTATATTATATTAGATACTAATATATATAGTATCTCACAAAAGTGAGTACACCCCTCACATTTTTGTAAATATTTGATGATATCTTTTCATGTGACAACACTGAAGAAATGACACTTTGCTACAATGTAAAGTAGTGAGTGTACAGCTTGTGTAACAGTGTCAATTTGCTGTCATCTCAAAATAACTCCACACACAGCCATTAATGTCTAAACCGCTGGCAACAAAAGTAAGTACACCCTTAAGTGAAAATGTCCAAAATGTCATGTGACTTGTTAGTGTTACAAGGTCTCAGGTGTGAATGGGGAGCAGGTGTGATTAAATTTGGTGTCATCGCTCTCACACTCCCTCATACTGGTCACTGGAAGTTCAACATGGCACCTCATGGCAAAGAACTCTCTGAGGATCTGAAAAAAAGAATTGTGGCTCTACATAAAGATGGCCTAGGCTAGAAGAAGATTGTCAAGACCCTGACACTGAGCTGCAGCACGGTGGCCAAGACCATACAGCGGTTTAACAGGACAGGTTCCACTCAGAACAGGCCTCGCCACGGTCCACCAAAGAAGTTGAGTGCACGTGCTCAGCGTCATATCCAGAGGTTGTCTTTGGGAAATAGACGTATAAGTGCCGCAAGCATTGCTGCAAAGGTTGAAGGGGTGGGGGGTCAGCCTGTCAGTGCTCAGACCATACACCAAACACTGCATCAAATTGGTCTACATGGCTGTCGTCCAAGAAGGAAGCTGATGAAGCTGATAATGATGATGCACAAGAAAGCCTGCAAACAGTTTGCTGAAGACAAGCAGACTAAAGACATGGATTACTGGAACCATGTCCTGTGGTCTGATGAGACCAAGATAAACTTATTTGGTTCAAGCATGTGTAGCGACAACCAAGTGAGGAGTACAAAGACAAGCATGGTGGTGGGAGTGTCATGGTCTGGGGCTGCATGAGTGCTGCAGGCACTGGGGAGCTACTGTTCATTGAGGGAACCAAGAATGTATTATGACATGTATTATGACATACTGAAGCAGAATATGATCCCCTCCCTTCGGAGACTGGGCCGCAGGGCAGCATTTCAGCAGGGTAACGACCCCAAATACACATCCAAGATGACCACTGCCTATATTTTATATATATATATATATATATATATAGCAGAGCTGCCATGCCAGGCAAGGCAAAATGAGGGAGAATCGGGAAGAAAGAAAAGGGGAAAGGAAAGAGGAAAAAAGAGAAGCAAGTTGGGGTTCAGTGTGCCCAAGGACACTTTGGCATGTGGGGTGATGTGGTAGAGGGGATGATGAGCGGGAATCGAACCACCATCACTATGATTAAAGGACAACTACTTGCTCTACTATCTGTGCCAAAAGTGGGAAACAATAGTCTCCTTGAGGGTGGAAATGAGGAAAAAAGAGAAGAAAAGAAAGAAAAAAGAAAAGAGAAATTAAGAGAAACAGTTGATTTATCTGTTTTGTATTTTTTCCTCAGAAAAAAGGGCGTTTTTATGTAAACTTCTGTTGACACTGCCAACAAGACGACCTCTGTTCGAGTCACACCTAAGACAACTATTACATTTTGAATGAAATTTTGAAATGATAACTGATATTTGCTGTTGTTAAAATTAGTGAATAATTCATCACCACATTTCACTTCTGTGTAGTTGGAAGCCAATATAACCAGTGAGGAAAATAAAAATACCGGTGAACAGAAACAAAAAAGTAATCAAATATACTGGTCATTGTCGGATAATTAACGTAAACGAGTGTTAAATTACCAAAAGCTGTATCCATATATTTATATATGTGTGATTTTGGGTCTTAAATACTTACCTATTTTACCATCCTGTTGGTAGCACCCAAAAAGGGGTAGAGTCTGGTCCTTTGAATGGAACACCATCAGGGAAATAATTAAGAAGTTCCAGTCAACTGGAAATGAATCAAGCTAGAATTGGACATGTGTATATATCGTCTCAACGCACTGTGAAGAGGACGGTTTGAGTGGACAAAAAATCTCCAAGGATCACAGCTGGATTACTGCAGAAGTTAGTTGTGTCTTGGGGTCAGAAAGTTTTTAAAACTACAATCTGAAGTCACCTTCACCACCACAAGTTGTTTGGAAGGGTTTCAAGAAAAAAGCAAACTAAAGTGTCTTCATGCCAGATACCACTGGAACTTCAAATGGGATCGGGTTCTATGAAACCAAAATAGAGCTTTTTGGTAATGAACACCAGAGGTGGTTTTGGCACACAGAGAGGTAGCTGTGTGGAAAAGTCCCTCATGCCCACAGTTAAATATGGAGGTGGATCTTTAATGTGTTGGGACTGTTTTTCTGCCAGAGGACCTGGACATTTTGTTAGGATACATGACATCGTGGACTCCATCAAATATCAACAGATATTAAATGAAAACATGACTGTCTCTGCCAGAAAGATTCAAATGGGTCGTGGTTGGATCTTCCAGCAGGACAATGATCCAAAACATACAGTGAAGGATATAAGTATTGAATGCGTCAACATTTTTTTCAGTAAATATATTTCCAATGAGGCTATTCACATAACTCAAGAAATCCACACATATAAATAAATCATAACATTAAAGTCCATAAATGGAGTTTGGGGGGGGGGAGTACTGAACATGCTAACTGAAATATATTTAATACTTAGTAAAGAAGATTTTGTTTGTAATGACGCTTCAAGACACTTCCTGTATGAAGAAATTAATGTTCCGCAGTATTCAGGTGTGATTTTGGCCCGTTCTGCTAAACATATTGTCTTTAAGTCTTCGAGTCAGGTGATGGACTCGGCCATTTTAACACCTTGATTCGAACACACTCTGAAACCAATTGAGAGTTTCCTTTGCTGTATGTTTTGGATCGTTGTCCTGCTGGAAGTCCACCCACGTCTCATCTTCATCATCCTGGTGGATGGTAGCGGATTCTTCTCGAGAATCTCACGGTAAAGGGCTCCATTCATCGTTCCTTCAATGATATGAAGTCTGTCAGTACCATGTGATGATAAACAGCCCCACACCATGATGCTTCCACCTCCAAACTTCACTGTTGGTGTAGTGTTTTTAGGGAGATGTGCAGTGACATTTCTTCTCTAAACATGGTGTGTAGTATGAGAACCAAAAAGTTCAATTTTGCTCTCATCTGACCAGACTACACTCTCCCAGTATTTCAGAGGCGTGTCCAAATGAGTTGTAGCGAACTTTAACATGCCTTCTCTTTAGTAATGGACTCTTGCGAGGTGAGCGTGAGCAGTGGAGTGCATTGTCTATTGTTTTCTCTGTGACGACGGTACCTGCTGCCTCCAAGTGTTTCTGGAGCTCTTTCCGAGTGGTCCTTGTCTCTTGAGCTACTCTTCAGACTATTCTTATGACTCCCTGGTCAGAAATCTTGCGAGAAGCTCCTGTACGTGGCCGGTTGATGACGGAGTGATGCTGCTTCCACTTGTGGATAATGGCCCCAATGCTGCTTACTGGAAGATTCAGAAGTTTTGAAATACGTCTGTATCCGATTCCATCAATATGTTTCACAACAATAAGGTTGTGAAGGTCTTAGGAGAGCTCTTTGCTTTTACCCATCATGAGATGTTTCTTTTTTTTTTTTTGGCCTTTGTTTATTTATTAATTTTCATATGATTCATTTACATGTAATTCATTTTCATGTGATTCATATTCATGTGGTTAATTTTCATGTGATTCATTTACCTTTTCTCCCCTCCCTTCCCTTTCCCAAATATTTCATTGAGAAGAGAAAAAGAAAAAAAAAAGAATTTTTTTTTTTTTTTTTAAATCCCGGCCCTCCCCCGGCTCATCATGGCTACTCAATAGCTGTCGCTGATTATATAAAAATGATAAAACCCAAGAACAGGCACCATTTAAATAAAGTAAACATAGGAATATAAATAGCCAATTGGAGCCGAAGAGGGACACATGATTCATTTTCATGTGATTCATTTTCATGCATGTGATTCCTTTACATGCAATTAATTTTCATGTGATTCATTTACCTTTTCTCCCTATTCATGAGATGTTTCTTGTGTGACACTTTATTGTATTGTTATTATTTTTAAAACATAGCTGGTATTCACTTCGGTCACAGGACCTTATTTTACTAACTGTCCCTAATGCCAGAACTAATCTTGGCAAAAGGGCTTTTATGTACAGTGCTCCATCGGCTTGGAATGTATTACAAGGTAGCCTAAAAATGGATAAACTTGTCCCACCAAGTGTTTTTAAGTCATTGATGAAAGCTTTTGAGACTGATTCCTTGTCCTGTTAATATTTTTAACTGGCGTTGTTAGGATTTTGATTGTACTTTTGAACTTTTTATTTGTTTTATGTTGTCTGTTTGTAACTGTGAGATGACTTGCTGCTGCCTATCTTGGCCAGGACGCTCCTGAAAAAGGGATTTGTAATCTCAAGAGACTTTCTTGGTTAAATAAAGTTTTTTTTGGTTTTTTTTACAGAGACAGCTCCGTTCCACTTTGCAGACTCCTTTAGTAACTTCTTCCCCTGCAACTAATGACTTCTGGGCGAACATTAGCTACATTCCATAGAAGAGAATCGCCAGTACGGTCCCGCAAGCGTGAAGTTATGTCGTCATCGTCGTTCCCCCCTGGCCCCCCACGGGTACACCTCTCCCTGTGGTTACTCTATTCAGTGAGTGACAAAAAGTAGCAATACATTCATTCACTTCTAAATTTCTCCCTGACTGATCATTTTAGATATAGCCTAATATCCTGTCAGAGGATGTCATGGTTAAAAAATCAGGATTTTAGCAGCTTGGAAATGGCTTGCAGCGGTCCACTGTTTTGTGATCAAATGATGATGGGCAAATGTGCAGGCACCTTCTGTACTTTCTGGCACCTGTTTATTCTTCTTCTTCATGGAGGTTCTGTTTGACAGAACCATAGTTGGTCCACACGGTCCCTTGTTGTAGTCTAGAATCATCAGTCTTCTCAGACACCTCATTGACCAATTTTTTGTCAAGCATGCTACATAAAAATAGAACTGCTTTGTTCTTTTTCTGCACACAGGACACCCTGGCTTGCTTTTGGGGTTGATAAAAAAACGGCTTGATCCCACAGGTCTCCTCTTACAGGCACGAAACACAGGCGGAACTTCTCGCTTGTTTTTGTGCACTGTTCCTAGCAAGGTAATTCTTTTGCAGAACAAAGTTTTTTTTTTTACTTGTAAACAAGCGTTGTGACATTTACTTGAGTTTGGAGTTGGCTCTACCAAATTCTTCACTAGACTGCCAATCATGTGCATCGCTGGTCGCTTTCATGCCCAATGTATGGTCATTGTATTGTGCATGCAGTTTCATGATGTATTTATCTGTTTTTTTTAGGTACATACTGCTGGAAGCTGCAACGTCCTCTGCATGGGGTGAGCTGCTTATCAATTATCTCGTACAGGCCGATGTATTTTTGTCTGCGATTTTAAATGAAGGTGTTCGAGTCATTTAAATTGAGCAAATTTGTCATTACGTTTTTTCACCTGACCCGTGTCATGGTCATCGAATCTCATGAATGTCACAATCTGTTCAAACCTATTGATGCTGAATGCAGTGTTCAGGTGTTAATACTCACCGTGCAGGTCACACTGCAGAGGGTGTGGTGGTGGTGGTGGTGGTGTGAGCTGCACACCACTTATCAACACCGAACACTGCACGAGGACAACTCCACACACACACACACACACACACACACACACACACACACACACACACACACACACACACACTCTCTCTCTCTCTCCTTTCCTCAGTAACCATGTCATAATTACTCGTCTCAATTAAAATTGAGGTGTTAATAATGTAGACTTATTTAAAGGTTCATTTCAATTTCTAATTAAAATTCTAAACATAAAAAGGGATGTTCTATGAGAAGGATTAACTAATGAGACTGGTTTAATGAGACTGATCAATTACATTTACAGTGAAGCTCCTACATTACTGGTTTGTACCTTGCAGGTCCAACGCTTCCTCGGAACCATTTCCCCTACACGTTTGTGCACATAGAATCAGGTAAATCTCTTGGATAGTAAGTCCTTCTGGTGAGAATTCCTTTTAGTTACATTTATTTGCTCCGATTCTTTAAAAAAAAAAAAAGCCTTTTGGACCCTTTAGCTCCGCCCACTTAAATTTGATGAAGTATTCCTAGGATTTTTGGCCCATTTTCACAACTGTGCTGCAAAACTACTCCGAGTGTGACATTTGTAAACAATATGGCCAGCGTACATCAATCAGTTCTGAGGAAGTGGTGCTGGATTACTCAGATAGTTGTGATTCATGATTGGTGATACTGAATTTGAATCAAATTTGAAAGACGTGTCAGTAGGAGGATCAGGATCGGGGATCTACACGCAGGAAAACGCATGTCACATGACCGCTCATGCACACTACGCATGCGCAAACAAGCGTAAACCGGAAGTTGGCAAAGCAAGGACGCCCTTTTTTTTTTTTTAAACGTCGAGTTTATTACTTTCTAGTCATTCTGTTTTCCTTGTCATGTTTTTTTCTTTATAAATATGGATAATCGCGGCTAGCATGTAGGCTAATGTGTACTTAATCAAAAACTCAACACAAATTCTTCACTTCATTTGTACCATTAGTACACTGCAGTGGAAACATGGTCAGATACACAGGTCACATAAGCGGCCATACCCTCGTTATGAAATCAAATAATAAGGGATATTGTTTCTTTTTAATGTGGGCTGCTCAAACAGCTTCCGGGTCAAGAGACCTCCGCTCTCTTTTGGTCTAACCCCAAACCGGCGGGCCATGTAGAGGTCTCTCTAATCATGTCTCGCGTCTTGCGCATGTAGCAGCTGCAGTGTTATAAAATACATCATTTAATTACACAATGGCGGCTAAATAACAACACTGCCAGCAGAGCTCGCGGCTCTGTCTCCGTGTTGTTGTGTAGGAGGAGGACGAGGAAGCGTATCGGTCTTTTCGGGGGCGCTGCTTGACGAATCAGGGAAGGACACGCAATGATCCAGAAGAGCCAATCAGGGGGCGAATGTGGGCGAAGCCACGCCTTCGTTTTGGTCTGAGCGCGGAGTTTTCAAACTAAAACGGGGTCTTCGGCGCTTCCGGAAGTGCCCGTTTTCGAGGGCCGGAAACGGCGTAGTGCAGACGACAGGCGTAACCATAGCAACAGTACGAAAAAACGAAAACACACGAATATAAACAGGGCCTCGGTTATGTGTTTGAGGACCCCCCCCCCACTCTTACTGAGCGGAACCGTAGAGCTGGATCAGTGTGCTCCTCTGTACACGGGGGTCTTCTGAACTCGGAGATGATTGGACTCGCTCATTTTGTCCATTATAAATAACCATGAATATGAAATCTTAATATACACAACAGGCCATTACCACTCACATTTTAATTCAGTTGCTTTTCATTGGTAATGATTTTTTTTTTCTCATTATACTACAGAATTATGGCGGAGTCGAAATTAAAGCCACATTCATCAATTTAAGTATAAGCACAGCCTTTTCCAACATTATTCGGACAGAGGAAAAGATCACCTGATGTAGACTGGGTGATGTCTGCAGAGGGCTGACGTGGGTGCAGGTTTTCATTCTATTCGAGACGAACCTGACGGTCCACTGGAAATGAAGATCAAGTGATCGAAACCGGTGGAATCGGGTGTTGCTCCTGCTTGGTTGGATTGAAAACCTGCACCCACACCAGCTCTTCGGACACCAGTGATGTAGTCGAAACGGTCATGTAAAACAGAATCTTCACAACAAACAGACTAAATTTCGTCTGCTGTTTGAAACGTCTGCTGTTCGGAATCCTTTATTCTTATAAAAGTGCGGTGTGAGTTGTGCACACCGCCCACAAAATGAACAGAGGACTGACTTTATGGTAGATTGTTATTTATGTTTACATCAGACGGTTGTAATCAATTCATCAAACAAAAAAATGAACAAAATTTTTGCATTAATATTACCAACTATACATTGTACAATACACCAAAAAGACTTGGTTGCAGTATTCACTGGGGGGGGGAAAGAAAAAAAATGAAAAAAAAAATGAAAGCCATGTTCTTTGTGACATAGGCACAGTTAAAATAGACTGAGGTACCACCATGGCTCAGCTCAAAATATAAATATGAACCCTTCCGCAATCCATTTCACAGACAGTCCAGCCAGAGGTTCCCCACAGCCACAGAACATGAAGGGAATGCTGAACAACAGTTTAAACAGACGAGAACATACAATTTATTGGGATTAGAGTCTGCATAATGGGCCAATCATACATAAATTATATTATAATGCTGCCTTAAAACTAAGACAAAACTGGAAGAAAAACAAACAATAAAAAAAAATAAAAAAATTCTTATAAGCAGCAAGAAGAGAGTGTAGGGGTAGACACAGTAAAAGAATTTCATCTCGGGTGAATGAGGCCTGGTCAATCTTCGGAGCATGAGGAAGAATCAGAATTTTTAGGTGCCATAATCACATCATCCAAAATAGCCTCCCTATCAGAGCTATCATATCCAATTGGTGACAAAGCATCTCCTTTGTCCATGTCAAGAGAACCAGCCTCCATCTTAGCATCATATGTCGAAGTTAGGAAGTGATGAGTAGTAAGGGAACTACTGTCCAGATCTTCATCGTCCATGATGTAAGCTCCATCAGAAACCAGTGTCTCATTCTCACCTTCCTCCAGATGAGGGTCAGTTTGGGCTGAAGGGTTGGTGAGGTAATTGTGGCTCTGTCTGGAGACCGAGGTGTGCAGAGTCAACAGTCGGTGGAAGAAATGTTCTGGCAGGAAGCCCTGGGAAAGCAATTTATTAACAGTTAGCACCAGCATGCGAGAGGTCTTAATTATACTGGTCCTTATTCATCAAAGCTGTGTATGATCAAATCTCCTGACAGTGTCCTTATTCATCAATATTTGACCAAAAAAAAAAAAAACACTTGATTTGCAGTTAAATATACGATCAATATAATTGATCATAAGTTATAGTAAGAAGCTTTAATCATATTGCAGTTTGAATAGTGTTACCATCGTGTTGGGCTGAGGACAAACCACACACCCAAACAATTTAAAAGATCCTTGGAGGTGACCGTGTTTTTTTTTTTTTTTTTGCTGCACTATTGTTTCTAATCAACACAAACAACTTCATTTGTTTTGGTTTAAAAAATATCCCAGAGTTAAACTGGATGGTTAAAAACCCCGAATGATTTGTAACCATAAAATAGTATGAACTGCTTTATGATCTGAAGCTAGCTAGATAGAAGAGCTGTCAAAAAAAAAGTCATTTAAGTGGTATTTACAGTGCTGTGAAAATGTATTTGTATACTCATCATTTATTTATTTTTTTTCATAAATACTGGGTTAAAAACAATCCAAATTGGGTTATTTTCAGTACCAACGGCTTGGTACATATAAGACAGAACACATTTTGGGCTAAACTAACCCATCAAAACTAGGTTGTTAATTTGAACCCAATGGAAGGTTTCATTTTGACAAAAATGCTGGGTTAATCTTTTCAGATGTGCTAACATGGAAGCATGCCAGTTCTAACTGGAACCAAAACAAAGACCATGACCAAGAAAACTGTTTGCACTTCATTACTGACCTGCAAGGAAAACATCAAACAATTTAACAGTTGATCGGTCCAAACTGAAACACAAAGTACTTTATGCATAAAAATATGTATACCATAACCTACAGGTTAAAACAAACACCTCAAACCTCAAAGTGCTTATCTGAGTGACTTGAAGCTTCCTGTTAGCCTGCAGCCACGACGCACACAGGATGTTTTTGTTTTTTGCACCATTCTATGCAAAGTCTAAATCCCAGGAAATCAGCAGTTTCTGAAATACTCAAATCAGCCCATCGGGTACCAACAACCAACCCATGGCTGATGTCACAGATCACATTTTTGTGCACATTATGATGTTTGATGTGAACTATACACTAAAGACATTTGGCTTTGAGATCAAATGACAAATATGAGACGCTATATCAGAATTTTAGTTTTCATTTCCTGATATTTACATCTGGAAGTGTTAAACAACTTACAAAGATGGGCGCCATGTTGTTTGAACCCACCTATTTTTTAAGGGTTCTAAAATATTGGAAAATGTGACTGCCAGAGGTCTCTTAGCATCTACTCTTGGTTTGGGCCCTGAGTTTTGCCCGTGATCATCATTCGTTGTTAAAAAAGTATGAACCAACATTAAGACCAGAGAGGTGTACTAACAACCAGCACAGGAAAACCGCAGCAGTTGATGACAAACATGGTGATAGTTGTGAAGAAAAAGACATTCTGGCTAAAACACACGATGTAAACTACTCATCCGCAGCAAAGATCAGAAGGCTGATTTGGAATTCGCAAAGAAAGAAAGAGATGAGCCACAAAGGATCTAAAACCAAGATCAACCACTACAAAAGTGCGAAGAATGGAAATATCTGCTCATGATCCAAAACATAGTCATACACTGTGGAGGTAGGGTCAGGGTTTGGACTTGCATGCACTTGCATGCTCCTGGAATGGGCTCATTAATCTTCACTGATGATATATGATGGTGGTAGCAGAATGAATTCAGAAGACTACAGAAACATTCTGTCTGCATTTACAGAGAAACGAACCCAAATAAATCAGGAAGATTATCAGGCAGCAAGACAATGATCCACACACTGCCAAACTCAACACAGGACTTTACCAGGGGGGAAAAGTGGATTTAGACTGGCCAAATCATCAGACCTGAGCATCCATTTCACCTGAATGGAGAACCCCCAAACAAACAGATATTGTACAAGCCCGGAAATGCATCACAACAAAAGATGCAACAGTTGTCAGTGGGTCGCTGGCTTGGTGCAGTTATTGCAAGCAAGGGAGATGCAACCAAATAAGTGATATTTACTTAAAGATGATCTGTTCCAATATTTTTGCTCACCCAACACAAAAATGTTACAGGGGGTCTGCCACAGAAGGTGCCATATTGCAAGTTGTCCAACACAGCGGTCCCCAACCCCCGGTCCGTGGACCGGTACTGGTCCGTGGGTCATTTGCACAGAAAGAATAAATAACTTACATTATTTCCGTTTTATTTATGATCTGGATCTGAAAAAATGAGCAGATTCTCTCCGTTGCATCCTTCTACGACTCACTCTTGACGCACGTCAAGACGCTTGTCTCGGTCACGTGATACGTTGAAACCTTCCCATAGAGACCAGAGAGCGTTAGGGGGGAGAGAGGATGTTACGAGGACGCTGCTAATAAAGCTGCGATTTCACACTGGATTCACGTTTATTATTAGATTTTTAAAATATAATAATAAAGTTATTATTCCGGTCCTATCAGTTTATTTTGTTGTATCTATCCGCCACATCTTAAAGGCCGGTCCGTGAAAATATTGTCTACTGCACAGACATTTTAAATAAATAATGATGCACGTCACTTTGTTAAATCACTGCACTGACGTACTGTTTACAGACACGTCGATCGTACCGACTCATTACAGAACTGTCCCTTTAAACGCCATTCATCTCGAGTGTCTTTTACAAGCATTACTGCACTGACGCATTATACTACATTCGAATTGCAGCTCTAAACTGAGAGACATTATTGTAACGTCTTAATGCCACGTCACACGTTCTTTCGGTCATTGGAGAATTTATGCTCTACTCCCCCGTCTGTGTACTCACCTCCACAGATCCCCATACCCCTCCCAGCATGCTTCTTAAATCATCCTGCACTTTATTTGTGTCTTGTCAGCACGGTGTGTGTCATACATGCATCTTGCACTGTGGGTCCAGGAGGAACTTTTATTTCATCTCACTGTGTATGGCTGTGATGACAAAGATCTTCTGAACTCAAACCCCAATGTCTTCAGCATACAGCAAGAACATGTACTGTATAGCCTTGCCATTCCAATACTTTCAGAGGTGACTGTATGTAGGGCATCAGAATTTGTCATTTTGGGGAAATTAGCCAATTCGTTTTTCGCGTTCCGATATTACAATATAGCCAAAGGAACTGTGAACTTGAGTTGACCATGCAGACTGCTATTGTATGCGCCAATCACATCAAAACTAATTCACAAAAACATCGTCATCTGTAGCACTTTCATAAGGTCAACGCCAAACCTCATTCCTAATGATTCGGATTTGGTGAATAGTTTAAAAAAAACAACAACAAAAAAACACCCTTAAGCCTGACACTTAGTGGCAAGTAGTAGTATTTGAATACTATGTACTATATGAATACTACTAATGAGCTAAAATCAAAGTTTACACAACGATGAGATCATTCATTATTATCATCATCATTATTATTAGTTCCTTAAGTGGGCTCGGCACTTTTTCCATCCATGAACTGCACCACAAGCTTGAAGAGTCATTCAGATCTACATTTAGCATTGTAGGTACTGTGTAGATAGACTGTGTCTACT